>OY757280.1:2351311-2738811 GCA_963584085.1 Pyrausta aurata
AATAATTAATCATTTTTTGTGATTAAACAGGGTAGTTAAATAGACCCCACAGTTTTCTATAGCGACCGGTCGCAAGCAGTCTGTGTCCAGTGTAATTCTGCAATCTTCAGAAGGTCGTTTGTTCATATTGTTGGTGGACAGATTATTTATTTCTATAAGTGGACATCCTACGCTGCTCCTGTGGTCGAAGTGTGTCCAATTCAGAACTTTTCTGCAAAGTTTTCGTGGGGTGTCTATGCTTAGCAGTGGACGGCTTTATATAGAACACCCTTTAATGATGATGATGGGGTAGATACCTACATAGAATGGTATTTTAATTCACGGTTTGAATTCAAAATAGTAAAGTTTTCGTCATGACCATAAACAAAGCTCAAGTTCAAACTCTTAAGGTAGCTAGCGGGAGAAGACTTGAGGGAATATGATTCTCCCACAGCCTCTAATGTGGAATGATCTAGTGTAAGCACAGAGTAGCCTGGTATTTCTTTAGCACCCGAAAGAAACATAATTGACGATAGGCGTAGTAAGTATTTTCATTTTGTTGTAAAATATAAATAAATCCCCATCAAAGTTTGACCAGAATAAAGACCAAGCTACGAGTTGTGTGTACATGAATTAATATAATAATTTGTTTATTCGTATTTATATGTTATACGTATATTAAAAAGCTGGATGTTTTTGTTTGTTTGAGCGCGCTAATCTTAGGAACTATTGGTCCGGTTATAAAATTTGCCAGATACTTTGTTAGATAGTTTATTTACCAAGAAAGGCTGTAGAAGTAGTTCAATGCGTATAGGCTTATAAAAATTCTACGATCTATGGGAACGGAGTAAAACTAAGACGCGCGAACGTAGTCGCGGGCGGCCGCTAGTTGGTATAGATAACTCTATTTTATTGAGAATAATAAATCGATGAATGTAACGAATTCGATTTTTGATATGTTTCTTTTTAGTTTCGAAAGAGATTTCGAGGTTGATAATTTGACAAGGTTCCAGCGCATTAGCAACTGCGGGGCTTATATTATACATTAAGTAAACGTGTGTATCTTTTGATTGCTTTGCCTTAGAAGTTTGATTTTTTCACATCTTTCAGGGACCGTACCGATCTAATATATATATAAAATTCTCGTGTCACAGTTTTCGTTGCCATACTCCTCCGAAACGGCTTGACCGATTCTCATGAAATTTTGTGAGCATAATGAGTAGGTCTGAGAATCGGCCAACATCTATTTTTCATACCCCTCAGACGGGGCCGGCACTGGGGTGGGACGGGGCCGGGGCGAAACAAAGTTCCCTGGGTCCGCTAGTTTGATATAAATTCCAGCTTGATACCTCCATGCGTTCCTCAAAAAAGGGTCACAGGAAAGAAAGAAAGAAAGAAAGAAAAGTAATTTATTTGGTACACTACAAAAGTACAAAATAAACAAAATAAAAAATTAAATTAAAACATTTATAGGTAGTGAAACCAAATTGGTTTCCACTCAGCTTTATTGCCATGGCAAGCCATGACGCTGGTTTTCAGTGGATACCATGGAGGTTGAGATGTCACCACCAAACCATATTAAAATTAAAATTAAAATTAACGGACGGACGGAAAGGACGGTCAGACTAGCTGACAACAAAGTGATCTTTGGGTTCCGTTATTTTCTTATCGAGCCACGGAACCCTAAAAAGAAGTAGTTATATACCAAGACGATAGTGAAAAAAAAAACTCACCAAAACAGCCAGATTTGGCACTATGAGCGTAGCGTTGAGGTCTATCGTGTTTTCGTCTGGCAGATATATCGGGTACCGCCGCGCTGTGTATGTTAGGGTGCTGTTCTCGTTGAAGTGTATGTTCGAATGTATTAGTTTCTCTCTGAAAAAGAAGAAATAATGAGTCAAAGTTGAAAAAAATATGTAAATGCTCATTTTATTATAGCTGAATATTAATTTTAGGGGGAAAATTCTCATGCAGTTCGTATACGAAAAAAGTTCACCGAACGAATTTTCTTTCTCAAAGAAAAAATTGTTTCTGATTTCTTATGGTCTCGATTTATATGCGTTTCGATTTCTTCCGTGCGCTAGTTTTTTACGTTAAGATAGATATACTATACTACTTACTACTTTGTTTTTTTTCTGTAAAACGCGGTCAAACTCGTAATCGAATAACCACACGAAAAAAGTTTGATTGACGCGAGAATCGCCACCCAGTTCAAATTGAAAGGCGTGTGATGTACTATTAGGACAACCGATTTTTAGGAGCATTTTAGATTATTTTCTTTACAAACTTTATTTGCCAATATCTCGGTAGCAACCAAAAATAGCTAAAATACATAAGGGTTCATTTGATAGGTATGGTGGTCGTCTCTCCTATGACCCACCCCACCCACCACGCAACGGCTTGATACTTTACCACCCTGTATATATTTCGTGGATTTATTGCAACTACCTAACAAAATATAGAGGCATTACAAGGCATGTTATTATTTTTCAACCTTTAGTCCTTTTGACTGATGGCAAAAAATGACCAAGGTAAATGACCGAACTTTATATGTAAATGAAGGAAAAAATAACTTTATTTATAATTTTCGATGTATATTGGTTGTGTGATTTGTTTTAAGTGGGGTCTAATAATACACACAAAAAATGGGATATTCCATTTATTTATCGTCGTAATGGATAAATTATTTCAAGTTTGTAGGAAAGTTATCCTAAATACTGGTTAGGTGGCGTTGACCTCGATAGGAGTGTAGGAGAAAAACCCAGGTACATATTTTTGGTCCTACCCGGAGCTCTATTTTTGAATCACTCGTTTCGAGTTGGCGGTGATTTTCGTTCGAAGATGAATTAAAGTCAAAAGAAATAACTCGTATTCGAACGAAAATCACTCGCCATCTTGACGCGAGTGATTCAAAAATAGGGCTCCTGGGGATATTTAAAATGCGACTCTCTAACCACTGCGCCACCGCAGCTGCGCAGTGAGGTAGTTAGTTTAGTGTGGCAGTTAGGTCCTTTTTAGGGTTCCGTAGCCGAATAGCAAAAAACGGAACCCTTATAGTTTCGTCAAGTCTGTCTGTCTGTCTGTCTGTCCGTCCGTATGTCACAGTTACTTTATTCTGAAACTATAAGCATCACATAGCTGAAACTTGGTAGGTAGGTGTATTTTGTTCACCGCTTTCCGATCCAGAAAAAAAAAAATATTTAAGGGGGGCTCCCATACATGAAACTAAAACCTAAAATTTTTTTTTTACTCAAACCTATGCGTGTTGGGTGTCTATGGATAGGTCTTTTAAAATGATGTTGAGGTTTCTAAAACCATTTTTTCTAAAAGTGTAAGGTTTGAGATATAGACGCTTCCGAAGTGGTAAAATGGGCGTCCCCCCCATCTAACTTTTGAACTAAGAAAGTGAACATTTTGAAAAAAATATATGATGTAGATCTCAACAAAAACTTTCAACGAAAACTGGTTTGAAGGAGATCGAACAAGTAGTTTTTGAGATATTGCACATTTTTATCAAAAACAAAGTTATTTTTGCTGTCGCAATATATTGTGATGTTTTCATTAAGTGAAAGTAAGTGGACCCTGAATTCAGTTAAGGGTGGCACGGAACCCTCAGTGCGCGGGTCCGACACACACTTAACCGGTTTTTTTGTATTTGCGACATCTCACAGGGTCACTGGGAGGAGCTGGCAGGAATGAGACCGGAATGGCGCAATGCAGTCAAAAAATGTGTAGTCTTTTGAAGAAGTTCGGCTTAACCACCTGAACCTAAAGCGCCATATACGGAAAACTCGGCCAAAGCCCTCCTATACCTACGCGGTTAATGAACACGAAGGCTTTACTGTGCGCAGTGCAACCGAACCTTTCAGTCCAAAGAGCTCTAATTTTGAATTACTGCTTTAGTTCAAAGATGAATTAAAAGTCAACGAAAATTACTCATTTTCGAACGAAAATCACTCGCCATCTTAAAACAAGTGATTCAAAAATAGAGTTCCAAATTCGGTTTCGCAAGTCAACGAGCCCATAACTGAAAACTAATAGTCCCCCTAGCCGATTTCGACTAAGGTGGCCAGTCACAACGACTAACCGACTGCGCGGGACATATTATAGTGCACAAGTGTGTGCGCAAACACAGGTGCACTCTCTATTCCTTTCACTCTCATAGCCCGATGGGACAGCAATCTGACACGACCGGAGAGAGATCAGGCGCAGGACCAACGGCACAACGTGCGCACCGAGGCACGGGGGTGAAACACCGCCAACTTCGAAACTCTGAGCTTCCCTGAGAATTTCTGAACAGAAAAACTCAGGCACATATTTTTGGCCCGACCCGGGAATCGAACCCAGGACCTCTGGCGCAGCCGTCACTTTAAAATGCGACCCTCTAAAAAGAAAACTACACCAATCTTGAATCGCAAAATACGATTGCAACGGTCGCCGTCGTCGGATACGACGAGGAGGACTAGCTATACTTACAAATAAACAATAGGCCCAATTTCTTCCACATTCATTTTCTCGTCCGCTCCGCTCATAAAGCGCTCGTGATTGGTCACGTTGAAAACGTATACCCTCAGCCGAACCTCGTCGGGGGGATCTGCCCACCATTCATAGGGAGGGAAACCTGGAATAAAAAAATAAAAATATCTATATATATTTAGAAGAAAGTCGTGTTAGTTACTCCACTTATAACTCAAGAACGGCTGAACCGATTTAGCTGAAAATTGGCAGGGAGGTAGTTTAGAGCCAGGAGAAGGACATAGGATACTTTTTATCCCGTTAGACGGGGCCGGGGCTGGGGTGGGATGGGGCCGGGGCGAAATGGTGGGGAGGTAGCTTAGAACCAAGAGAAGGACATAGGATCCTTTTTATCCCGTTCAACGGGGCCGGGGCTGGGGCGGGACGGGGCCGGGACGAAACAAAGTTCGCTGGGACCGCTTGTGAATTCTTAAAAATTGATATGTAACCAAAAATTGCGCACGGGCGGGACTCGAACCAGCATCTTTCTGGCTTACCGGGCCAGCTGCTCTTCCAATTGAGCTACCGTGCTGTCGGTCAAACATTCATAAACATTCTAAACCATTGAATAGCAAAGCGTTACCGGTATTATTGCAGCTTTCAATAGAGAAACCCTTCCCACTAGACTTGCCACTACATTCTGGTAATCCTGCGCTGTTTGGCCGGGGACTGCTTATTCAACATATTCGCAGCTAACCACCATATCTGGGTGGCCATTCACTATCCACCACCTATGACCCCGCTAGTAGCCCACAGTTCAGCCTAAGCAAGATTAATCACTGCCGCTGTTTGGTTTGGGACTGCTTATTCAACATATTGGCCACTAACTACCATACTTGGTGGCTGGTGGCCGTTCACTATCCGCCACTTGTGACCCCGCTAGTAGCCTAAGTTTACCGGACACCAAGTGTGCAACACAACGCCGGCAAAATAGTGTCATTTATTTTGATATTTTTAATGTTGTTATTGTATGTATATTAGTCTCTAAGGTATTTATTGTATGGGCCTTAGTTGCCTGAAATAAATTATTGAATTAAATTAAAGCAAGTTTAACTACTCCGCTGTTTGATCGGGGACTGCTTATTCAACATATTGGCAACTTACTATCTACTTGGTGGTCATTCACCACCCTCCACCTGTGACCCCGCTAGTAGCCTACAGCTCTGCCTAAGCAAGTTTAACCATAACCTTTGCTGTAGTAATGGTTAAATGACAAAATTACATTACATCATTAAGGAACCTCCGGTGTTATCGTCACGTAATAATGGCTTCGCCGTGACACCGTGAGAGCCTTCAAAGTTGCCTTGATCTTGAAGCATTGCAACAGAAATTGCGTTTGATAAGACATAAGAGGTAGCGGGGACATGAGACGTAGCGGATAAGCTTCAATTATTTCTGCCTCACCCAATGGTTTTATGATATCTAGATCTCTATATCTAGAGCATTCTCTATATCTAGAGCATTCTCTTGATTAATGTATAGAGTCTTTACATTAAGCCCCCATTTGTACATAAAGAACAGAATAAGTAAAAAAAATATTACCTAACTTTTAGAAGGATGTTAAAGAAATGTTCGTCTATTCCCTTTCGTTAGAAATATCTTAAAAATTAAACTTGTTAGCGTGATAAGCATGTCATAATACTGTATAGTTATGTACATAGTAACAGTACAAATAGCTTACCTACTCCTTACGACATCCAAGGCGGCAGTTATTATACTTAAGTTTAAAGTAAGAGAAACGGAAAAGAATCGCTACTTCACACGCTACCGCTTATGAACCAAACTATAACACAAAACCTTGTATAATCTGGGAAGTGTCAACAACCATCGTAAAATGTTACATCGTTGAATCGTTATGGTAAATGGTTAACACTGTGTGTCATTATTTAATTGTTTATTTACTTTGTCTGAAAATTGATTCACGCCAATTTGCTAAAACAGTTTACCTCAGAATGAAATAAACAATGCATTTTTTTATATCGTTTAAAGGCATCCGCTATTATTTCTTGCATTTTCTTACAAATGAAATATTCTATGACTAAATCTCCCTGTCACGCACGTTTAGCCTAAATCTAGGCTGTGAAGGACGCTTTTAAATTCAAATTCAAATTTCTTTATTTACTCACACACATATTATACATATTTTTTGGTTTTTACTTCATTTCATGTTGTTTTTCAATGTATAGATAGATAGATTAGATAACTCTTTATTGAACACAACATTAGTGAATTTACCAATTTGTTTAAAGGAATTGTACAATTTTGGCGGTCTTATCGCTATAAGCGTTCTCTTCCAGACAACCTTTGCGTAAAGAAATTTTGGGTTGTATGGCGCTTATTTCAAATTTATTATTATTATTTCATAATCTCACACAAACCTGGCCTCATATTCAGTTTCTCCCATAGCATCAAGTCTAGTGGTGTGAAGACGAACCCTCCTATAGAAATGAGTAAAAGGAGGACCCCCCATACGCACTGGCTGACTGTATCTGAAACAATAAAAAAAAGATGATATAAAAAAATGGCGCGAAAACATGAACTGTCTTTAAAAATAAAAAATGAAAAATGGCGCGAAAAAACAACAAAAACAACTGTCATATTTTCATTTTTCCATCTTGTTTTCAATAATACAGGGTGTGCCAGACTTAAAAGGAGAATGAGATAGAGGTGACAATTTAAACATAAAACCAGAGATATTGAATAGTAAAATATTTTTTTCAGAGACATGTATTAGCATGTATAAAAAAACATTTTGAATGCCGTACATTGGCACTGCTAGCTAATACATGTCTCTGAAAAAACTTATTCCCACAAGTATGGAACCTTTATTGTTAAGGTTCGAATAATTGCAATTTTTGGTACGGGAACCATAGGGTTACTCATCAGAACTAAAGTATCTCAAATACTTAACCAGGTAACAAAGTATTTCACAATAACTTTAACTTTAATAAGCTATTTGCCTTAACTGAGCAATTAAAATACTAACGAGATATGACAATTATGTCTATTGTCCTTTTACATTGTACGATTTTAAAGTACTTAATTTACAACAAAAAATGTCTGCCAGTATCATTGCAAAGTTCCGTTAATTCTAGAGTATAAATACTTAATAATAGCGGGTTATGCCTTTTATAACCAAGGATACGATTATTATCTATAGTCTAAACCCTTATTAACTAAGTAATTATAAATTACATCCACTTAGGGTGTTGGTTTCGCAAGAATAATAACTTTACTAGGAGTATTCCAAAAGAATTAAAGAGATATAATTCCGAGATAAGTCTTTTCTGAGAACAACACAATAAAGTTAGTTGGCAACACCACACCAATAGTTGAAATACCCTTTATTCACTATGAAATTATGCAAATTTCATAAACAAGACGAGCGTCAGCCTTCGAACTACCATAATTAGTTGAAATTTACTATTTTTATTTATTTATTACAGAAACTGTTTTTCTTTGATTTCCACAAAAATACAAGGTGTCATGGCTTTTTATAGTGTAGGTTAAAATATGATTGACGACGCGTTTGGTGTATTGGTTAGCGCTCCTGACAATTATACCGGCCGTCGCGGGTTCGAATCCCGCAAGGGGCAAATGTATGTGTGATGATGAGCACGAACATTTGTACCTAAGTCATGGATTTTACACATAATTTATGGGAGACGCCCCCGTCATAATCATTGTCTGGTACTTCGTAACACAAGGAAGAAAATTACCACGATGCCAGACAATTGGTGTGTTGTTTGGCGCATATTTATTATTTATTTTTATTATTATAATGGTAGACGTGGTTCCAAAAACCTTTGAATGCAGTTTTTATTTCGGAGCAGTATAAAAAATCACTCCGTATTTTTTTAAAACAACATTAGGACATTAATAGAAAAAAAAACATCCCCTCTAGATTTAACAATGTCTTAGCTGCTTAGCTAAAACGCAACGATAGCCACCTGATATAATAATAATAACACATTCAAATGATTCAACAGTGCGTATGTTAAATAATACATTATATAATAATGCGTGCATAGTAACGCATGTAATACATAAATGTATTCAATACACGGATGAGTATGACCTTCGTTCGACTGTGATGTATGAAACATAATGGTTATGGATGCGGTAATATTTGTCATTAGGACCACTTTAAGTTGAGGAAAATCTATTTCAAATTATCGATCGACAGATATTAACTAAGATTTTGCAATAACTCTGAGAGGGATGAGGAGTCAAACTCCTACCTAAGTACCAATGTACTGGAGGGGAAAACTTGGACCCTATCTTTGATTCACTCGCGAATGTAATAATCACGCTAGACGAAGACGGCAGTAGTTTGGGATTCTTTTTTCAAAGTAAATCACACGCCGTACTTTCGCGAGTGATTAAAAAATGGGGCTCGCAAAGAAAATATGGATAGTCTGTTAAAATAAAATAAGTATTTAGTAGTATACATCAAATAAAGGAATGAATACTATTAAAGAGATGACAGAGCCTATGGAGGTGAACAAATCTAAATAGCTTCTCTATACGTAGTAATAACAACTTACTGGGCCCCTATTTTTGAATCACACGATTTTCGTTCGAAAACACATAAAAAATCGACGGAAATCACTCAAAAACTAGACGTTAGTACTTACAAAATTAAGCAATGATTTTTCAAATCCTTTTTGTGTGATTACAACTGGTTTTCATTTCAAAATTCGACTTTAACATTGAATATCACACGCCATCTTGAGTGATTCAAAAATAGAGGCCCTGGTTCTGAACAGCCTGTCTAGTGTAACATAGAGGTCGTTGGTTTTTGACCATCAGTTAACGTTATTGAAATACTATTACTAGCGTAGTTATAACACCTCACTGGTTAAACATCTTTGTTCGTAAATAGGTTGTGCAGACAAACTTATATTAATTATCGTAATAACGAGTATTTCAATAGAAAATGTCACGTCCAAAATCCTTCCTAGTTCTCGAAAAAACGTTTGTTCTTTGTAACTTTAAGAGAGTTATCATCTTCCGTATATTTGAATCACGTTTAATTAATTACATATTTGTATGTTTGTGTATGTAATCTATTGAGTTTATGATGCATAGATCTGTTTTAATTAGTTGCTTGTTGCTTCGAAACACAAAGAGAATCTGTCAAGTAGGTAGGTACGTAGGCAGAAATGAAAAAGATTGGCTGGCTGGCTTTGAAAGAGCTTTGACATCGCAACAAAAAAACGTCAAACAAACAGAATGGAAGTCATAGATGGAAGTGATCAGTGGTTAATGCGTTGATAAATAAAACCAAAAACCTCTATAAAATGCAACGTAGAGCGGTGCTCTTTTCATGCCATCTTTTTAGCTTTTTGGTGTATTATAGAAAGAAAGAAAACATGATTTCCCGCACACACTTTTATTCATTACCATTATCACCCCCTTAAAGGATGAATTTGGGGATGAAATCTATCCCCACGTTTAAATTAACTCTATGTTCAAATTCAAACAGTTAAATTGGAGTGCGATAACCGAACACACATATTGTATAGGCACTTCAGTAAGTTGTTATATAGAGAAGCTATGTCAAACAAAAAATGTATCACAAGATTGTGACGTATTCCTTGAAATTGGAATGTCGAATTTGAAACCATGTATGCGTTGATGCCAAGTGGCGTCAAATCATGGCGCAAGAATTCGTGGTGTAATTTCCACACGCTAGTAATATAGTTCCATACGCTAGTTATAGCATTTATTTAAATAGGGAGAAACTTAGCTATATGACTAACTTGCTGCCCCAAATTAAACACGTGGTGATTCACGTGTATCAACATATTATTCTTTGTGTTTATTATTTCAGAATTGTGCACGTCTAAAATTAGAAAACCATTAAGTTGAAGGCTATTCAACCTGTAAATCTATACATATAATAAAATTGTAGAGGTCGAATTTCTGTACAATAAAAGAAAATGCTTAAAACCGAGTCAGGGGGATGTAAGAAGTGCAATGGGACTAATCTAGATTTTTTTCAAATTTCTTATTTCTCTGTTTGTCTGTCTGTTTGCTCGCGATAAACTCCGAAGCGACTGGACCAATTTAAATGAAATTTTGAACAGTGGCAGCTTAAACCATCGAGCAACATTTAGGATACTTACAATGCCTGTAAATAAAAGTTTCCGTGCGATGTAAAAAAATATTAAAAACAAACTTCAGTAGAACGAAACGCGCCAAGTGTCACTTTTTCAACCATAGACCATTGTACACAGATACAAATAACCTTAAGTCATTGTCAAACAAATGTCAAGTCATTCAATCTATCAAAATAATTTGCTTAATGAATCATGCAAGAACGTACGCAGGACGCATTTTGTTATGTTCGAAAATATGTAATTTTTATAACTTTCACCACAAATCCGAAGTGGACTGAAATTACACAGGAACTATACGAAAGTCAAGCGTCGTATGATCGCCATGATATAATAGCAAGAGTTTTTCACTTGAAGTTAAAGTTGATGATAAACCTATATCAATGATAAACCTGCTTACAAAAGAAAATGTGTTTGGTTCGTCTCTGTGCTATATGTATAGCGTTGAATGGCAAAAGCGTGGTTTACCTCACGCACATATTCTGCTATGGCTTGAGGAGAAAATTCGTCCTAATGATGTTGACAAATTGATAACTGCTGAATTTCCGAATCCTAATCGAGATCCAATATTGTATGATATCATAAAGACGCACATGATACACGGTCCGTGCGGCACAATAAATCGAAACTCTCCATGTATGAAAGACGGTCGTTGTTCGAAGAGGTACCCTAAAGCAATGTCAGAGCACACGATAACGAATGAAGACGGGTATCCATCATACCGCCGACGGTCACCCGAGCAAACTGGTGGGTTTAGGGCTACAATAAGATTACATGGCCAAGATATCGTCGTAGATAATAGATGGGTCGTGCCCTATTCACCTGTGCTTAGTAAAACATTTCAAGCTCACATAAATGTTGAAATGTGCAATAGTGTACAGTCCATAAAATATATTTGCAAATACGTGAACAAAGGCAGTGACCAGGCTACGTTTGCTTTGAGACACAATGAAAATGATGAGGTCACACAGTTTCAGTCGGGTCGGTATATAAGCTCTTCGGAAGCGGTATGGCGTATTTTTAGGTTTCCGATTCATGAACGATTCCCACCAGTGACACATCTCGATGTACATCTCGAGGGTGGACAGAGAATATATTTCAACCCCGAAAATGTTTCAGAGCAATTACAAAATCCAAGGCAAACTACTTTGCTGGCGTTCTTTAGGCTTTGTGAATTCGACGATTTCGCTAAAACTCTGCTGTACGAGGAAGTTCCGTCGTATTATACCTACAACAAACAGCAAGGCGTTTTCAACCGAAGAAGGCGTGGCAGAGCTGTAGATGGTGTTCCTGGTATATATAAAGAACACGTCATAGGAAGAGTGTACACAGTTCACCCAAATAATACCGAATGCTTTTTCATGCGTCTGCTCTTGCATACAGTGCGGGGACCAACTTCGTTTGCCGACCTTCGGAAGGTCGATGGTTTTGAATACCCTACCTACCGGGATGCTTGCCGAGCGCGACACTTACTTGATGAAGACCAGCACTGGGATGACGCTCTAGCCAACGCGTGCGTCAGTGACAGTCCACATCGCTTGCGTCATTTGTTTGCCGTATTGCTGGTATTTTGTGGACTTTCAAATCCCGAACAATTGTGGCAAAAATATCAATATAGATTAGCAGAGGACTTTTTAAGAAATATGAGACAAAATATTGACGGGGAACTAAACGACGGATTACGAAATAGTACTTTGAATCAATGCTTAGTAGCTATACAAGATTTGATTATATCTATGGGTGGTGACTCTCTCCCTCAGTATGGTTTGCCTGTTCCGACAATAGAAGGAGAGCCTATTAATAGAGAATACGCTGCAGAAACAAACTATGATCCAGTAGAGCTAGCTGAAATTTTACGAACTGGGGTCCCAAGTCTTACTGTAGAACAGCGCACTATTTATGACCGTGTATATCATAGTGTTGATAATGCTTTGGGTGAAATTTTGTTTTTGGATGCACCCGGTGGGACAGGAAAAACCTTTCTCACTAAAATAATCTTGGCACAAATACGAACTCAAGGCAAAATAGCTCTTGCTGTGGCGTCGTCTGGAATAGCGGCCACTTTGTTACCCGGTGGTAAAACTGCTCATACGATGTTTAAAATCCCCATAAACTTGGACATAAGTGAACAACCTGTATGTGGCATCTCTAGGAATTGTGATAAAGCAAAGATTTTACGCGACTGCTGCCTAATAATATGGGACGAGTGCACTATGGCACACCGAAAAGCGGTAGAGGCAGTTGATAGAACTCTCAGAGATATCCGTCAAAATGACCAACCAATGGGCGGCGTAACGATGCTGTTTTGTGGGGATTTTAGACAAACATTGCCTGTAGTACCACGGGGAACAAAAGCTGACGAGATAAGAGCATGCTTAAAGAGCTCAAGCCTTTGGGGACACATAAAACAAATTCATTTAACAGAGAACATGAGGGCGCGTACTGGTGGTAACTCAAATGCACAGGAGTTTTCTGATTTATTATTAAAAATTGGCGAAGGCACGTATCCGGAAGAAGATGGGCAAATCGTTTTGTGTAATAATCTCTGCCACACAGTTAATTCAGTTGAAGAACTTATCGTTTCCGTTTATGGTGAACAAAGTCAAATAATAAATCATGAAAACTCATGGCTTTGTGAAAGAGCAATTCTGACTTCACGAAATGACCAAGCCGTAAGAATAAACTCTGATATACTTGCCAATGTTGAGGCAGAGTTAGTCCAGTATACATCTATCAATAGAGTAATGGAGCAAGATGACGCCACGAACTACCCAGTTGAGTTCCTGGATTCTCTTAGTGCTCCTGGACTCCCATCACACAAGATCAATTTAAAAATTGGCGTCCCTATAATGCTGCTAAGAAATTTAAGCCCCCCAAAATTGTGTAACGGAACAAGACTAAAAGTAACTTCTCTACAACCTAATTTAATAGAAGCAGAGATTTTGACAGGGTGTGGTGTCGGTGAAAGAGTTTTCATACCCCGGATTCCGCTGATTCCCAACAATTACCCTTTCCATTTTAAAAGAGTTCAGTTCCCTGTTAGTTTGTGCTACGCAATAACAATTAACAAAGCGCAAGGACAGACGTTGCGTGTCGCGGGTGTGGACCTCAGCGTCAGCTGCTTTTCACACGGCCAGCTCTACGTCGCTTTCTCCCGTGTTAGTGAGCCAACAAAGCTATTTGTGTATGTTCCGCATCGATCCACAGTAAACGTTGTATATAAAGAAACATTATAATAAGGTATCTATAAAACTGAAGTTTTATTGAAGTAATAATAAATACCATGCGTACGAAGTCGCGGGCATCAGCTATTATTATATAAATAAATATGATATTCAAATTATCAAAAAAAGTCATTTTTTAACCTAGAACGATGACACTTTTTCTATGACGTTTGATTAATTAAGAAGATTAATCCTTACTTTATACTACTTTTATTTATAAATTTTAAAGTAACGCTGTATATCCGCCTGTCGCGCTTTCACGCCAAAACTACTAAACGATTAAAACGAAACTTGGCACACACATATAGAGCCTAAGAAAGGACAAGGGCTACTTTTTAATGCGAAAAAAGTACGGGGTTGAAAAGGGGGATGAAAGGTTGTATGGTAAAACGTGGTTTATATAAATATATATAAATGTACTTTAATGAACTTATATAAATACTTTATATCTTGCGTAGGTACTCATACTAATACTTAAGTATCTTATTTGTAAAATCATTAGCCTAAATATTTCAAAATTCTACCCAAAGTCACTATTATACGCGTACGAAGTCGCGGGCACAGCTAGTATAGACATAAAATATGGGACAAAAACCACATTATTAGTCTTTCAAGACCATAAGTAAATAGGTTAAGAATTAGTTTTAAGAAGTAACCGCTCGTTTAAATTAAAAATAAATTTTATGGTGGCTGGCACATTTTCAAGGAAGTATGTGTGCTACATTGTGTCTTTGTAACATCACGCTTTATACTTAACGAATACTTATATACATATATTTGTCATTAAAACATGTTGTAGCAACGAACGGGCGGACGAGTTACGCGGAGCCGCTAATCTTCGCTTCAAATGTATTGCCAATGAAATCACCATCATTTAACTCGTCAAGTATGTGTAAACGAGACACAATAAAAATTCCATTGTTATGCGACTCTCGGCATTCGTTTGATACCTGACTGATTAAAAAGGAATCATTTGATATTTCGTTAGGGCAGAAAATTTCTAGATTGGCGACCCTTCGACCAAAGACGCAGCGTAAGACGTCCACCGACAAGATGGACAGACGACCTTATAAGGATCGCAGGATCACACTGGGTGCAGACCGCTTGTGATCGGTCGATGTGGAAAACTGTGGGGAAGGCCTATGTTCAGCTGTGGACGTCTGATAATGATTATCAGCCAAAGGATGATATTCTTTACGATGGGTACATTTTTACCCGTAGTTCTATTGGTGGGTTTAACATACAAAAAACCTAATGCACTATGCTTCCGCAAAAAACGCGTTATGATAATTATGTTATGATGCAGTTTTTCTCATAATGTTGCAAAGATGTCTTACAAAGATATAATATTGTCTTAAGTACTTAGAATTATTCGTATTTTGTTTAGACAATAATATTTTTGTATTTCGTGGGGGCTGTCACCATTAACATACCCAAGTGTAGCTATGATGATTTTGCTTCGAGATTGGTGAATAACCCGTGTCAAAATTGAGTGTGATTTTTCTTTGGCTTCGAATGCATTGAAATCTACACGTCACGTTCCTAGCAAGGTCATTACCTACCGACCTTTAATGTACTTTACTATACCAGTACACTCTGGCCTTAAGTTTTACTCTACTTCTCGTTACACCCTGTATGTTTCCGGGTCATGTCTGCTCTCAAATTACCACTACACCTATTTTTGTATTTAGCCTTCATTTACTCACGTGTGGTTTTTTATATTGTTACTATTATTAAAGATGAAAACATTATTTGAAGTTGAGCACGTGACGCTTTTTATGCACCTTTATAACCATGATGTATGTTTGCGATGCTTGCGAAGAGAAGATATTGGTATTTTAATGATATTTATTTAAATAATACTTAGAAATTAGGATGATGATGATTTTATGATGAATGATTTTATATTTGTCGCTATACTAGTTAGTATTTTAAATCTACATACATATTATACAGGGTGTCCCATTATTGGCGCGTCAGACTAACACTAGAGATAGCTTTTATTTTTTAATATTATTTATTATTATTATCTTTTAAATAAAGGTGACGAGAATCTAAGAGTGTAAAAGACTCATTGTTTGCTAGATAAACACCACTATTTTAAGTTTGTTTTGTTAATATCAGTGGATGTAATAAATGTAGTTATTTGAAATAGATTCAACTTTCGGCTTATCTTAAGCACAAAATATATTCTTAAGTGTGTGAGCGCTGTATCTTATAACTAGTGATGTTTTTTAACCGTGTTTAAGCTTATCCATAAACAGACAGCTTACAGACCTTCAAACTTATCAATAGTATGTGTTTAAAGACGACTCATGCATGGCAAAATTCAGTGGCAAAACCCCATCCTAAATAGTTAAATACGCCAGGAAACAATAAAGAACGAATTAAATATTCGCCGCCATGTTGACGTCATGTGTGTCTATGCTCTGAATTATCAATAGACAAGAACTAAGTTTTTTACACTATAGACTAGACAATGCCATATGAGTGCACAAAGTAAAGTTGTACAGTAACGCCATTGTTTTTAGTATAAAAACGTTTATTGAGATTATGAGTATAATGATCTCCGTAAGATGGCAAGTAAAATAAGAATGAATTCTCAGAGTTGCATCAAAATTGATTCACAAATTTGAATTTAGAACCGAGATTGGCTGACAGCGTTGACGTCAGCACTCATGCTTGGATGATGAGGCCAAAAACAACTTCTAAATTTTCACACCCTGTATTTGCAAATAAAGCTTTTACTCTAAAAAACTGTAACTATTATTTTTCCTACTGTTACCACCTCCCTTATGTAAAACATTAGAATTGAAAACGACAGTACCCGATTTATAAATGGGATGCCACTCGGTACTCACATCACGTGTCATACCATATCGATTGCTAGGTCACATACAATCAGCTGATTTATTTCCACTGCCAGATTAGAATAATTCTCTGACGTTGGACTTTGCATAGTCTATGCTACAGACTATAGCACAGATAAGATTTGGCCGTTTTTGGGAGACAGCCTTGTGTGGTTTGCCCGTCTAGAAGTTTTTGGCTGGGGCTTTAACTTGGTGTTCGCTTTTATGTAAGTAATAATATTGCAAGTAGTGAATAAGATTAATATTCTAGATTGCCTTTAGACTGTAGTTGCGATTATAGTGTGTATGTTTCTTTAGCTTAACTCGTCAAGGATGTGTAAACGAGACACAATAAAAATTCCATTGTTATGCGACTCTCGGCATTCGTTTGATACCTGACTGATTAAGCCTAGTATTTACGTACCTTTATGACGTATACAGGCTGTGGCCTGTAATAGTAGCTTTTTTTTAATATAGGCCCTTTAAGTAAACAGATCAATTCTAAATGGTTTTAATTTATTATAAAGAAAAGTTAATTTATTGTTATTTTGTAACAAATAACTATGTTTACTCTTTTTGCTCCTATTACAGGCCACACGCTGTATAAAGTTTCTCCGCAATGAAAAAGATAAGTATAAAATTCAAGGACTCCATTATTTAAAAAGTGGAACTAAACTTACTGCAGCACAAAGATTTGCTCCTCTTCTTGCCAGCATCTTCACAGGCGCAGTCGTCAGCCAACGAGCATTTAACCTCCATGCAGTCTTCAACGCATTTATTATCTGTGATGCCTTCAATCAGACTGTTTAGTGAATCTGTGGCGCTATCTGGGCTGTCACTGTCAGCGCAGCGAGTTGAATTTGTTCTAGAACTCTCCGTTTGGGAGAGAGATTCGGTTGACATCTTGGGTTGTTTCTTTGGTATACTGGAAAGAGAAAAAGAGTGTTTTGTGAAAAAGAGACGATACGCACCATCTAAAGTAGGATAAGTTGTGTTCCAGTCTATTGAACTAGATACCCGTTGCCATCTTTCTACATGTTCCACACGTATGACTGGCAGATAATGTTTTTAGCATTAAGTCCATCTTTGTACAATAAAGACTATAAATAAAAATAATAAGCAATCTAATCGGTTGATATTCGCTTAGATTTGAGACATTATGACAAAAGATTGAAAAAATAAAGAAAAAGACAGCAAATTAATTATATATTTTTAAGGATAATTCTTGCAATTTTCACCTTCTTAAGACTCTGACTTTCTGAATTGAATTACTTAATATATTAAGAATTGTCAAAAAATATCATTTCGTTCTCAAAATCTGTGATTCGACACAATTATCTAAGGGGGACACCCTGTATGAGCCTTTATGCAACACGTAAATTATAGTGGATCTCAAGTTTAGTTAGTAGACCTAACCATTTGTGAGAAAACTCTTTGTTTATTTTGTTTCTTAGAAGCTGACCTACAATGACACTAGTCCAGCCTTGGAATACTATGCACTTAGTTGGCTAGATCTTTGCCGTAAAAGCGCTGCGGGATTCACAAGGTTAACGGTTAACCCAACGCGGGTCAATGGCAAGCCTTAGAAAACGTAGGTCTAGTAAGTAAAGTAAGTTTTATTTTTATCTAGCAAGCTAGATTTTACCCGTAAAATTATTATCCCTTTTAGAGGGAATATTAAATTTATGGTTTTACCACAGATAAATAATGGTTTTACCCATTATTTTTTTAGAATTTCAGACATTTGGCCACTATTCCAATGGTTTACACAGGTGCTTAAGTACATCTACCTACGATATTGTTGTCTATACTAATATTATAAAGCTGAAGAGTTTGTTTGTTTGTTTGTTTGTTTGTTTGAACGCGCTAATCTCCGAAACTACTGGTTCGAATTGAATAATTCTTTTTGTGTTGGATAGTCCAGTTATCGAGGAAGGCTATAGGCTATATAACATCACGCTACGACCAATAGGAGCAAAGATATAGTGGTAAATGTGTAAAAAACGGGAAAAAGAATAAAAGTCACTATTTCACGCGGATGTAGTCGCGAGCAAAAGCTAGTTTCAAATAAATGGATGCATTCAATCAATAGTAATACATGTTTACATATAATATTAACAATAAATTTTTCATCTCTCCTGTTCGGAAAATAGCACTTTCCTCTGTAGATAGCCGGGTGGAAAATAGCTTATCCATCCCTAGGGTGGAAAGTAATTTAGTTTTAATTGGCATGGTATATAGTCAAGACATGCAGTCAAAGCTTGGATCAAAGATAATTGAGTATTTTTTTTTTAAATTCTTTATTCAATCATATTATAAAAATAATAAACATTTTTGCTTAGGTATACATTGAAAAACATGTTTATTATGATCGTTGATTTAAAAATATTCAATCGATTCAATCTATAATTAAAATATACATTTAGTAATCTGTGATTAAAATATTCGGCTTCCCGCCATAATACCAAGATGACACTTTTTTTTACATTGTCAGTGTCATTTTTTCTTTTTGAACTCTATGCCTACTTTTTTAAATTTTGACAATTATTATCTGTGGGGAAAATTCGATCGATATTTTTTACAAGGATTTTAATTATTTCGTATCGTCTGCTTTTTCGTACTGTTTTCATGTATTCGTGTCGTTATTCTTTCTAATCATGTTAGATGTTTGGAGAACTGTAAATTAACTGTCTTTTTGTGCAAAAACTTGAGTTTTCCTTTCTCGCTATACTACATAATACCTGACCATTACATCTACAACCACTATTGTAAATTTAATGTTTTTCCTCACAGTCGAAATGAAAAATAGTATGTTTAACTCGGGTGAAAGCACCATTTCACTCTCCAATTATTGGCGCTCTCACTTCGTTCGAGCGCCAGAAACATCTCGAGTGAAATGGGTCGCTTTCTCCCCTTGTATAACAATCTACTATAGAAGCTTCGATGCCCTCTTGTTTTCTTTTTATCCCAAGATCGGATGGAATTCTTTAAAGTGTGTTTTGTTTATTTAAGACTGCGACTTCGTCCGCGTGGGATTGTGACTTTTCATCCCCCTTTTCAACCCCTTACAACCTTTTTGTCGCATTACAATGTATCCTTGCTTTGGTTCAGTAGTTGAGGTGTGATTGAGTAACAGACAGACAGACAGAGTTACTATCGCATTTATAATATTAGTATGGATTGTGGAAATTTTAAATATTTAAAGCCGCATCAAAATCGATCAGCCAAACGCGAGATAATCGCGGAGAACATATGTAAGTACATGCAGGGCCCCTATTCTTGAATCACTCGCTTGGATATGGTGTGTGATTTTCGTTCGTAAACACATTAAAAGTCAACGGAAATCACTCAAAATCTAGACGTGAGTACTCACAAAATTGAGCAATGATTTTTCAAATCCTTTTTGTGTAGATTACAACTGGTTTTTATTCCAAAATTCGACTTTAAACTTTGAATATCACACGCCATCTTGACGCGCGTGATTCAAAAATAGAGCTCCAGGTCAAACTACGAACCTCCTTTTTTGAAGTCAGTTAAAAAAGTAGTTTTAAATCGTATTATGTTACAGCGCCCACACAATTATTTTAAATCATGGCCGAAAGCATAAATACAATTTCAGATCCTGTACAAATCCGTCAGCTACCTTGACGATAAGTTAGAAAGTCAGAAAAAAAAAGTTTCGAAAGATTAAAGTTGAAGGTACTCGTATTGATGGGTTCATTCACCTCCTAAAAGTTGCAAAGTTACCCGGTAAATAAATAGACGTCTTTGTTTTGAAGATTTCAAGTTCGAATAAGCAAAACAAGCGAGATTTCCATTCCAAATTCAAATATGACCTAGATTAGCGGTCAGACGAATGTTAGCGGTCAACCATCCTTCACAAACCGCGCTTAAAGTTGCCTTGATTAAATTAGGCATCCTATTTAGTCACCTAACTCTATCTTAGATAGTCAAAATAAATTCTAATCCGTTCTAAAAGTCTAGGTCACTTCAAGTACTTGTGGTGAAATACTTTCAATTTGCATTAGGATTATGATTGCATCGATTTTGCATATCCGATATGTCGGATTTAAATTGATAAATCAAATAGACGTTGAAACAGTGTTCCAAAAAGTAATTTATAAAATTCTGTTTTGGCAAATAATAAAGGTAATGCCAGACTTCTTGGCACTGTATATTGTTTTAAACTTTCATGGTCACTAACATTCGAATAGTTAGATAAGGGATTGCTACCATATCAAATATCGGAAGCTCATAAATAATAAGGTACATGGTAGCAATCCCGTATCTAACTATTCTTGGCACTGGTTTCGGTATACATAGATGTGATTCGGGGATGATAGGTTATAGTTTCTTTTTGGTTATATTTTTCAGTCATTATATATATATTAGTTACGTTTTGTTTTCTTTTTTAATAAAAAACTAACAAGAAAATTATAAAACTAAGACATGCATCATCTATTCAAAAACGAAACCATTTCCTTGTGTGGCAAGGAGGCTATAATGCTGGCTGCGTTGCCGCGTTGGATAGCTATGCTAATCCTTTGAGCAAGGAACCAGCCAGCTTAATATTTGCCGTAACTAAATTTAATTATGGAGCTTAATTTCTAAACAACTAATTATCACGAACCAAGCCACGTGGTTCAACGTGTAAGGTACAAGCTCCTATTTTTGAATCACTCGCTTCAAGATGGCGAGAGATTTTCGTTCGAAGTAGAATTAGTAATCGTTTTCGAACGAAAATCACTTACAATATCCAAGTGAGTAATTAAAAAAAAACCGGTTAAGTGCGTGTCGGACCCGCGCACTGAGGGTTCCGTGCCACCCTTAACTGAATTCAGGGTCCACTTACTTTCACTTAACGAAAACATCACAATATATTGCGACAGCAAAAATAACTTTGTTTTTCATAGTGTTTGTATGAAAGACAAAGTTATATTTGCGGTTGATAAAAAAGTGCAATATCTCAAAAACTACTGGTTCGATCTCCTTCAAACCAATTTTCGTTGCAAGTTTTTGTTGAGATCTACATCATATATTTTTTTCAAAATTTTCACTTTCTTAGTTCAAAAGTTAGATGGGGGGGGACGCCCATTTTACCACTTTGGAAGCGTCTATATCTCAAACCTTACACTTTTAGAAAAAATGGTTTAAGAAACCTCAATATCATTTTAAAAGACCTATCCATAGACACCCCACACGCATCGGTTTGAGTAAAAAAAAATTTTTTGGTTTTAGTTTCATGTATGGGAGCCCCCCCCCCCTTAAATATTATTTTTCTTACTTTTTGTATCTGAATCGGAAAGCGGTGAACAAAATACACCTACCTACCAAGTTTCAGCTATGTGATGCTTATAGTTTCAGAATAAAGTGGCTGTGACATACGGACGGACAGACAGACAGACAGACAGACTTGACGAAACTATAAGGGTTCCGTTTTTTGCCATTCGGCTACGGAACCCTAAAAAGAGCTCCTGATGGCGTCATTAAGAGTAGCATAAATGCAAAGTTCCATATTCATCCAGAGTTTTAGCTACATCTATATTTGTCACGGGACAAAATCATAATACTATATCAATAAGCGATCAATGTCTGCGAATATGAACGCCGTAGCACCCATTAATATCAATAAAACGATCCGATTGTGTATATTGACCTAAATAAACCACTTGTGAGCATTGTTTGGTATCTCTATAAATTGTTTTATCATAAAGATGGATGTTCAGTTTCATTATGGCATTGAAATTGCAAAGTTGATTGGTGAACTTGAAAAACCTTGGTTCGCTTGCTGCACCAGATCATTTCATCAAAGGTACTTTAACACAAATGTCAAAAGCAACTCCATACGAAATAAAGAATAGGTATTACATTAAGTTTTCAATTCAAAAAACCCCGTCGCGCTATCTATGACAAAAACATGTAAACGAAAATCGAGTCATCCGTTTTGGAGCTACGACTACTATTATATATTCTGTGCTACGACTATACGGCACCCGCAGACATATACACAGACAAACATATAACTCCCCAACTTCTTTGCTTCGGGGGTGAAAAACCCTCTAAAAAGATACTTCCACACTACTACACCACACTTAAGATTTTTTTTAAACACTTGCGTAACCATGGTAACGGAGTTACACATCTTAGAGCTATGTAAGATCAATAAATAATCAAAACAAAAGAGTACAACGGAAAATTACATCAATATCGACACTGGAAATTTCAAATGTCGTAAGGGACATTTTGTCGTAAGTACACTAAACACAGCATAGGAATCAGAAAAAAAATCTCTAGCGATCTGTATAGCAGACTTTGTGGTATCTTTTCAAATAAAGAAGTTATGAGGTGAATTTACTTTGTCGTAACTAAACGAAGTGTAAAAAATTTTGTAGTATGGGCCAAATTTTACACTTAAAGGTATTGTTTGCTTAAACGCAACGTCGTATATCTCTCAACTCTGTAATTATTATGTTGTAAGGGACTATTTTGGTGGTTTATGCTACCTATATGTCCCAGGTGTGTTATTGGGAATTGTGATTATTTCTTGTTTGAAAACCAATCGGTACATAAACTTAGTCTTTGCAGTATAGATACTCGTTTACAAAGTACATTTAAAAGTCTGAATACTCGTTATTGGGTATAAACATTGTTCTTAGCTTGTAAGAAGATGATACTCATTTTGAAAGTTCCTTTTAGATTATTGTAATTTACAATTGTTATTTAGTTGGAACTGTATTGCTATTGTTATTGGAATTGCCGATGCGTATATCGATCTCTCCGTCAAGAGAGAGATTGCTTGACACGGTCGACCCCAGGTAACAAAACTTGTCGACTACCTCCAACCTGATGCACCTTCCAGCAAGATGGACGGCTGGTAGGTATAACCCTGCGCTAGGATTACGGTCTTCTCTGCATTTATGGACATGGAGAACAGGGCACAAGCTAGGTGAAATTTGTCCAGTAGGACCTGGAGCTCTTGGGGAGTTCTTGCAACAAAGGCTGCATCGTCGGCAAACAGCAAGCTGTCAACAAATAGGTCCTCGCGATAACGGCGAGACTTAAGGAGGGCGACATTAAACAGCTTCCCATCCGCTCGAGTGTGTAGATGGACACCTTGTTGCGCGTCACCGAAGGCAACTTTGAGCAGAAGCGAAAAGAATATGCCGAACAAAGTTGGTGCCAAGACGCAGCCTTGGCGAACTCCTCTACGCATATCGAAAGCGTCGGACGTTTGACCATTGTAGACAACGGTGCCTTTCATGTCTTCGTGAAAGCATTTCACCAACTTCAGCAGCTTTGGGGGACATCCTATTTTCTCAAGTGCAACATAGAGACCCTCTCTGCTGACCGTGTCGAAGGCCTTATTCAGGTCAACAAATGCGATCACCAAAGGAGTATTCTGCTCACGGCACTTCTCTTGAAGTTGCCGGATGGTAAATATCATATCCGAAGTGGAATGCTGGGAACGGAAGCCACATTGTGCCTCAGGATACACGCGTTCGGAAAGACTTTGCAGTTTAGTCAATATGACCCTTGCAAAAAGCTTACCGACAATGCTAAGAAGGGAAATACCACGGTAAGAGTTACAATCGCCGCGGTCACCTTTCCCTTTGTAAAGAGTCACAATATTTGCATCGCGCATATCCTGTGGGAATAGCTCCCTCTCCCAGCATTTCCCCAGGAAGTTATGCAATACTGGTAATATGCACTTGAGTTTTAGGAGTTCAGTGAGTACACCATCGACCCCTGGACTCTTACCACATTTGAGCTGTAATACGGCCGCACGTAGATCCCACACGGTGGGTAAATCATCGAGCTCAGTCATAATAGGTAGGTTCGGAAGAGATGGGCGTCCTTAGCATTGACCTAAATAACAAGCTAACAAAAAGGAAATTGATAGCTTTATCTATAACTATGGAAATAAAACAATTCTCAATACATAGATATATAAGTTCCTAATATTTTCATACATTTTTAACGCTACTTACTTCAGTGTCCTAGAAAAAAATATGACATTACAACAGAAAAAATCGAAAAATTTAATGTTGTGTGATAGTTACGACAGTCGGGTTGAATTTTAGTCTATGGCGTAAGAGATTTTCATAAAAATAGTCAGATTTTTTTGTATGCGTAAGGGACAGATTATTCTGAAAATTATTGTGTAAGGGACACTATTTCCTAAACTATTGAGATATTATATATAATACTATCTCAATGATGTAGGAAAAGCTTTTTGAAAGTTATGTGTAAAAGAATCATCTAATTCGGATGAATATTTACTAAGTTACGATTTTTTTTAAATTTGGATTTTGTTTATCGGCTCTCCTGAAAAGTAGGACTTTGTCCCTTACGACATTTGAAATTTCCAGTGTCGATATCAAAACTTAATACTAAAGTTTAAGGTCGTTTCGCATGCCAATTTTCGTATCGATAAGTTGATAGCCTGCATGCTGCAGTCAAACTGGTGCGTAAGACATTTATCGGTATTTGTATAATCAAGATCTGTTGGGCCGATTTTTCAATGGTCAGATAAAACTTAACAGACTGATATTATTTCAATTAATATTATGAAGCGACAGATTTTAAAAAAAATGATAGCTATACTGTATGATTGCTGACTCAGATACAGATTCAGTTTTTTTTTACGATTAGGCGACGTTTTCAATTGTATTTTGTTCGACGAATAATTCTTATCTGGCTATTAAAAAGCCAGGCCTAAGTTAAGTCTGAGTTGAAAGCTCTTTGAAAAAATATTATTACCTTACTTAAGTATTTTGTATAAGTTTTTGCATTATTACTATGCTAGCAGTTAATATTGCATTATCCAAACAGAGTAATGTACTAAGATTAAAACATGTAATATACATTAAGCAATAAATAAAAAATGATTTGCATAGGTATTTGTACTTCTACAAAGCAACTGTGTCAGATAACTCAGATAACTCAGATAAGGAATCGAACCCTGTGTCTTACGATAGCCCGGATAGCATGCTTACCTCTCGTCCACCGGCACATTGGCAAGCCTGTTGAATTTGGCAAGAGGCTAGAGTATTGGATTGTTGCTAGAGATCCTTCCTAAATTAGTACCACAGATAATGCAATAAGAGACGCTTTTTTCAGACGACGCGTTTGGTGTATTGGTTAGCGCTCCTGACTATTACGCCGGCCGTCGCAAGTTCGAATCCCGCAAGAGGCAAATGTTTGTGTGATAAGCACGAACATTTGTATCTACGTCATGGATGTTATGTATTTAAGTATTTATGGGAGACGCCCCCGTCATAATCGTTGTCTGGTACTTCGTAACACAAGGAAGAAAATTCCTTACCTCGCAACCAGACAATTGGTGTGTTGTCTGTTGCATATTTATTATTTATTATTTTAACGTCATGTTAATCAAACAGTTTAGAAACATAAAGGTTAAACTAAGAAGAGGTAACGAATTGACCGTATTCGTTTTCATTTTGTCACAAGTACTCTACAACACTCTGTCTATGTTGGTTAATTATTAAAAGTATTTTTACTTAAAGCTTTGAGCAAAATTCTCGGGAAAGCAAGTTTTAGGCATCACGGACTCAAATTTTCTTAAAATTTTACGAACTGAACAGTTAACTTTCAAGTAGGTACTTAAGCATTTTTATATATCTCACGTACGTGGTCTTCGAGGCAATGACTGACCTTTTTTATGTTATTCAAATTTTTACAGAAAATTTTACAACTGTTAAACACAGTTACAGTGTTTTTTTAAATTACAGAACAGTTGAATCGGTTCCGTGTCAATGACATCAAAGGGCAAACGAAAAACACGTGACACTAAGCGGTTGTCATAAAAGCATACAGGGTGTTTTTGCAAAGGGTTGCAAATTTTTGGAGATGAATGAGACCATCAATATATGAACAACTATAACGATGTGGCCATCGTTCAAACCTTTTTTTTTCTGCCTCTCCATACATAATCGTCAATGTAGCTGACTGATTTTGTATGGGGCATCTGATTTTTTTCTAAGATTTCGACCATGACCATGAGTAAAAGTTGTTCATATTGATGGTCTCATTCACCTCCAAAAATTTGGCACCCCCTTGAAAAAACACCCTGTATAGTTTAGAAATAATTTTTTTTTAAACCGCCGATGAAACCAAATTTCGAATCGAGGACATAGGTAGTAGTCAGATCCGCTCATAAATTATTAATGAGCTGATGATCTTCAAATAGCTGAACAGATTTTGCGTAAAACATGGCTAAGAAAGAACACACGGGAAAAAACTATCTATGACACAAAAAACTAAACGAAAGCGGTTCATCGGTTTGGTAGCTTATTACCACAGACAGACACTTCAAACTTATGATCCTCTCTTTTTGCGCTAAATTACAAGATTTTTGTAATTTGAAATTCCACAGTCGTCATTTTCACGCTCATTATTTGAAAAAATAGGCTTCCTATCACACAGTGCAAAAGATTACAAATGCTATTTGTCATCATCATCAGCGTAACGAGGACCCCTCTTTTTACGGAAAGCATTATAAAAATTCGGCAAGCATTATAAAAAAGTTAAACAAAAATCTTACTAAAAGTTTGTATCGTTAATTCTGTTGTGAAGAATTGTGTTCAAGTAAATCTTTTAGTAGCAGCATTGCACTTTAGTAACTTTTCAAAAAGTCTAATTTCCAACTTGCGCCGTAACTAATTCAAATCCTATTGCATTTACTCACACGTTAGATATATTTAGAGACTAGGTAGGTCTAAGTGACTCTAAGTCTGTGTCTAGATTTCGGTCCAAGGCTTCCACTCACCACAAACGACTATACTGTATATACTAAATATAGTTGTTATCTGGTTTTGAAGTTTGTTATACTTGTTAGATCGTGAAGGAAAAATATTAATCTTGCGAAACGTCAACTGGTGCTAAAATTAACTTGTTCACTAGAACCACGGTAGTTCACTTTCATATCTGAATTGTTACTATTTGGTATTTGGTATGGTCGTATGGTAGTCCATCTATTACTATAAATGACTCGTAGCGCAGTGGTGACAGCGCTTTAGTTAAGCAACTAACAGCGCGGTTGTATTTGGATGGGTGACCATTCCGACCAAATGAAGAATATAACGAGCATCTCCGTGCTTGGGAAGGCACGTTATGCAGTTGGTCCCAGCAGTCGTCAACCCTAGTCAGAGGCCCTTGATAAAATCTCAGCAAGGTTGGTCGCTTGCCTTGCAATGCAACACCTCTCCGCCAATCTGCACTGAGCCCGCGTGGTGGAGTATGGCTCAATCAAACTACCTCATACTTGAGGTAAGGCCTTTGTCCAGCAGTGGGATGCTACAGGCTAACTTAACTTAACTTTAATACATTCAACGGAGAAAGTAAGCTGTTCGAGCCAAAATATACCTTACGATTACCTACCTAATACTGTATTCAGAGCTAGCTTCATCGAATCGCAATACGCACCTTAGAGGTGTATGGCTGGTCGAATATGCAGTCAATTAATAATAATAGTCCCCCTAGCCGATTTCGACTACGGTGGCCAGTCACAACGACTAACCGACTGCGCGGGACATATTATAGTGCACAAGTGTCTACGCAAACACAGGTGCACTCTCTATTCCTTTCACTCTCATAGCCCTATGGGACAGCAATCTGACACGACCGGAGAGAGATCAGGCGCAGGACCAACGGCTTTACGTGCTTTCCGAGGCACGGGGGTGAAACACCGCCAACTTCCAAACTCCGGGCTACCCTAAGAATTTCTGAACAGAAAAACCCAAGTACATATTTTTGGCCGGACCCGGGAATTGAACCCGGGACCTCCGGCGCAGCAGTCGCTTTAAAATGCGACCCTCTCACCGCTGCGCCACCGAGGCAGTTCAATTAATAATATAAACAAATAAAACAGTATTCTTAGTTCAAACGCACACAATTTGCAAGCAACAGTGGCCGAGAAAATATCCAAATACCGAGACTTGGCCATTGAATTAAAAACTCAATGGCGAGCACAAAACGTTTTCATTCTACCAATAGTAATACCCTCTACTGGAATCATACCGCATAGCTTAAGTAGGAGTCTTGAAGTTCTAGAGGTGCCACCATATGCAATTTTTACCTTACAAAAAGCTACTTACTATATTAAAACCTGCCGAATAACTAGGAAATTCATGTCTTCGAACCTAACCCCCTCCAGAAATACAACACCCAATTATGGCCCATTTACACGAGGCCAGTAGCACTGGCGCCAGCAAATTAGAAACCGTTCTATTCTATTGGACTGGCTTCGTCCACTGGCTTATGCACTGGCCTGGCTCTATTTTCACGAAGCCAATATTGGCCTGCCTTATTGGACTGGCTCGTCTACTGGCCTCGTGTAAATGGGCCATTACGCTTGACTGAGGTCCGCGTAATAATAGGTAACATATACCCATAGATACTTTTTGGATAAAAAATATGGAGAAAAATAAAATCAAAAAATAATAATAATATAACTCTTTATTTTACAACACAAAGTAAATTACAGTTTATAAGCTCAAAGTTAATGTATAACTAAGGCGGTCTTATCGCTAAAAGCGATCTCTTCCAGACAAACAAAAACAGTCAAGTATTAAGTTTATTATCTTTGGTTACGCACTCTAGGATAATAATTAGAATAACAAAGGACTGAAGTTACTTTAAATGCTATTGGAAGTACAGGGGCCCTATTTTTGAATCACTCGCTTCAAGATTGCGAGTGATTTGCGTTCGAAAACGAGTTATTTTCCTTGACTTTTAATTCGATTCAAACGAAAATCACTCGCCATCTTGAAGCGAGTGATTCAAAAAAGAGCTCCAGATTTGAGACGTTTAAAAATTGCCCACGGTATGAAACACCCTCTTAGGCCTTGAGGCTTGAAAAAGTCAGGATAAGCTTACTTCTGGATTAAATCAAAGTTCTGTCTCTATTCCTTTGATGTTGAATAAGACAGAATGATGATTTGATCGAGTACTCGACTAATCCTATAGCTAATGGTTTTAACCAGGATTACGCTCATGGATTAAATCTTCTTCATGCCCTTTGCACATTGCGACTTTTAGTAGCGATGCAGTCGCGATGCAGCTTCGATGCAGTCGCAAAATGTCAACCTTTAGTCTTTATGATTTGATTTGATTTGATTTACACACTGCGCTACTTTAAAAGCATCGATACAGTAACAGTCACGATGCTAACGCGCGTTAGTATCGATGCAGTCGCGATGTAGAAGCTGTAGTTGATAAATTATGTACTGAATATTGGCGACTGCATCGATACTAACGTGCGACTGCATCGATGCCAAATTAAATCTGTTTATTGCGTGAGTTTCTCGTGCATTAGTGTGAAGACATAAAGTGGCAGGCCAAGTCACCTTTTTTGAATATTTTGAAAATTCGTGACAAAAATTCAAATAAGGACCGACTAACAGTAGAATTATGTTTAAAACAAGATTCAAATCAGGACTTGAGTCGGAAGAATCTTTATAAAGAATTTCAATTCCATGAAATAGCCAACACGGCACATCACTAGTTAGTTGGTGCAGGAGCTCTATTTTTAAAGCACTCGCGTCAAGATGGCGAGTGATATTCAATGATTAAAGTCGAATTTTGGAATGAAAACTAGTTGTAATCTACACAAAATGGATTTGAAAAATCATTGCTCAATTTTGTGAGTACTCACGTCTAGATTTTGAGTGATTTCCGTTAATTTTTAATGTGTTTTCGAACGTAAATCACACGCCATATTCAAGCGAGTGATTCAAAAATAGAGCTCCAGGTCGGCACCTATTACCCGCCTCTATGTATGTCTCCACCCTAAGAGTCGATGCTTAAAGTCGCAGTGTGGGGTCTTGTTTGTCTCTGTTAACATCAAATAAACTAACGGAGACAGAATGATGAAACCAAGATTAGCGTAATCCTGGTAAATCATGCGCAAGTGGCTCTTAGAACTGTGTTACGCCATATAAATGTTTCCGTCCTGTATAGTCCTTGATCCGAAAAAGTTCGTTCCAGTAGAATTGACCTGCTCGATACTATTGCGAGTTAGGACAGTCTTCGCTCCAGACGATCCGTCAATACTGCCACTGCCAGAATAAATATTCCCCTTCTGATGAACTTCCGAATCGAAATGGTTTTCAACGGTTAAGTTCTTCTGCTGAATGGTATTCTGATCTTTATAAGTCACAGGTCTGGAGATCTTTTTATGCGGTGGGATCGTTTGATACTTTTCATGTAATTTTGTATACATTTCTTTGTAGTAAGAAACGGGATCTACTATATAGTCGGTACGAGATGACCGTGTTGGAACCGCGCTTGCGAAACTCGGGTTTCCATTGAGAGACACTGCAAATAGAGAATAAGTATTAATAATTATATTCATCTTTGTCGCTATACTCTTCTCTTTTTAACAGACTTCTAACAATAGGAGGTTCTTAGTTCGACCTGGGGCGCTATTTTTGAATTCGCCATCTTGAAGCGAGTGATTTTCGTTCGAAGATGAATTAAAACTCGTTTTCTAACGAAAATCACTCGCAATATTGACGCGAGTGATTCAAAAATAGGGCTCCTGTATGTTTATCCGCGAATATCTTGCGTTTCGCTGGACCTATTTTGATGCGGTTTTGAGTAAAGTACCTACTCGTTATATTATGGAGAAGGTTTTGTTTAATCAGGGTACATTAACTTAAACAACAACTACAATCGACGAAAAAAATATTTTCATAAAGATTTTACCGCCTTAAAAACACAAAGGCTAATAGGAGAATAACGCTAATAGCAGAATCAAACTAATTTGAAGTTGGTGCATGACACGACTGATGCTGTCCGTTAAGGTAAAAAAAACTTGCCTCTTTAACTTATATTTGCACCACCTATTTTTTTTTGTTTTTTGTTTTGGCACAAACAGTCATCATATAACTAATTACATAATAATATTAAAAATAAAACAGACAACGAGTGCCGAAAACAATAATTTGGTTTACATGTTCTTTGTGAGATGAGCTGTTGAATTGCAAATTGGTCGATTTTTGAAGAAAAAAGATACAGTTCATGGATGCAAATTGGGGAACACCTCTGTGACTGCTATAACAAAACTATTAAAGTTCACAAGTTACACGAATGCCTAATTATATTACTCAGTGGAATATTTGGCTGCACAAATACTGAATACACTTTTTCTTACATTGTTGAAAGAATTATTATACAGATCAATTTTACTAAATTCTGTGTTCAGACTGAAGGTTGACTGGTAGAGAATGCTTTTGTCATTAAGTAAAATTATATTTTTTATCTAAGAAATTCCGTCAGCTACTGGTGCCTACATCGGCGCAAAGCTCTTGTAAGTGGATCGTGTGCGCGCGAGAGCCTATACAAAAAGAGAAAAAAATCCACCCCTTAAAAGTCGTCCGTTAATTTTTTTTACATGTTTCAGATATTTTAAACAACAATGCTCGTACATCTTTGTTTAAATAATCATGTGTCAGAAAATATATAAGAACCTAAACATTTACTTTTTTGAAAAAAAAATACTCTTTAGAATTTCGTTCATTTTTAACCAATCACGCCTTAATTAAAAAAAACGAAGATGTGCAAGCTTAGTTTAGGATGTATGAAATGAGACCAAATTCGTCTCATTCCATAAAGGTTTACGGGTACGAAAATTGTTTCGCCCGCAAGCATATTTTGACCGTTGGCGTTCGAAATATAGGCAATTTCGCGCTGTGCTCCGCCTGCACACAATAGTATTAACACGTTCATTCTAACAACGTTACAGAACGTCCAAAACTGATCTTCGTGATGACGCACATAGTCTAATCACGTCCTACAAAAAAATTAATTTCTAAGCGCAACGGCTGGAAACGTCAAATCTCTGTATAATCTTAAGGTAGCTACGTCATTGCGCCGCATCGTGTCAAATTTTCAAAGTTCTAGCGCTACAAAACATTAGTTTTTTTTTTACTTGAACATAAGTCACACACACATCGACAAGTACCTACACACACACGAACAACGTCGTCAAACGTCGTTTTCGGTTAGAACCGCCATACTGCCAGTCTGCTTGCGCGCCAGTACAGTGACCCACGTTTCTAGCTACAAAACCCGCGCAGGCCGTGCATTCGAGAAGCTTATCGTGAGTTATTTTTTGGTTTTCTATAGTTTTATAGGATAGTGTGATGGTTGTTCTGAATACATTATAGTATGTATGTTTCAATATTGTGAATTTTATAGATGGGGAATAGAAAAAGGGGACAGAAGAAGCCATCTAAGAAAAAACTCATTGAAGTAGATTGTGAAGAAGAATATGAAGCGGGACCAAGTGGAATATCAAAGAATACACATTCCGTAAGCATTTTTCTTGTTTTTTTTATAATCTCAAAAGTGTTTTAAATAATCGCAAGGTGCATATGTTTTTATTTTGTGTTCTGAATAAGATAATAACTTTGTTTTTTGTTGTAGGTGGATAAATCACGCCAAACTAGACATAATCCTTCCATGAAGTTGTTTGAATATGATTCTTCATCAAGGCCAACTACACCAGACCCATTTAGTGATGATGGAGAGTATGGCTTCGATGGCAACTATGATCCAGGATATGATGATAATTCAGACAGCACCAGCACTGTAAGTGATCACCCAAATCAACGTAAAAAGAAACAACTACAGAAACGTTCCAAGGACAACGCAACAAGGTCACAAGGTAAACGCAACTCTGAAAGTAGTGTGAGTAGCAGTTCTGAATCTGACGCTGATACTGAAGGTTTTAGTGAAAGCACGGAGGCCAGTGATGACGACGAGGGGGACACAATTTCGATATCGGAAGCATCTAGTGATGAGAGTATTTTTGACATTAGAAAGAGAAAGAAGAAGGAGCAAAGTTCCTCTTCAAGATGCAAAAAACCTAAGATCGCCAGTGCAGACCAGAGTACTGACACTATGTCATTAGAGTCTGAGGCACTGCTAAATAACATAGAAAATCTTGAAAGCTCTTCAGTGCTACCCGATCCTTCAGTATTAGAAAATCTTTCAATTAATTCACATATTGAAGGAAGGCGCTCCCACCCTAATCCAGAAATTCAAGTTTCGGAGACTTTTGAAGAGGATACCGCTGCTGAAGCTGCTGAGAGTAATCCCACGCCTGCCAACCTACCTGCTCAGGGCCTGGAGGCAGCTGCGCAGCATCGCTCTCCTGGCTCACCTGTATCAGATCCAGTGGCTGCTGAGGGAAATCCCGCGCCTGCCAACCTACTTGCCGTGGACCTGGATGCAGCTGCGCAGAACCGCTCTCCTGGATCTCCTACACTGGATCCAGCAGCTGCTGAGAGAAATCCTGCGCCTGCCAACCTACTTGCCGTGGACCTTGATGCAGCTGCGGAGAACCGCTCTCCTGGATCTCCTACACCGGATCCAGCAGCTGCTGAGAGAAATCCTGCGCCTGCCAACCTACTTGCCGTGGACTTGGATGCAGCTGCGGAGAACCGCTCTCCTGGATCTCCTACACCGGATCCAGCAGCTGCTGAGAGAAATCCTGCGCCTGCCAACCTACTTGCTGTGGACCTGGATGCAGCTGCGCAGAACCACTCTCCTAGCTCTCCTGCACCGGATACAACGGCCGCTGAAAAAAATCCCGCGCCTACTAACATACCTGCCCTGGACCCGGACGTAGCTGCGCAGCGCCGCTTACCTAGGTCTTCTGAACCACCGGATCCAGATGCTCTTATAAAAAATCCGACCCCAGCCGAAACGAATTCTGCGCCAACCAGTCCGTCTGTTCTGGAACGAGAGGCATTTGTACAACACAACCCCTCTATTTGTCATGTGCTGGACCCAGAGGCATCCGAAAGAAACTCCGTGCCTGACACAATCCCTGAGATAGATCCAGAGACAAATCGCAGACCAAGCACTCCTCCACTTATAAATTCTGATTGGGAACACACGAACACAGACATCCCTTTGTTCGAATTTGATGAAAGTTCAGCAGGTGTCCAGTTTGAAGTCAACCCAGGTATGACAGTTATGGAAATATTCGATAAAATTCTTAATCCTAACATTGTAGACTACATTGTAACATGTACAAATACGTACGGACGAGCACTTTGCGAGAAGACAAGACCTGCTACTCGAAACTCGCGTAGTTGTAACTTTAGAGACACAAACCGGGAAGAAATCTTAAAATTTTTTGGATTATGTTTGCTTATGGGTCAAGTAAAAATTCCTCAGAAACGCAAAAATTTTACGTATTCTGACCCGCTGTATTATCACCCAATTTTTCATTATGTGATGTCGGCTCGAAGATTTGAGCAAATCTTGAGATGTCTTTATGTATCAGATTTGGAATCAAAAGGAAAAGATAAAATTGAAAAATTTATTAACGCTATTACCAAGAGTTTCAGGGAGTGCTATAAGCCATACAAACAGCTAAGTTTGGATGAATCGCTGCTTTTATTTAGAGGCCGCCTAGCATTCAGACAATATATAAAGAGCAAAAAAGCGCGTTACGGAATCAAATTCTTCGAGTTGACAACTTCTGATGGCTATGTTTTAAATATAATGATGTACTCAGGAAAAGACACAACTGTTCGAACTGGAAAAAAAACTGAAAAGATCGTACTTCGTCTAATGAGGCCATATTTGCTGAAGGGACATCACCTATACATGGACAATTATTATAATTCCGTTCCACTTTCGCAAAAGCTGGTTGACTTAAAAACTCACACAACAGGCACATTACGTTCAAACAGAAAAGATAATCCCAAAGACATCATCAAAAAAAAACTCAAGAAGAACCAACATGTGTGGGTCCGAAAAAATAAGGTCTACGTTTCAAAATGGGTAGACAAGCGACCAGTTCTTATGGTGACAACTGCAGTTCATCCTCGGCTTATAGAAGTACAAAACAGATTTCAGCAAAGTAAAAGTAAACCTGCAGAAGTGGCAGAATACAATCAAAACATGTCCGGAATTGATAGAGCAGATCAAATGATCTCATATTACTCCTCACCAAGAAAATCACTCCGCTGGTATAAAAAAGTGATGTTCCACTTGTTGGATATTGCAGTATGGAACTCATTTTTTATTTTCAAAAAATACTGCCAAACCAATTGTGATTTCTTGATTTTCCGAGAGGAATTGATTTGAAGACTGTTGGACTTACCAGCAGATTTAACAGCAGAGCAACTGATTTTAGCTCGCAACAAATACGACAATAGACGCAGAACTAATGTTTTGCCACTACCAGTCAGAACCGTTGATGACGACGTAGGAAGCTCAAGAGTCCATGGTCACTGGCCTGAGAAAATACCCGTGCAAGAGGGTTCAAAAAAAACATCAAAGTACTTGAAATGCAAGATGTGCACGAGAAAAAAGGTGAGAAGGGAGACTTGCCTCAGATGCAAAGGTTGCCCTGAAAAGCCAGCATTGTGTGCTCTTTGCTTCGAAGAGTGGCATAAAGAAGTATAATGTTTCTTTTTTATCATTTTTTGTGAGACTGTTGACAATAAGTAGAAATTAGACATGCCTAAGAGTACTTAGAAGTTTTCTAAACTGTTTAAGACTGAATAATTAATGATAAGATAAAAGTGTGATTTTTTTATATTCCAAAATATACCTAACTTACCAGAATATTATAATATAATTTATGACAAATATATTATAATATATAAAAATATATACGTAAAATGTTAAAATATAAAAATATTAGGGTATTTAGAAATTTTATATTTTTTGCTTCCAATGTTGTACTAAAACTGTGTTATAAGACTGATTATTATGTTATACTGGTAATTTATTTATAAAGATAGTAGTGCATAACTCAAAATTGTGAGAAACTGTTAATTTTGAGAAAGAATTTGTTACTTTTATAGGACATATCTAACATACCAGTATTATTTGATTATGTGATAGTAGCATAAAGTTTAAAAAAAACACTTATACGTAGGTAAAAAGTATTGTTTTTTTTTACTAAAAACGTAAAGAAACTAAAATTTGTAAGACAGTTATAAATAATATCACCCTAATTATTGTCAATCAAGTCAAGAAAGTGAAGTTTTGACCCAGAATTTGATTTTAGGTGATTGTTCTTTTAATAATTCTTATGATAGGTCTTGATAGGTAGGAAAAAATATGAGGGTATTTAGAAATTTTATATTTTTTGCTACTAATGTTATACTAAAATTGTGTTAGACTGATTATTATTGTGTTAAACTGGTAATTCATTTATAAAGATAGTAGTGCATAGCTATAACTTGTGAGAAACTTTTAATTTTAAGAAATAATTTGTTACTTTTATAGAACACATCTAACTTACCAGTATTATTTGATTATGTGATAGTAGCATAAAGTTTAAACAACACTTATACGTAGGTAAAAAGGTAAAAAAAACTACTAAAAACGTAAAGAAACAAAAAAAAATTAAGACATTTATAAATAATAGCGTCCTAATTATTGTCAATCAAGACAAGAAAGTGAAATTTTGACCCAGAATTTAGGTGATTGTTCAATTCGTATTTGATTTTCTGAAAATATATTACAACAAAACTGATTATCATTGAGTATTATTTCATAAATATGCTGTATATTATTTTATTTTTATAAATCAAAGCCAACGTCAGAAAACGACGGGTGACAGATAATCTGCTTGTTTAGTCTGTTTCTGATCAGAACGTCAAGTAACGTTGGCGAAATTTAACGTTGTTCTACAAAATTTTAAATTTTATAGACATTTGTGGATCAACAGTTATGAACGTCAACGTGTATTGACGCTGCTTTCTTATCATGGTATCAATGTTTGCAAACTAGTAACAGAACGGCTGTAAACGTTGACGCTGTTCAACGTTGTTTCATATAGTGTAGGAATCTTGTCTAGAGATTAAAGCATAACGTGTACTGTCGTTAACCCTTTAAACGATATATGCACACCCGTATATACAAACCCGTTTATGCACGTCATTTATGCACGTCATTTAAAGGGTTAACGTTGTTGCACGTTGTTCATTATACTGTAGGGATCTTGTCTAGAGTTTGAAGCAGAACGTGTACTGGCGTTGACGTTGTTAAACGTTGTTCAATATACTGTAGGGATCTTGTCTAGAGACTAAAGCAGAACGTGAACCAACGTTGACGTTTAACGACGTTCTTGTTATCTGTAAGATCTCAAATACTCACAAATCGAAACAGAACGGCTGGTAACGTAGACGTATCTAAACGTTGTTGCCCCTTTGATGCATAATATTTTTAGCAATAAACCGGTGCGTCCTGGAACGTCAACGTTTACTGACGTTAGCGACAAGGCATATGCAATATTTTGTTTGCTATACGGCGATACGAGTGTGGACGTCCTCAAACTTTGTATGGAATACTCATGCGCCACGGCCTATAAGTTGACTATTGTGGTATGCGTACATGAACGTGTTAATCGTTAGAAAGGAAGTCTTCCTTCGGTAGGAATTTATCGAATTCAGTTACCTCAAAATTGAACATGTCTGGCTGGGGGCTAAGCAAATTATAAAAACGGTTTTCTAGCAGGATTATCTCGTAAGCCTGGTTCTAAATTGTCACTGCTTCTAGGCTGGCATGGTGCTAGCTAGCGGAATTCAGTAGATTTTGTAGAAATAATTGAGTTTGAGAAGCACAACGTTGAAGAAATGATAAAGACGTCTCGCTCACACTTGAAAACCATCATATTGAACTAATTAGTTAATTTTTATTTACTTAAACTGAATTGCACAACCTTAATTTGTATAATAGGTGGCCTTAACGCCATATGGTATTCTCTACCAGTCATACCTTTGGGCTAATTAGAAATGATTGTGGGCGGTGTGGTGACAAAGAAATGAAATAATTATTTAAATCTACATTCAAAATATATAAAGATATACAATAACAGATACAATAATATAAATTGCACTAAAAAGCAACCGTGACTCTGTGACAGACGAGGAATCGAACCCTGTGTCTTACGCTATCCGGGCGTATGCCTATTGAGTTTGTATAGTGACAAAACACTATTCAACTATAAATACAATATATCAAAAATTATCAAATTCTAAAAGATTTTTTTTAAATACTCACATGACAAGCTGACAGCAAGAACGAATATAACGAGGGTAGATTTCGCCAACATCTTGATGCTGATTATCTGGATTTCTTGATGGTTCCCACCGGGTTCGCTGCTGCGTTTGAATTATCACGTATGGACCAAAAATCGCTGTTTTATAGGCTACAACGTTACGTCAAACTGTTAACGAAATTCCCGGAGGAAAACGTGTGTCATTGAATGAAAGAACCGAGTAGGTATTCACCTAAATCTCATGATTGAACCGAGTAGGTATTCCACTTTTGGCGACCGCAACACGTGATTTTGATAAGAGAGAGCGAACGATTATGACTCTTAATACGGAGAATTTCGGTTGAATTCCAAATGAAGAACTGACGCATTCTCCGAAAGTCGAAAGTCCGGGCCCTATTTTTGAATCACTCGCCTTGATGTAGCGATTGGACAAATAATTAATAGCCATCGCGAGTCGCGAGTGATTCAAAAATAGGGCATCTGGCTGGACGTCTGAAACCATGCGAATCTCAGCAGTTTAAATCTCATATTTTGCCTCGTCGAGAAGGTGTCTTAACTTTTTTCTTTTCTTTTTATTTTTTTGTATCGCAAAATGAGTCTTAAATGGATTTTATTATGGGTTACAAGTTACAACACAGCCATCGGACTGCTAAATCAAAAATTAAAATGATAAACCAATACCAAACATTATTTATAGCCACAAGGAAATGGTTTCGTTTTTGAATAGGGTAGTCTTATTATTTTTATGTTGCATGTCTTAGTTTTAATTTTTTCTTGTTTGTTATTAATAAAGAACCAAACTGAGAATAAAAAATAACAAAAACTGAAATAAAATATATTAATAAGTAGAAAAGAATAAAAAATTCAGCGCTGCTAAATAACTTATAATTGAAATTAATACTAGATCCCGGGTCCTTATTTTTAAATCACTCGCTTCAAGATGGCGTGTGATTTTCGTTCGAAGATGCATTAAAAGTTAACGAGTATAACTCATAATATTGACGCGAGTGATTCAAAAATAGAGCTCCTGGTTTTACACTTGGGATACGGAACTTAAATGTATTATATAAATAAATATTTTGGGGGCTCCCATACAACAAACGCGGTTTTTCCTCTTTTTGCTCGATAACAATATTAGGCACTTAAAATATTCTCTATGTTGTTTACCTAGTCTCGGAGTTGACCGATTTTTTTCAAAGTAACCACACATCTTACTATCTAAAAGAATCTAATTTTGAGCGCTATTTTAGATATTATTTATACGAGTATTCTGGGTTTTATAATAAGTAAATGGGAAACAGTTGACCCTCATGTTTGCGCAATGCCCTAGCAGGGGGTCACTTGTACTATTTATGTTTACTTTGTAACATACACAACTTGTGAATTGCAATAAATTTATTTAAATCTGAATCAGGGGTAGGTACATTTTTTATGGTACCGGACATAGGTACTGTAATGAAAGATTTTACTCAAAGAGAAGTAATTGTAAATTACTTAAACGAAACATACTTTTGGCAAAAGGCGAAAATCGAATCGGGTTCGATTCCTCGTCTGTCACAGAGTGGTTGCTTTTTACATGTGAAATTTATATTATTAAGTTTGTATAGTCACAATTAAAACACTATAAATAAATCAACCATAAACATACTTTTATATTTTAATCGAAGACAATCTGCAGTTCACTTGTGCGGGCTCAGTGCGGATTGGCGGAGTGGTGTTTGCAAGGCAAGCGACCAACCCTGCTGTCAGATCTTACCGATCTTACCAATTATAAGGCCTCTGACTAGGTTTAACGGCTATCATCGACCAATATTAGCCAGGACCAACAGCTTAACGTGCCTTCCGAAGCACGGAGATGCTCGTGATGTACGTCACTTATATGGTCGGAAGGTCACCACCACCCAATCACGACCGCGCCGTATATTGCCTAACTTCGGTAACACTACTGCGCTACGAGCACCTTGCCATGATTTATTGATAAATCAATTTAAACAATAGTATTTATTTGCTAACATAGGAACAGTGAGTCATGCTCCCACGCAAGTTGCATAATATATAAAGTGGATAATAATCATCGTAAGTATAAAGAAAACGTTTAAAAGGTCGTTTGCCTGAATGACCTATATTACGTAACATTTGCAATAAAGTGCATCGCTCTATAATGACTTCCTTACGTATAAACTAGGTCAAAAGTGCGTGGTTGATGACTCTTTCAACATCATGAAAAAAGCATGTAGAATGCAATATATGAGTCATCCTTATCATCGTCATCATCATAGTAAACCGCAACTGCCTCGGCAGCGCAGTGGTTAGAGGGTCGCATTTTAAAGCGACGGCTGCGCCAGAGGTCCCGGGTTCGATTCCCGGATCGGGCCAAAAATATGTACCTGGGTTTTTCTGTTCAGAAATTCTCAGGGAAGCCCGGAGTTTGGAAGTTGGCGGTGTTTCACCCTCGTACCTCCGAAAGCACGTAAAGCCGTTGGTACTGCGCCTGATCTCTCTCCGGTCGTGTCAGCTTGCTGTCCCATCGGGCTATGAGAGTGAAAGGAATAGAGAGTGCACCTGTGTTTGCGCACACACTTGTGCACTATATGTCCCGCGCAGTCGGTTAGTCTTTGTGACTGGCCACCGTAGTCGAAATCTGCTAGAGGGACTATTATTAGTAAACCGCAAGATCCACTGCTGAATATAACCTCTCCCATTGAACTACTATTACTAGCGTATGGAACTGGCACCACGAACAAATTTTTGCACCATGATTTGACGCCACTTGGCATCAACGCATAACGGTTTCACATTCGACATTTAAACATCACAATCTAGATTCTAGACACCGAGTTGCGACACAATATTTGCTTGTCATAGCTTCTCTATACGTAGTAATAACAACTCACTGGCCTCTCCATTGATTTTCAGTTGCAAGCGGTATGCGATTCTGCATCTTGTGCTGCAGTGTGATCCTGCGATGATATTTTTAAATGTCGTCTGTCCATTTCGCTTCCGACTTCAAAAAATATTTTGCACTAACCCCCTCAGTTATCATAATAACTCAAACGGCCTTTTAAACCTATTTTAGCTATTACACTGTTTTGTCACTTTCTGTCAAATGATGACAGAGCCAAGAAAGACTTGAGACAAACAGTGTAATAGCTAAAAATTGGGTTAAAAATACCGTTTGAGTTATTATGAATAAGGCGGTAAAAGTTTTGACTAAGATAAAGTCATGTTATGAAACTTTAAAGTATTGTACATATTCGTTTTTGTTTATTTATTTAAATGTCGATGTTGAGATATCTATAATTTAAACTGACTACTTTAAAGACACTATCTTCTCTTATTTGGGTTTTTTTGAAAAAAAAAACACCATCGACAAGAGCTCTTCTCTTTGATTATGATGATGATGGATGAAGATGATGTGGTATGCAAATACTTGTACCTACTGAACTGAGTAAGTTTAGTAATCTAAGAATCATCGTGATAGAACGTGTCTTAAATTAAGTAAGAAGATACTCAATTTAAATTATTAATCACTCGTAAATTCTGCAATAAATAACTACATCGTTAATAGCATATCACTTAATATTAATTAGAGATATACAGCTAATTACGCTTTGACGCGTGTAACGAGTTCAATTGGTAGTAAAAGTTAACGACAATTTGTAGCTTATTTATTTATGTATCACAACATCAATGAATGTACAAGGTTTCGTAACTAGACACTGCACTTCAATGAACATCAGGTTACTTAGTTCACTACATATTATACTAGGTCCAGGGCCCCTATTTTTGAATCACTCGCTTGGATATGGCGTGTAATTTTCGTTCGAAAACGATTTTTTTTCTATGACTTTTGACACTACGTCGAACGAAAATCACTCGCCATCTTGAAGCGAATGATTCAAAAATAGGGCTCCAGTAGTTCCTGAGACTAACTATCAAGTAAGGTAAAAGGTCCACGGATCCGTTAAATTCTTAACGGGGTGTAATAAAGTACGTGCCAAATTTAAGAGAGTGGTTAAGAGTCGAGTCTAGAATAATACAGGAAAAATGAAAAAACTTGAAAAAAATCTAATTATAATTTTCCTGTACTCTATTCTCGATTGACAACTACCCCCTTGAATTTGGCTCGTATTTTTTTTACACCCTGTGTAAGATAAGGGAGGTTCCATTTCATTTATTTAACAGTAAACATACTGACTTACAGTCGCCCAAAGCGTCAATATGCTAGTACACAGTAAAAATGGTCAAAAAAATACAATATAGAAATCAAATAAGATACATCAGAATTACAATAGCTTATGTCGCCAAAATTAAATATAATGTCAGAAGAAATACACATTAGAGTCAGTCAGTCAGAATCATTAAAAGTAATCAAATTATTATGTCAGTTCAGTAATACTACTTTGAAAACACTTAGAAGACAATCTATCTATGTATAAAACAGCTTTGTGCATGCATTGACCAAAGCTGTCTGCAAATATGTCAATATCATAGTCGTCGGCGAGTCGATCATAGTATGTCACAATAACTTGGCATACTCAATTTTTTAAACGTAATTGCCGTAAGCATAATCATTGCTGCGTATAACATCGTTAATTTAAAACATAATTTTGACTCGTTCAAACAAAATTAGTCGAATTCAATCAAAAAGAAGTATTCGCATAAACTTCAGAACCAAATATTAGTTGAACTGTGTAATAAACTACTGACTGAGCAGCATCCAGTGAGTTGTTATAGCAAAAAATGTGTCGTAAAAACGACGACAAAATCATGACGTATTAATTAAAATTTTAAGAATATGGAACCATTTGTAAGAGTTGATGACAAGTAGTAGAGTCAATGAACAGTTTTCTTGTCATGTGATGTTTATATCATCGAGAGATGGCGCTAGCGTCACTTTAGGAACTAACTTTTTAAACATCATTTAAGTTTTATAACAGAGAGTTATTGCTTTTCGCCAACGTAAATATTAAACAGTAAAACAATATTAATGTACACCTTTAGTACCTAAAGAACATATTAATGCCAAAAAATAAGTACCCTAACTAATCCATAAGTCTTTAACGCATTTTGCAATATTTATTTACGCACTTTTTTTCTTTGTCTATGTTTATAGTTTGTCTGTGTTTATAGTTTTCCGCTAACGTGAAAAAAAATGTTCCTAAAGTGAGCCTAACGCCATCTAGTGAGAGCTGTAAAACGATGGCAGAAAACTGCTCATTTCAATTTCAATTTATTGCAAAAATACACAGTAGATAGCACAGATTAGTAGGAGTACTTATTACAAAATGTGCACACCCGATTAGGGTACAGCAAGGTGAAAAAAAACCTATTTAATTTGTGGACACTCATTAATGGCACACGAGATTTGTTTGTCCATACGCTATTGAATAGTTAGATATTTCAATGGCAGCCTCCTTCAAAGTTTGGTTTTACGTTGGATCTCCGCACAGCCATTGTAATCAAATCAAGAAGCTGTTAAGTTGAAGGTTATAACGAATTACCCGTTACTGTATTTAACTTCCTCGGTCATAAAACGTGCTTATTTGGTGAGCTCAGCTAAACATAGGAAGAGATATTCAAAATTACTAGTTATTTGATTAAAGCTCTTCACGTTACAAGAGTTTTTTTTTTATGAAATTGGTAAAAGTGTACTTACAAAATGAACATCAAACAAACTTTTTTGAACTACTAATTTATTTGAAACTTTTACTGGATTTACGAAAGTACGTTCCATATTTGAATTATCAGTTTTTTAGCGCTCATTTGTCGATTGCGAAACATGCTCATAAACTTAAAATCTATTTTTTTTTAGCAACCCAATTAGAAACTGTCTCGAGATAAATTATACGTTTTTTTTACCTAAAGCTGTTATAATGATATGTTTACATGATGTACATTGTCTTGAAATTGATAAATCATTGAAAACATTACAGTACCTAACTACACATGTTTGAGATATATTAAAAACATGACACGGGTTATTTATTAATTGATATGGCGACTAACCAATCGTCTAACTTAAATCATGCCGATCTATGTTAGGTTAATTATTTTATATGTGCACTTTCCTTCGTTAGACGTACAGCTGACGTCAAAAAAACTATCAAAAACCATTCAAATGTTTTAGTTACGGTTAGTTATGATTGTGCTTAAATGTCACTCTACTTGAATTAAGTACATCCCCATTGAAATGGCCTTATGTCCTCAATTTATGAGACTACTAAGTGCTAATCGCCCTGTATGTAGAGTTCAATATTATTTGGGTTCTTAAAAGATGAAATAAACCAAAAATTGCGCACGGGCGGGCCTCGAACCAGCATCTTTCTGGCTAACCGGGCCAACTGCTCTTCCAATTGAGCTACCGTGCTGTCGGTCTGACCGCGCGAAATTCTTGGTCTCATTGATACGTCATTGCGTGACGTAAATTAAACGTAGTAAGACATATTAAGACGTAATTCTGTAAAGAATAACTACTTGGCCCGCTGTTGCATAAACAGACGGGTAGATGGCGCTAACGTCGTATAGATTTGAGTAAAAAACATGTTTTTGGTTTTAGTTTCATGTATTGTATCCCCTTAGTAAGTAGTAAGGGAGCCCCTTTAATATATTTTTTTTATATATTTTTTTTTGTAACTGAATTGGAAAGCGGTAAACAAGAACTATCTACCAAGTTTCAGCGGTGTCATGCTAATAGTTTCAGAATAAAGTGGCTGTGACATACGGACGGACAGACAGACAGACAGACTTGACGAAACTATAAGGGTTCCGTTTATGCCATTCGGCTACGGAACCCTAAAAAGCTAATTGCAATACAATACTTTCCACGAAATTATGTCATTTAACATTTCTTGGTCAATTACTTATATTGTATAAATTCAATTTAATTAATTACGTATAGACGTAATAAACAGTATTTTTTTATCATTACATAATGCGTGATAAAAATAAGTTTGCATTTAATGAGCTCGTCGATTTATTAAGTTCAATGACATCGATGCTATGTGGTGAACAATAAAATATGTAACTGTTACAAAATTAAAACGGAAAGACAAAATATATTTTTTTCAAGTTCCAAATGGTACTTAGGTTCATATATTTTAGGCTTAAAGATATTCATTCATTTAAATTTACATAATTTATCTAATACCGGAATACAAAGTTTAAGATATAACAAACCAGTTGTAAAAACATAAGTATGTACAAGTAAAATATGCGTCGAAGTTTTCATAGTTTTTTTTTCTAATAATAGTACTTTTTAAGGCGATCTAAACTAACGTAGTTTGATAAATGTTGATATCCATATTTCTAGACAATTAATATTATCATCAGTACCGGCAGAAGGCTGAAGATATATCAGGAAAAGCTTTGGACTGGGGGCATTAAGAGGCGGGTAACCCCTGGGGCGCTATTTTTGAATCACTCGCTTGGATATATGGCGAGTGATTTTCGTTCGAAAACGAGTTTTTTTCTATGACTTTTAATTCTACGTCGAACCAAGCGAGTGATTCAAAAATAGGGCCCCTGGTTCCTTAACTGCGGTATGGAAGGCAAGAGAAACCACCACACTATCTTCACTAATTTGGAGTTAAGGAAAAAGCTCCACCGTCAAGAGCCTAGCTCTTAAAGGACACGGTCGTATCGTGCCCCAGAGTCGTTTTATGTTTGATCAAAGAAAAGCATTAAGAGACTTGACATTTTGCAAAAAATATATTGAATTTTTAATACAATATTGTTAATTTACTTTGCTTTTATCTAGCGGCATATAAATCTACAAAAAAATGGGACAACGATTGAATACAATTTCCTGTCCCCAACAATTGTTGTGTTTGGCAGAAAATAGCGGTTTCGAGCACTTATTAGCAAACTGACGACCGCTTAACGAAATGGCATATTGTGTCATACTGTGTCATAGAACTGGCAGTTAGTTAAATAATTAAGCGCTCGCAATCGCTATTTTAAGAAGGAAAATGACGTTTGCCTCCCATAGGTTCTAACCTTTAAACCTACCAACCTCTTCCTGAAACTTGAAAAAAAAACTGTGACAAGGAACTTCTTTTCGTTGGCTATTGTTTGCGTCATCGTAATTTTCACGCGTTACGCACCCTAGCGGGGCAGTTTTCTATGTTTTAGTTTTGGTGGCCTAGATGGCGGTTTTTCGACACAGATGGCGCTATGATCTAGAAAGATCTGTTCTAGATAGTGTGCAAGAGATTGACCCCACACATTTTATTTCGTTTTATGTGAAAAACTTTATATTATTTTAAAAGGCGAAGAAACGAACCCATAAAATTAGTTTTGGTCGTGACGCATGGATTTTTACTTTTGGGGCAAGCAATGTATGGCGGGTCGACCGTGTCCTTTGATGATGATGATAAAAATATGTTGTGTTGTGCCTCGGAGGCGCAGTGGTTAGAGGGTCGCATTTTAAAGCGACGGCTGCGCCAGAGGTCCCGGTTTCGATTCCCGGGTCGGGCCAAAAATATGAACCTGGGTATTTCTGTTCAGAAATTCTTAGAGAAGCCCGGAGTTTGGAAGTTTGCGGTGTTTCACCCCCGTGCCTCGGAAAGCACATAAAGGTGTTGGTTCTGCGCCTGATCTTTCTCCGGTCGTGTCAGATTGCTTTCCCAGCGGGCTATGAGAGTGAAAGGAATAGAGAGTGCACCTGTGTTTGCGCACACACTTGTGCACTATACTATAATATGTCCCGCGCAGTCGGTTAGTCGTTGTGACTGGCCACCGTAGTCGAAATCGGCTAGGGGGACTATGCCACAAGTACTTTCAACCCTTTGAAAAACTGGATGGGTGACGTCAACCTAGCAGAGCTTTATTTTTGAATCGATGGCATTGCCAAATAACTGTACTAAAATTCATAAATAAAGCTTCTGGACCAACAATATAAATAGAGCTCTAAAAGTAAACCAGCTTTTAAACGTTCGCTTATTTTGACGTTTCGCTCATTAAAAAAAAGTTTAAAATAAGCAGAGTAGTACTACAAAATCTAGGCTAAGAGAGCGACGTCCAGTGGTAGTTTAACCTATAGTTTATGTTGCTAAAAAGTTTTAATATTTTAATAAACAGGTTTCTTTACTTGACTCTATATATTATTTTAAAGTTAGTTATTGTAAATTAAGTTTTATTTTTGTAATCACAGCAAATAGGTACAGACTACAGTCATTATCTTCGCCTCGCCTCTAGCTAGCACAGAAGAGTTAGGTAAAATAAATAGACCGCAAACGCATTGTTGACATTAGATACCTAGGTAGGTACCTAGCTGTGTTACACTTAAAATTGAACATGCACAAATTTAAGAATAGTTTCTTCTATCGTATTCAATTTTTTTTCTCCTCTTATTCATGTTTTTTTTATTTAATTTTATTTTTTAATTTTGAACATAAAATATTTGAGAAATACTAATTTAATTAGTTCCAAACTAAAGTTTCAGCATAGCCAACTAGAACAAGTATGCACAAGATATTTGAAATGCATTATGCAAATTTTCTTACTTATCTAATAAAATTAGATAAAAATATTATTAAAGCCTTTGATATTGTCATAATATTTTTTTATTAGTACAATCATGCTTAAAAAGTATAGAAACACTACCAACCTTTAAAAACTAAAACAATAAAAACTAAACCATCACAAAAAAGTTTTCATATAAACTTCATTCTCCGCGCACGAAAAAAAGTCACTAAAATTCAAAACGGTTCGACGTTCGAAAATTCAAAAGTTTTCCCGCGTCGCGTGCTTACACCAAAGCATAGCCACAGCACTGACAGACAAAATTGTATGACACACAATCCGTGCACTAAACTAAGGACGGATACACACTGGAGTTGTAAAACATAACGGCCAATCTTGATGACCTCCGTGGTTGAATATTCGCACGCCGATATCAAAGGTGTTTGCTATATAAGATGCCGGGTTCCTGGGCCCCTATTTTTGAATCACTCGCTTGGATAAGGCGAGTGATTTTCGTTCGAAAACGATTTTTTTTCTATGACTTTTGACATTACGTCGAACGAAAATCACTCGCCATCTTGAAGCGAATGATTCAAAAATAGGGCCCCTGAACCGTTTCGTTGGTTGTATGAAAGTCGTTCTTTCCGATTTCAAAGCACAATTATTGTGATTGCTGCTCATCTTCTATCAGAAAGAAATAATAAACCAATGCTAACGATTTCCAATATGATTTTAATATCTATTAAAATGAATGTTAATTAAGCTATTCGTTAACTATCGTTAGTTTACGATTGATAGTATTGTTTAACAGGTTGTTTAAAACCTATCTACCTATTCTTATTAATTACAGAAGAGTTAATTTTTGTTAACAACAAATCATTACGTACTTTTTCTAAATACTATCGCTGATTTCATAGTACAATGGATTATTTGTAACTTGACTGTCAGTGTACTCGCTCATAAATCAACAAATCAGCAAGCCCTATTAACTTTAACTTGCGACAAAATAAAACGATTTACTACCTTAACAAAACAACATTACAAAGTTTAGTACCTTCTTAGTCATTTAAGTCCCGTTTTTATAATAGTGGCACTTACACAGGTTAACTATTCGTGTCTCCGGCTAACGCAAACAAAATTATCTACAGTTTATTCACACTCTTGAATAAGAGCTTTTTGAGATGTGTTACAAATAAAATGTAGTTTCCTAGATGTCAAAAAAAGTAACAGTTAAACTAATGAAAAACATCAAGAAACAATTTAAAAAAACCACTTATAGTTAACTGTTCTTTTAGTGTTAGTACACTTAATAAGGATTTTCTTTTACTAAAAAAGAAAGAAACTAAAATAACTACTTACCTATTGTACATAATAGATAATTTAATTTAAATACCAAGCGTTAATTGGCTGGTAATCAATTTAAAGTAGGATTTAGTCAATAGTTGGTCATTTATTTATGTCCATCTAATATCACGTTAAAACATATAATAATCCAATATGTATACGTTACGCGCAAAACTTTTTTTTTATTTTTTTTATTTGAAATGGGTTCACTCTTGTCTCCAGGCTAGACCAATGGCATAGACAGAGACGACGATGGAGCAAGCTCACCCAGAAAAAGCCTGTTCACTCTAACTCATGGTAGGAACCCAATTAACTAATACATAATTAATTAGTAAAATTCATAATGGCTTCAATTTAATAATCACTCATTTTTTGAATCGACGAATGCGTTAATTTTTTTATATTTTTGCATTAAATTATGTACCTAATAGTTTTGTGTGATTTTTTTCTCAGTGAGAATACCACGTGAATACGTGATGCTTGAAAGTCAAGGTTTGTCCTCTCTCTGTTTCCCCTATAATCTCTGTTAACTTATGTATGGATAAATTTATGTATTCAAGTATGTTTATGTAGGTTTATTTCATCATTTCTGTCTCACTCAATAATTGACTTGTAGAGAATGCTTTACACATTAAGTCCGTCATTTGTACTTTCTTTTGACTGTGCAGTAAATAATAAAATAAATAAATAAATAGTTACTTACCAAGTTTTCTCATCGTACTAATCGCCAGTGTGTCGCCACCCTAACGCGATTGGTCTGACCTCTTGACAATTATAAATCCGCCATGAGCACGCCTTGACCAGAGGAGCATGCTGCATAATAATCTCATTGTTCGGTATGGAAGATTTAAAAGATGGTTATCATGTCCATAAACACTGGCAGGAACGATTTGATAATGATTTGCTGGGTTCCGTGGATTAAATAGTTATTAATTATTGTCAATGTTCCGCCACTGATTAGAATCAGCCCATTCCCAAACGGTAGACTGGTAGAGAATGCCTCAAGGCATTATTTCCGCTAATTATCAACTTAAAGTGCAATGAATTAAGTTTATATAAATACCTAGTTGATTTTTTAAGGTCTTTTGTCATTATACAAACTTAATACTATTAATTGCACTTGCAAAATAATTAATGTTTATGTGACGGTGGCCGGATGGTATAGGCATACGCCCGGATAGCGTAAGACACAAGGTTTGATTCCTCGTCTCTCACAAAGTCATGGTTGCTTTTTAAATAAATACTAAGCTTTTAGAATGTCCTAATAAATAAGTTACCAGTAACGGTATCTGTCTATTACTTACTTTCATACGAAATGGCGTTCCATATTTGAATTATTTGTTGGTTAGTGCTTACCTATTTGTCGATGGTGAAACAGATCGTTAATTCATTTAGGTTGATATATTTAATCAATCACTAATAAATATAAATATAAATATAAATATGCGCCAGACAACACACCAATTGTCTGGTTTCGTGGTAAGGAATTTGCTTCCTTGTGTTACGAAGTACCAGACAACGATTATGACGGGGGCGTCTCCCATAAATAACTAAAATACATATAACATCCATGACTTAGGTACAAATGTTCGTGCTCATCACACAATCATTTGCCCTTTGCGGGATTCGAACCCGCGACGGCCGGCATAATAGTCAGGAGCGCTAACCAATACACCAAACGCGTCGTCTTAATGATGGATTCTTGTAAATGCTTAATTTGGGAACCGACTTGATGATCAATAACTAAATGGTGTAACTGAAGTACGAAATGAAATATGAAAATTGCGTAATTTCACGACATGTAATTATATTGTGAGATTTAGGTCTAACAATGAAACTATTTAACCCCCGACGCAAAAAGAGAGGGCTGCTATAGGTTCAACATGTCTGTCTGTGTTCCTGTGTATCTCTCTGCTGTGGTATCGTAGCTCAAAGTCAAAGTCATTTTTTTTATTGCCATTAAGTGTAACGGGATCTTAAAATTAAAATGAGGGCTTAGATACTTAACGACCCTGTCGGGTATTGCAACATATACATAGGTTCAAGCTACATAATTTTCTTAAAAATTAAAGTAAGAAAATAATTACTAAGTTAAGAGGTCTTCATTTTAACTCCCTAACGGATGAACCGATTTTCGTTTTTTTTTGTGTTATAGATAATTTTATCTCGATCGTTCTTAGTCATGTTTCATGAAAATCTGCTTAGCCGTTTGAAGACCATCAGCTCTTTAATAGTTGATGAGGAGATCTGATAGAGCGCCGGAAGATTTTAAAATAATTATAATTTTTATTAGTATTTACTTTAAATATTTTTAACGAAACTTCTCTGAATGCATTATTTTTTTCAGTGACGCAGCCACGTAGGTATATTCTTAGATTAAGAGCAAATTTCACCATGTTCAAGTATCTTCCGGTTAGTGTTATCTGACAGATACTACATACAAAAAGACATTCTTTATTTGAATTATTCGTTAGGTAGGTATTTCTATAGTGAAACAGACCTTAGTTTCCAAAACTCACCAACACCACCAAAAGGAAGCGAACTTTAATAATTTGACAACGGAACCCTAACTAATCTGACCTGTCAGTCTGTTGATACATCGCCACTTGCATTTAATTAATCAATAAATGGCAACATCTCAGTTTTCTACGTCTTAAAAATTGATATGTTAAAAATTAAACAAACCGATATTACATACTTTCACTAGATAAGTACTTACTATGTAATCTACATGTTGCATCATTCGCCTATTATTTTGACGTAAGTAAATATTACCCTTATTTGACCATATTGTTGATATTAATGAGTATTATATCAATAGTCGAGAATATTATCTTTAAAACCACGTAATAAGGTAAAAGTAATGTTATTAAGTCAGTATACATAGACAAAATAAGTTTTAAGAGGATCGTGTGCTTCCAAGCTTCCATACAAAAAGAGAAAACGTTTTCCACCCCTTAAACGTTGTCTGATTTTGTCAATTTTTTACTTGTTAGAGATATATTTTTAAGAAACTCTGCTCGTACTTTTTTTTTTAAATATTGTATGTTTCAGAAAATATAAGACCCTAAACATTCACTTTTTAGGCAAAAAAAAATCGTCCATTTTTAACTAATCAAGCCTTTATACAAAAAAAAGACAACGTACAAGCGTAGTTCAGGATGTATGAAAACGAATGAGACCAAATTTGTCTCATTCCTTAAAGGTTTACGGGTTTGAAAATCATTTTTCATCTCTCCTGTTCGGAAAATATAACTTTTCTGTGTAGATAGCCGGGTGGAAAATAGCTTATCCATCCCTAGGGTGGAAAGTAATTTAGTTTTAATTGACATGGCATAGAGTCAAGGCCTGCAGTCAAAGCTTGGACCAAAGATAATTGAGTCACATCATGTTATTAAAATAACAAACATTTTTGCTTAGCTATAAATTGAAAATCATATTGTGTAGGTATAATGTATAATCGTTGATAAAAAAAATATATAATTTCTAATTTTAATTCAATTAATAATTAAAATATTTGGCTGCCCGCCATAATGCCAAGATGTATTTTTTTTAGGGTTCCGTAGCCGAATGGCAAAAAACGGAACCCTTATAGTTTCGTCAAGTCTGTCTGTCTGTCTGTCTGTCTGTCTGTCTGTCTGTCTGTCTGTCTGTCTGTCTGTCCGTCCGTATGTCACAGCCACTTTATTCTGAAACTATAAGCATCACATAGCTGAAACTTGGTAGGTAGGTGTATTTTGTTCACCGCTTTTTAATTCAGATACAAAAAGTAAGAAAAAATAATATTTAAGGGGGGGCTCCCATACATGAAACTAAAACCTAAAAATTTTTTTTTACTCAAACCTATGCGTGTGGGGTGTCTATGGATAGGTCTTTTAAAATGATGTTGAGGTTTCTAAAACCATTTTTTCTTAAAGTGTAAGGTTTGAGATATAGACGCTTCCAAAGTGGTAAAATGGGCGTCCCCCCCCCTCTAACTTTTGAACTAAGAAAGTGAAAATTTTGAAAAAAATATATGATGTAGATCTCAACAAAAACTTGCAACGAAAATTGGTTTGAAGGAGATCGAACCAGTAGTTTTTGAGATATTGCACATTTTTATCAACCGCAAATATAACTTTGTCTTTCATACAAACACTATGAAAAACAAAGTTATTTTTGTTGTCGCAATATATTGTGATGTTTTCGTTAAGTGAAAGTAAGTGGACCCTGAATTCAGTTAAGGGTGGCACGGAACCCTCAGTGCGCGGGTCCGACACGCACTTAACCGGTTTTTAATTTTATATTGTCAGTGTCATTTCAGGAAGGATTCCTCCAAAGCCGTAAAAACTTTTATAAAAAAAAGAAATTATTTTTGGATTCTGTTATTATCTGTGGCAAAAAATCGATCGATATTCTTTACAAAGATTTTAATTATTTGATATTTTCTGCTTTTTTGTTTCTGTTTTCATGTATTCGTGCCGTTATTCTTTTTAATCGTGTTAGGTGTTGTTAGTACTGTAAATCAACTGTCATATTTTGTTCAAAACTTGAGTTTTCCTTTCTCGCTGAACTACATAATACCTCACCATGATATCTACAACTACTTTTGTAAATTTAATGTTTTTCCTCACAGTCGAAATGAAAAATAGTATGTTTAACTCGGGTGAAAACACCCATTTCACTCTCGAATTATTGGCGCTCTCACTTCGTTCGAGCGCCAGAAACATCTTGAGTGAAATGGGTCGCTTTCTCCCCTTGTATAACAATCTACTATTCCCCCGCAAGCATATTATAGCATATAAAAATGTCAACTTATTTTAATTTACTAATTCTATAGTTTTGATTGTGTATTTTTATTTATTGACTCCTTTTTATTGTTATTTATGAATTCTAATATTAAGTTATTAATTGAATAAGTGATTCTGCATCTATCGATTTGGATCTTTTCTTTCTTTTCTTTTCTGTAAGGGTAGATGTATGTTGGAAATAAATGAAATGAAATGAAATATTTCGACCGTTGGCGTTCTAAATGTATGAAAACTCGCGCTGCGCTACGCCTGCACACGATCCTCTAAACAATGGAAATATCTCACTACACCAAATCCGTCGTCATTGTGTCAAGAAGTAGAGACATAGTACTACTTTTTCTCTAATATGGAGTTTTTTTTAATGTTTTTTTTATTTTATTTTTTTATTTGAAATGGGTTCGCTCTTGTCTTCAGGCTAGACCAGTGGCATAGACAGAGACGACGATGGAGCAAGCTCACCCAGAAAAAGCCTGTTCACTCTAACTTTGAAAATTTTAGGGTTATAATACATTGGAAACACTGATACGGGTAGAGAATTCCACATTTTTGCTGTGCGCATTATAAAAGGAGTGCGTCAGTTGACGAATAAAATTATGACGTCATAGTTTCAAATAAATAAATAAATATTTATTTGTAAAATAAATGATCTTAGTCTATGGAAGAGTAGCGTTTTGACAATTAATTAAAAGTACGTCAACGATTGATGGTGTCAACTAGTTTTTATAAGGTAGTGAAGCTTGTCTAAGCTGAAATGACGCGCCACCTTAATTAGTTGATTTGACACACCGTGTAGGATTACATTACATTAAGCTTTATTCAGTATCGCTACCATACGTCCATCAAATACTGAGTTGACTATAAATTAAGACGCTTCATTCTAAAGACAGTAAAATAAATTCAAAATCGACGCCGTAACTATATGCGTGTACGTGCATGTGTAAAACAACTACTAAATTTGGTTTGTCATGCCAAAGGTTAAATCTAGCGTATAATTATTTGACTTTATCTTAGTTACATAGAGTCATAGCTAGTACTTACCTAAAGTCCGTTCATCTTTGCTACAATGGCCACATAGTGGGCCACAAATGGGTAAAATGTGACCAAAAGTGGCTCCCGGACCTCTTCCGAGGCCTTTTTTCTTAAAAATAGTTATTTATTCTAGGTCTTCTAATAATATGATTCTATATGTCATGAATAATAATATATTTTTGATAACATTAAATAAAAATAATTATATTTTGGAAATACCAAGTGCTTAAGTAGTGAAAATCTTTTAAAATGTCCAAAACAGGGTCACTTGCCCTATTACCTATGCAGGTTGTAAGGTTTGTGTTTAACTTGTTTTAAAATTAATCATTAATCCGGGCGCATGTCTTATTATTTAAAGAATATTGGGTGCATTAAATGGTAACCCTGTATGAAAAACGGACAGACTCCACAGTCGGCCTTGCCCAGAAGACTTACTTAATCCACGAATCCTTGGCAGTAAGTACTGTTATATAACTTATGTAAGTGCACACAATGTACCGGTAGTAAGTAGGCTCCTGAATGGCGAGTTTGGAAACCAGTTGTAGGTACAACCTTCTTCAGAAAACAAATAAAATAAGTGCAGCATACTCAATCTTTTCCCTTTAGAACAATAAAGATTGCATGACGTTTATATGTATACATATAAACAAGGTGTTTCAAAACAAAAAAAGAAAGGAGCTACTACATACATTACAAAAATAAAAATAAAACACGATTAGCTACTACATTATTGGGTTATGAATAAATAAAATTACAATTATTATTTATTACTCAAAATCAGTAACTTATCAACTTTCTCCTAGAAACATGGGTCGAAATATGCAAAAAAAATATCGACTCTCCATAGAAATTGGAAGGTTATGGCGATATTCGACCCGTGTTTCTAGGACAAAGTTGTTACCCGTTGTTTTGAAACATCTTGTAGATGTATAAATTGCACTTGTAAAAAGCAACTGTGACTCTGTGACAGACGAGGAATTGAACCCCGTGTCTTACGCAATCCGGGCGTATGCCTATCTTGTAGATGTGCCGTTGCCGGCAACATTCCCATGGAAGTATGGACAACATTGCTTATCAGTTAATATTTTAGTAAATAAAAATAAAATGTTCTCTGGTGGCTTGAATCCAAAATAAAAGACAAAAAGTGCCTACACTTTCTGGAACAAGCCTTCTGAATCAAATATACATTGTGGTGTCAACGTGGCTAGCAGCCAAACTGGTTTTCATGCAGTTAGAATGTTGGCAGGGAAAAATAAGTGTCTTTGACCCTTGTACATAGTGCTTACTATGTACCAGTCGTTATGTACTTTTAAGAAGCTATTAAAGGCTTTATGGAATTGTTCATGACCCGTCAGAGCTTGTGACGTAGAGCTAAGTAAAAAAATATGAAGGTAAATAAGTACTATTGTGATTCGCTCATATCTAAGATTATTTAGCCGATTAGAGAACGCTATTTTGACATTTTCAATTTTGATAAATGTAAAGGTTTTTTTTAATTATGATAAAATTATGTCCATAAATTTTCTGTAAACATAAAAAAAACGTCAAAAAAGTATACTTTAGCGGCTAAAGATAACCTCCTCTAGGTACCCAACGTTTGTCTGGAAGAGATCGCTTCCGGCTGATAAGACCGCCGAAATTTAACTTGTCAATATGATATTTGTATTGTTTGATGTTCTTATTGTGTATTTTGAGTACGTACACATACACACACGTAACTCATCAAAATCACTCTAGACGAGCAGTTAATAAGTTACATTAAATTTAAAATCGGGATTCCAATATACAAATAAGTAAGGGCCGATTTCATGTCAACTTTTAGTCAAAAGTCGGTTGAATAATTACGGCCGTGCATGTTTTGAACAAAAGATACCTCATCAGTGAATTAAATCAGCCATTATTATGGCTGATTTAAAAATTATCAAAGCGTTTGAGTAAATCAGTATATTACATAATATACCTAATTAGCAAACTAACTAAAAGTACAAAGTAAATCGATAAAAATACCCCAGACCTACATCCTATTGGATAGACTTCCGTAAATATTGTCTTATTTTCCTATTCACATCGATAAACAAACATTTTGTTGACACAATATGTCTGGGTGCGTAACGTTTTTGTGATAACCCATTTACATAGTAATCAGAGGAACTTTTATGTGTCACGTAATAATTACACAATTATTTATCTTAACGTTCGTTTATGTTTTATTTTATTAGCCTTTTTGCTTTGTGTTATTTCTTTTTAACCGAACGAAAGGCGAACGAAGGCGAGCGCCGCATTTCGTCCTAATCGTTTATAGTAGGTACATTTGTGCAAGATTTTGACAATAATTGATAACACTATCTATAGATATATACTTATAAAAGAAAGTCTCGTTTGTTACAATACTTATAACTCGAGAACGGCTGGACCGATTGCCTTAGTTTTTGATTTGTTGGATTTGTTTTCGTCCCGAATAGCAGAATACATCTTAAAAAAAACCGGTTAAGTGCGTGTCGGACCCGCGCACTGAGGGTTCCGTGCCACCCTTAACTGAATTCAGGGTCCACTTACTTTCACTTAACGAAAACATCACAATATACTTATTGCGACAGCAAAAATAACTTTGTTTTTCATAGTGTTTGTATGAAAGACAAAGTTATATTTGCGGTTGATAAAAATGTGCAATATCTCAAGAACTACTGGTTCGATCTCCTTCAAACCAATTTTCGTTGCAAGTTTCTGTTGAGATCTACATCATATATTTTTTTCAAAATTTTCACTTTCTTAGTTCAAAAGTTAGAGGGGGGGGGACGCCTATTTTACCACTGAAATGAAATGAAATGAAATGAAATGAAATGTTTATTATTTGCGTAAGAAAAAGGTTACATTTTAGATGGAATTTAAGGCACAGTTACGTTCATCTTTTTCAAACTATATATTACTAGCTTTTGCCCGCGACTTCGTTCGCGTGGACTTCAGGTTCGTCCCGTCTAGTAGCCCAAAAAATGTGTTTTCTTACGACCTCACATTAGAAACCTCAAAAATTGTAGCCTATATGTTATTCTGATGTCTAAGCTATATTGTGGTAAAGTTTCATTCAAATCCATTCAGTCGTTTTTACGTGAAAGAGTAACAAACATCCATACATCCATACATCCATACATCCATACATCCATACATCCATACTTACAAACTTTCGCCTTTATAATAGTAGTAGAATAGCATGCAAATATTTTGTTACACAATAATAAGATAATAATTCATATAAGGAAGTATTACTAACAAACAATAATGAAAGCAAAATTTAAATAATTATATAATATTTAAGTAGGTACATATTAAAATCATGGTATGTCAGGTTTATCAATATTATCATATGTCAAGTATATTAAAATCACCTATCAACTAATTTAATTAAAATGCATATTAGTCATCTTTTAATAATTTAAATACTCATTTACTGTATAAAAGCAGTGTTCAGTTAACCAACTGTAGAGGGTACGCTTAAATCTATTAAAGGGTAACTCCTTTATTGTTTGGGGTATTTTATTAAATATCAAAATGGACATTAAATATCAAAATGGACAACTGGCAATGGGCAACACTTTGGAAGCGTCTATATTTCAAACCTTACACTTTTAGAAAAAATGGTTTAAGAAACCTCAACATCATTTTAAAAGACCTATCCATAGACACCCCACACGCATAGGTTTGAGTAAAAAAAAATTTTAGGTTTTAGTTTCATGTATGGGAGCCCCCCCTTAAATATTATTTTTCTTACTTTTTGTATCTGAATCGGAAAGCGGTGAACAAAATACACCTACCTACCAAGTTTCAGCTATGTGATGCTTATAGTTTCAGAATAAAGTGGCTGTGACATACGGACGGACAGACAGACAGACAGACAGACAGACAGACAGACTTGACGAAACTATAAGGGTTCCGTTTTTTGCCATTCGGCTACGGAACCCTAACAATGAAAACTCGATAGTATGTGTAATGAACTTTATCATTCATTTCCCTAAAACGGGGCCGGGGCGGGACGGGGCTGGGGGCGAAACGAAGTTCGCTGGGACCGCTAGTTATTGAATATTATAACTGACTAGCTTTTGCCAGCGACTTCGTCCGCGTGGAATAGTGACTTTTTTCTCCCGTTTTTTACACATTTACCACCATATCTTTGCTCCTATTGGTCGTAGCGTGATGTTATATAGCCTATAGCCTTCCTCGATAACTGGACTATCCAACACAAAAAGAATTATTCAAATCGAACCAGTAGTTTCGGAGATTAGCGCGTTCAAACAAACAAACAAACAAACAAACTCTTCAGCTTTATAATATTTCGAAAACACATAAAAAATCAACGGAAATCACTAAAAATCTAGACGTGAGTACTCACAAAATTGAGCAATGATTTTTCAAATCCTTTCTAAGTAGATAACAACTAGTTTTCATTCCAAAATTCGACTTTAAACATTGAATATCACACGCCATCTTGACGCGAGTGATTCAAAAATAGAGGCCCTGTACCCCAAGCTGTCCTTAATCAAAAATGAACGGCGCGCGCCTTCGTGGATGGCACTATCAATGTGTCAGTCAGCAGAACCGATTTTCGTTTAGTTTTTTTGTTACAGAACTAGGTAGTGTAACTAACTCGATGATCCAATGGAGTGATTGTCAGTTACTTTATTGCATTGTGGGCTGATTTTTCAATAGTCAGTTAAGAATTATTCGTCGAACAAAATACAATATGGCTAATTTGAAAACGTCACCTAATTGTCAGCAATCATACGTAAACTGTATTTTTTTTTTAATCTGTCGCTTTATAATTCACTGTCTGTTAAGTTTTATCTGACCATTGAAAAATCGGCCCTAAGTGTACAATATTGGCCTTAATATTAAAAACATTATTTGGCAGTCAAACGATTAGTTAGGTCATGCAGAAAGATACCTAGCAACGGAATAATGGTTTGTGGTTGCAACGCTTATTGATGGCGGCATTTACTAGCCATGTCACAGGATCGTCTCAAACTCAAACTCAAAAGTTTATTTGTAAAATTTTAGGTACAATAACGTTCTTATGGTTTAGACAAGGGAGCGCCAAAATTTGCTAACAGTAGCGGACAAATATTTATAAATTTAAATAATAATTATTAACTAGTTATTATCACTAATAAATTATTATCAGTAGTTTATACTGGAACTATAATATTATTGCCTTGGATGAAGTCAGTAAGTAGGTAGGTATTAAAATAAAATTATGTGGGAGTAGACCCGGATGTAAAATACTCATTCAGGGAGTAAAAAGTGTTCTCTAACAGCCATGAATGAAGCTTGCTTTTAAAAGTGGTGCCTGAGAGCTTCCTTAGGTGTTCCGGTAAGGCATTGAATACTTTTATTGCCATAGCATAACTGTTATTTTTAAATAAAGTTAATCTGCCGGATGGGAGTTGTAATAAGTTTGAAGGTCGTTTTCGAAGTGATTTTTCTGTTAAAATTTGTCGGATCGGAAAGAAATGTGGATGATCTTTAACAAAAATGCAGATTTGTTTGATATATAAACTGGTAAGTGTAAGTATTTTAAAGTTTTTAAACAGTGGCCTACACGAATCTGTACTATCAGCACCAATCATTGCTCGGATACACTTTTTTTGTGTTTTAAAGGCAATGTTAATATCTGTAGAGTTTCCCCAAATAATAAGCCCATATTGTAAGACAGAAACCACACGTCACTGAATATTGTAGCTTTAATAGAGAAGCCCATCCCACTAGACTCTCCACTACATTCTCCTGCCACTGTTTGACCGGGTACTGCTTATTCAACATATTCGCAGCTAACCACCATATCTGGTGGCCGTTCACTATCCGCCACCTGTGACCCCACTAGTAGCCTACAGCTCAGCCCTAACTTACTAGTTGAATTCGAGCTCGATGAAGCACTATTGAGCTCAAATTGGATGATCAAACTTACCTGTAAGTGAAGTTCGATCCAAATTGTCCTGACTTCGTCGAAAAGATTTAATTGACCATGTAGTAGGCCCTGCTACGCGAAATCTTTATTAGTTCTTAAAGGCATACAAGTTTTCTTTAGAAATATAGTTACATTCAAACAAAGGGCTAGTATAAAGATGGGGATTATTGACGTCTATACTAACTGTGTGACAGACGTCGACTCTTCCACATATTGTTACAGTAATTGATATTATGAAAAGTGAGAACTTTAACAGTTAATAGACGGTGCGTATAAAACAGATTATAATAACGTCGTAGATGTAACTAAAAGTACTTTTGTTGATGATTCGTGATCACGTGAACGTGCGTAAGCGAAAAACCTTCAAAACGCCACATTAGAATTAGCGCGACGTTGTCCTGGGTATATGCATAAAGAATAGTAATATGGCGATAAATCATCGGGCTAGTTATACCATATACAAGCTTAGAGACTAAGATTACCTGACAACATCCCGAATAAATAAATAAATATAAATATTGCGTTTGCGCACACACATTGCACATGCACTATAATATGTCCCGCGCAGTCGGTTAGTCGTTGTGACTGGCCACCGTAGTCGGAATCGGCTAGGGCGGCTATTGTAAATATTGCACACCAATAACCCAAAGTTAGCTAATGTACTTGAGTTATGAAAATCAGAAACATCGGTAGTACCACAACATCCAGGGGCCCTATTTTTGAATCACTCGCTTCAATATGGCGAGTGATTTTCGTTTAAAGATGAATAAAAAGTCAACGGAATAAGCTCGTTTTCAATTCAAAAATAGAGCTCCAGACCCGAAACAATGTAGAAAATTATGATTTCGACATTGACCCGACCGGGAATCGAGCCTGGGACCTCAGAGCAGCGACGCGACGCCTTGAAACCCAGCGTGCTAATGCCACTACATCACGGAGATTGTCGAATATGGAAGTCTTAGGTATAATGATATAAGTTACATAAAGGTCAACGCAAATCCATCCGCGCATTGCAAGTTGTCATGTCACCCAGTTTTGATCACTCTAAAAACCTAGAGGTACTAGTTCAATTAAATCTTTTTTTTTTTTAGATCCTTGAACCGTATATCAATTTGATAAAAAAACGTATACGAAAATTGACAAGGTCTAGAAGTTTGACATTATTGTCCGTTGGTCCTGCACCTGATCTCTCTCCGGTCGTCAGATCAGATTGCTGTCCCATCGGGCTATGAGAGTGAAAGGAATAGAGAGTGCACCTGTGTTTGCGCACACACTTGTGCACTATAATATGTCCCGCGCAGTCGGTTAGTCGTTGTGACTGGCCACTGTAGTCGAAATCGGCTAGGGGGACTATTATTATTATTATGTTGGTCATTTTCCTATCTCGGGACCACAGGGTCCCGGATCTTTGAAGGAGTACATGGGGCCGAAGCCAACACGCAGAGGCCCGTTAGACAACATTAATCTAAATGCAGTGTGTGTGAGCCGACGATTATTCCTGTGTGCACTATGCAAGTGCACACAAGGACAATTAATAATTGTCCTTACTACTTACTTACTATTATGAGTATGACGTTTTCAATTTTAACACAAAATTAATGGAAATACAACGGCTTAACGTGCTTTCCGAGGCGCGGGGGTAAAACACCGCCAACTTCCAAACTCCGCCGGGCTACCCATAATAGTATTCGCAGAGCAGCTAAATCATAAGTCTGTCAGTTAATGTTAAAAAGGTGGTACCGGTCTCTCTCATCGCCCGCTCACGCACTTTTAAGCCTATTATAAGAATACCTAATGATGGGAGCCTGTTTCATCTATCAACGACAACTTGTGTCTTTATAATCTATCCCTACTGCGAAAAAGTGTACATGTAAGTATGTTTGATAAGTTAACCACGAGGGAAGAAACGAGTTATTCCCAATACAAGTGTCTCTGGGCCCCTATTTATGAATCACTCGCTTGGATATGGCGAGTGATTTTCGTTCGAAAACTATTTTTTTTCTATGACTTTTGAGTTTTGACACTACGTCGACCGAAAATCACTCGCCATCTTGAAGCGAATTATTCAAAACTAGGGGCCCTGACTACTTACCGGGAAAACTCAGTAACATAATGTAAACTGATTTTTGGAAATAAACGTATTTTTATTTTTATTTATTCTATTTATACACGCTAAAATAGACGACCGTTTTATTTGACTGCACAGAGACAACAGGACTTAGGAAAAATAAAATTTTAAATACTTTTTTGCTCTGGGCCAATTATATATTCTGTGTCTGGGCACTATTTTTGAATCACTCGCTTCAATATGACGTGTGATTTTCTTTGATTATTGTTTGATTTTCGAACGAAAATCTGTTGAAATTCACACACCAGTAGTTTCAGTCAAGATAACTCATATTGTAGCTACCCGCGTCTATTAGGCTTGATTTTCGTTGACTTTCAATTCATTTTCAAACGAAAATCACTCGGTTCATTAAATTGAGTGATTCTAAACAAGAGTTCTGGATCTCTGAAACGGCTCCAACGATATTTATTTAATGAGTTCCTCTCTACAAAAATACGCCTAGCTTAAATATGCTCCGAAATGCTAAGATTAGGTACCTACCTCCTACTAAGTACAAGTATAACAACTGCTATACACGAACAACAAGCGAAGTCGGGGACTAAAACTAGTATATTATTTTATTACGCATTGGGAACGCGTATACATAGAATTGGTATGCGTACCAGTATCTAATCTACCGTCGAACAAGATTGATAGTACGAAAACTTTAGATTGACTAATGTCTCGTTTTGAGACAAGCCGTTATGTCTCTGCCTAGAATCCCTTGGGCTCTATTTTTTGAATCTCGCGCTTCAAGATGGCGAGTCATTTTCGTTCGAAGATGAATTGAAATAAAAGTCAACGAAAATAACTCGTTTTCGAACGAAAATCACTCGTAATATTTATGCGAGTGATTAAAAAATAGAACCCCTGGCCCGTTTCCCACGGCAGACCTTACTTACTTACCTTACTGCCTTACTCTGGACACAAAATTCGATCCAATGATTATAGCCATCCCTGTCACTCATACAAGCCGTGTATGCGCGTGACAGGGATGGCTATATTCATTTAGTATTATTTTTTAGAAGCTCACGTCGCTCAGACAAATTATGTGAAATTGTTTTTTTTAAGTTTCTCGTATGTGAAATGTATTTTCGATTGTGGAATAAATAATCTGTATCCTTAAAACAAACTAACACGCATTCTATTTTCCGGGTCAATTTAAGATCAACCCCAATAAATAGTGTATAATAATCGCCAAGCAATACAATTATGCAATAATGTTTTATTTAGGGTCACGGGTCACTCACAGCTCTTAGCTTAGATGATCGCAATTATAGTTAGTAAATAGCTTATCTAGTCATAATATCAATGTTGAGGTCAAAATATAAACATTTATAGACTACATGATGTTTGTTTTAATTACTAGATACGGTCCCGGTGAACTTCGTCCCGCCACGGCCCCGTTTTATGTTATTTTTTTCCTATACCGGGCCAAGCAAGACACAACCAAAGAACATTAATAATGCAATTTTAATTTAATTTATCATTAATTTGTAATGCTTATTTAAAAGCTTATTTAAAAATTATACTAAATACTTAGTATCATATCATCTATACCTATAAAATGCTTTGTCCTGAACTACTGATTTATTGATTGACTGACTGACTGACTGACTGACTGACTGACTGACTGATGGATCAACGCACAGCCTAAACCGCTGATCGTAGAGACCTGAAACTGGGAGGGTGTGTTCTTTGTATGACGAAGGGATCCGATAAGAAAGGATTTTCAGAAATTCCACCCCTAAGGGGGTCAAAAAGGCGTGCAAAGTTTGTATGGGACAACCAGATCCCTTGGTCCAATCTACTTCAAATTTTGCATACACATTATTTTACAAAATTGACGGAAGATTTATTTTGTATTTTATTGAAATTCATCCCCAAAGGGGGTTAAAAAGTGGTGCAAAGTTATTATGGGGGTGATTTGCTTCGAATTTGATATCAATACTCTTTAGTGCTTACGATTAAAATGTTTTTTTATTTCATTTTTGACAGTCATTTGACATATCTGAGACAGAATATTTGACACATGTTTGTTATTGTTCTATCCTCTTTGGTTCACTTTGGTTCACAGATGAATAATATATGTTGTTGATGTTGCTCTCGAGAAGAAATTTTATTTTTTAGAATAGCCTAAATAATATTTTTTTGTGTTTAAACAGCGTAGGTATCAATCGGTCTGTGTCCAGTGTAGATTGCAGATCGTATGTTCATATTGTCGGTGGACATTCTACGCTGCTCCTGTGGTCGAAAGGCGTCCAATCTGGAACTTTTCTGCAAACTATTCGTGGGGGACCTATGTTTAGCAGTGGACGGCTTTTGGATGTTGATGATGATGGTGGCGTAGATCTTTACATAGAATTGTCCCTTTCAATTTACGATTTGAATTCAAGAAAGTAGGGTATTTGCTATGACTATAAACAAAGCTCAAGTTCAAACTCTTAAGGTAGCGGGAGATAAATTGAGGGAATTTGCTTCCCCACAGTCTGTATGTGGCATGATGCTGTGTAAGCGCACAGAGTGTAGCCTGGTCTTTTTATTAGCACCCGAAAGAAATGTACGATTGACGATAGGCGTAGTAAGTATTTCCATTTCGTTGTAAATAAAACGATATTATCCCCGTGTAAGTTTGACCAGATTAAAAACCGGGCTACGTGTTGTGTGTACATAAAATATGACAATTATCTATACGTATTTCTATGCATATATTTAAAAACTGGATGTTTTTGTTTGTCAAGTTTGAACGCGTTAATCACAGGAACTATAGGTCTGATTATAAAATATGTTACATACATTGTTAGATAGCTAATTTATCGGGGAAGGCTATAGAAATAGTTAAATCCGTATTGGCTTATAAATATTTTCGCTACGATCTATGGTAACGGAGTAAAACAATTACGCGCGTACGAAGTCGCTGGCGGGCCGCTAGTACCTAATAAAACTATTCGATCAAATGTTGTCGTAAGCAGATGCGTAGTAGATGTGCTGGGTGCTTTGAGTAAAGGCTGGGTGGGAGACTGACTAAGTTGTTGTCTGAAATGATAAAAACACCGCATTTCTTTATTCAAGTTCCATTATCTTTGTGTTATTTATGTATGATATTATTTATATGTTATGTAAATATGATTTCAGTTTCAAATTTAGGAATGCTCAAATATGTCAATCCGGTTCGAAGGACCTAAAAATGTTTATAGCTATATTATGCTATAAAACTACACCAATGAGGAGACGTCCACCGCACCCTTTGTGTAGGACACTACTGGCCTCTAATCTATATCATCTTCGACGTTTTGCAAGGATTTGTAAAATATATCAAGTATTTTTGCAAAACCCTTGCGACATCTGCAGAAAAACAAAGTCACCATCATGACACAACTTCAAATCGGCGTCACTCTGACACTGACACTCGTTTTGGCCTGTCTCTGTCATACGACTGTCACTCAAATAAGTCGCCTCGCTCGGGATGATATCATTCCGGGATTTAAAATGCAATTAAAACATTAGTTAAAAATTGGGGCTCAAATTTAACATGTAATCATGGCAAACCGCCTCCGTCACTTCGCTCAAAGACTAAAAGAAAAGGTCCACTTGCCGCAACTCAACGCTACCGGTAGGGAGAAGGTTGATCATATTTTGGCTAAGTATGCTCCCGCGAAGACAGTCAGCGACATTGCAGAGCGATTCAAGCATGAAGCTATCTCAAAAAGGGTCCGAGAATTGGTATCCCGGTATGAGAAGTTCACGGGGGTGGAAGAAATCATGGCCATCCAAAACACAGTTGTAGAAGCTCAGGTAAACACTATTCTATGACTTGACTAGCACTAGATTCAAGGTCGTTCCATCTTGTCTGCGTAGGTAGTGATGTTATTTCTTTGTGAACAGTTTCTATAATAGACATGCTAAACCTAACATAGTTGTATTTGTATATGAACATGTGTGGTGGAAATTTCAGACATGTTTACATTTACTTATACTCTGAGGCATTTCAAATGCCTACGTTTTGAAGTGTAGTGTCTTATATGAGCTTGTACTACTTTTTTAGCGTTACAAGTATGTTTGTAAGAATAGACAATCACTGGGAATGTGTAACTAATTAATACAAAACTGTATTGAATGAACAATCTCTTCTTTCTAGGATATTTTGCACATGAACTAGTCATGAAATGGTTTTCAAATAAATGTAGACTCATTACTATGTTAAACTTTTATCATTTTCCATTACAATTTTCCAGCAATTTCTATTTCTTAGTTATATCTATGAGAAAATGTGATGCAATCTGAACCCAGATAAAAAATGTACCCACCTAAATATATAACAGCATTATTATCTTAATAATCTTAAGCTGACAAGATTGTTCACATTTTGAGCATTGACAAACAATGCATTTGGTTATCATTTATGTATGTTTCTCAGCCAGATATACTAGGTTTATTTCTTCTCATAATATTCTCAAGAAAAAAATCTTTCTTTTTTTATAGGATATGAGCAGATATTGTAATGCTGTCCACAATATAAAATAAAAAGTTTCTCACTGCACATATTACCATCTTTTTCTACCTGGCCCAAAAAACTTGAAGAAAATGCTTCTAACTTTAATTCCATTTCTTTTACCACCACATTGCAAGAACATACCATACACTCTTGCTTCATCTTTCATCTAACTTATGAATGTACTGAACCCATGAACGTTTGAGCCCATATAAAACAAATCCAAGACATATTTTAAATGGCACAACTGGTTGAAAACATTTTTTTTGTATCTAAAACACACACATAACTTCAGGAGCGGTTCATGGCGGCCCAGGACAGGAGGCGAGAGCTGGGTCGGCAGGTGGCTGACGTGGAGGCACGGCTCAAGGAGCTGCACTCCGAGATACAGAACACCATGAAGGGAGACGATAAGTACCTGCATCTTTGCACGGAGGAACATAAGGTTGGTTGCTTTGGTTGAACTTGTTTCTTAAGTTTGATATTTTTTAAGTACCTATGTTTATTGCTTTTGAAAAGTAACTATGACATTTTTAATCCTATAGGAATCATGAGTGATTATTTATTAATATATTCTTTATTGTGCAAACAAAATAAAGTACAAATGACCGACTTAATGTTTTATAGCGTTATATACCTGTCAATCATTGGGTGAGGCACAAACATTTGAGGCGGCGTAAAAGATAACAGAAGGCCTTATGGGGAGACGTAGTGCTGCACTATACACTTATCGATAATTGCGAGCGCGCACGGCTTACTCCCTAGTTCATGATGAATGATTTATAGCTGCAGAGAAAGCGAGTTCTTAATACTACTATAGTATAAGTCATAGACTTAACAAATAGTTTATATTTCCATTTCCAGCTCATACTTCAAGAGCGAGCCCTCCGTGCACTCTTCTCTGATGCCGAGCGTGAAGAGAGGGAGCTTTTCGCCACCATGTCTGCCGCTGTCAAGCTAGGCCACGAGAGGGAAAGGGCTCATGCTGAGAGGAACAAGTATTGGTACATCGTCGCTTCTATATTCGGTAAGTGGGGTATGGGAGGTCACTTTTGGCAGGCCAGGTCACTTTTAGTCATAAGAGCTCATTTATGGCGAAAAAGAATGGCATACGGTATTAGATATTTTTCATTAGATAGGGCACTTTTGACACCAGTTATTTTTGGCTATGGGAGATCACATTTTGCCACTGTCGTAAAATCAACTCCACAATGATCTTGTCGTATGTAAATTATCAATAAAAATTTTGTTACAATATCCTTTTGTACATACAAAGTTCAAAACCAACTCTACTCTAAAGTGCTTCAACAAATCTTTAATTTTTAATCACCCACATTAATTTCTCTTTAGCCCAAATGTATTACGGGTAGAGAAGGCCATATGGCGTTAGTCCACCTTGTGTAAAAATAAATAAGTAAATCCTACGGTTACCCGGCAAACGTTTGCAAGGCCGTAACAGACTAACCCAATATACTATTCATAATAACTCAAACAGTCAAATAAACATATTTTTTTTTGCTATTACACTGTTTTGTCACTCTCTGTCAAACGATGACTATATAAATAGATCTGTTTCAATATATATTATTTTAAGAAGTTTAATATGACTATAGTTCACTTGCTGTTGCTACTATAGGCACAGTGCTGGGCATAGCCGGCTCGACCATAAACAACCACCTGAAGATGGCGGAGTTCCGAGACATGATGGAGCAGCAGATGGCGCGCAGCGCGAGCGTGCTGTACACCGTGGCCGGCGGCAGCGGCGCCAGCAGAGCCGACATCGCCGACGCCATGAAGACCGAGTTCGCTTACCAGGTGAGTAATAGAGGACGTCCATCTGAAACATGGTCTCTATCAGCGTTGGACGTCCACCGGTAAGATGGACAGAGGAAGAGGCCTATGTCCAAGAGTGGACGTCCAATCATGGCGTCCATCTCAAGACGGTGGAGCGAGCGTGCTGTACACCGTGGCCGGCGGGAGCGGCGCCAAAAGCGCCGACATCGCCGAGGCTATGAAGACCGAGTTCGCTTACCAGGTGAGTAATAGTGGACGTCCTGATCCGAAACATGGTCTCTATTAGCGTTGGACGTCCACCGGTAAGATGGACAGACGACCTCGTAAAGATCGGATGCAGACCGGTTGCTGTGGAATACCCCGGGGGAGGCCTATGACCAACAGTGGACGTCCAACCATGGCGTCCACCTCAAGACGGTGGAGTTCCGCGACATGATGGAGCAGCAGATGGCGCGACCTTTTTACAATATTGCCCTACCTCCGTCCTCCGTCCATAAAAAGTCCTAAAACCTTTGAAAGTATCTAAAGGAGGGAAGAATGTCCTCAGTTTGACCTGTAAATATGTATGTGTGCTTGTCCACAAATATTTCGCGTACGGCTGAACCGATTTTGATGCGGTTTTTAAAAATGTTTTTTTTATCACAGGAGCAACTGGCAAACAACTTAAAGCTGATGCAAGAGAACATCGACCACCTAGTCAATAAGCAGGCTTCGCTAATAGGTATGTACATAATATATCCATATAATTAGCGTAACAAATGACTATCCTTTAATAAGTAAAGTAGGGTCGTCGAGATCTCTACAGCCTTACCATAAAAAAAAACGCTAAATCTGCAAAGTGGGCGTCACTTCTAACAAAAGACGAGGTAAGGCAGGGACTTCAATAATGTATAACATTTTTTGCTGGTATTTAAAAAGATATTACTTTGAAAATTAATTTAATGCCTTTAAAAATTATAATTTACCAGTATTTAGAAGACATTTGTTCCGCTGGCTTAACCACCATAATTTTTAGGGTTCCGTACCTCAAAAGGAAAAAACGGAACCCTTATAGGATCACTTTGTTGTCCGTCTGTCCGTCCGTCTGTCAAGACCCTTTTTCTCAGGAACTCGTGGAGGTATGAAGCTGAAATTCATATCAATTACTCAGGTCTACTGTCCCTTGAAGCTGTGAAAAAATCAAACTTCTAAGCCAACGCAATCAAAAGATACAGCCGTTTATGCCGCAAATTTTCGACACTTGCAAGGGAATCAAAACCTACAGGGTGCTTCCCGTGAACTCAGAATCTTGAAATTTAGTACGAAGCAACGTCTTATAGCATAGATAAAGGAAAAATTACGAAAACCATAAATTTTTAGTTACATCACATAATATATATTTTTTTAATAATTTTAAACTTACTACCCATTTCCTCATAAACGCGTAAAGGTATTAAATTGAAATTCATACCAAATACTCAGGTCTATAATACCTTTAAGCTGTAACAAAATCAAACTTCTATGTCAACGCAATCAAAAGAAACAGCAATTTAAGCTGCATATTTTGAAACTCGCAAGTACTCGCAAGGGAATCAAAACCTAAAGGGTACTTCCAGTCGACCTAGAATCTTGAAATTTGGCATGAAGCAACGTTTTATAGCACACATAAAGGAAAAATTCCGAAAACCTTAAATTTTTAGTTACATTACAAAATATATATTTTTTAATAAATATAAACTTATTTTCATTTTGCAATAAAAATACCATAGTTATGACTCGATTGTCGTAATGAACGAACTTTGTAAACCTTGCAGGTTTGTACGGAACCCTCGGTGCGCGAGTCCGACTCGCACTTGGCCGGTTTATTATAGTCTAGATGACTTTTTTAATAAAAAAGGAATTTAGGTTTAGAAGGCAATTTCAGTACTTTGACATTTGAACTACATATTATAATTATCATATTTTTTTGTATCCTGACATTTGCATGCTAATTTATGTAGCCCAAATATGTGATTCTTTTATTTACCTACTGTAATTTGACAACTTGTATACTATATTTGACGCAAATAAATGATTGATTGATTGATTGATTGAAAAATGTCCGGTAATCTATTAGCATTATTAACCTTATAGTTGATTTTTGTTTTTATAGTGTTTTGCCACTATACAAACTTAATAATATTAATTGAACTTGAAAAAAGCAAACCGTGACTCTGTGACAGACGAGGAATCGAACCCCGTGTCTTACGCTATCCGGGCGTATACACGGGGTATACCACTCGGCCACCGTCACATTAACAAGCCTGTTGAATTTTGCAAGCGCTTTCTGTTAACGCGTAGGCTGCGTGACCTCATCAATGTTGCGAGATTCTTGCGAGATCTCACAATATCCGAAGGAAAATATTTTTACAAATATTTTAATAATTATTAACCTTTTGCAGAACACATAAACCACCAAGAGCATGCCATACACAACCAGCTGAGAGATCTCAAGAAAATGGTGATGGCCGCGTCGCAAGTCAGTGCCAAGTCCGACGCAGAGCTAGCCAAGGCATTATCAGTTGTACACCAAGACTTGGATGATGCAGAAAATCAAAGAGTAGATACCGATGAGAAGAAAATTGCTTTCGAACCGAATCAAATACTAACGGGCGTCGGCGTTATCATGTGTGCGGCCATCATACTAGGCAATATCTTAGGCAGAGTGAGTTGATCTCTTTGCCTCTGCTCCAAAAAAAAAAACGTCACTTTATTTTTTTTGTACGAAAATAAAAATTGGGTTTTTTTTTGCAGCTTTCAGTGAGAAATTGGGTATTTATTTATGTGTTATAATATTTATTTACTCTCCATATTGTACTTTCGACTAAAGCTGATGAAAAATAGTCAAGACAAAAAATACTTAAAACGGCTATATTGATACATTTCATCGACTAAACATTTTGATGTAAACTTATAAAAAAATATTTGAAGTGTTTTATTCTATTAATAAAATATACATTAATAAATTCACTTAAATATGTATCAATGGGAACTGATATTTTTCGACAATACTGTGAATTTAATTTGTGATCAAAACCGTTTTTCAAATCGAAGAACTCCAGTGATTTTGAATAGTGATAATTGTAATATCCAAATATTAGCATGTAGTACTTAAGTTGCGAATACATAAGTTATATAAAATAAACGTTTATTTATTCAAAATGATTTGATAATATTAAAATAATATATTGACGACGCGTTTGGTGTATTGGTTAGCGCTGACTATTACGCCGGCCGTCGCGGGTTCGAATCCCGCAAGGGGCAAATGTTTGTGTGATGAGCACGAACATTTGTACCTAAGTCATGGATGTTATATGTATTTAAGTATTTATGGGAGACCCACGTTATAATCGTTGTCTGGTACTTCGTAACACAAGGAAGAAAATTCCTTACGAAACCAGACAATTAATTGGTGTGTTGTCAGGCGCATATTTGTGACTGCTTCTTGTAAAAATAATATTTTTTTAGTCCTTTTTAAGACAAGGCTCATCTAAATTTTCTGCATTGAACCAAACACTTATTTGTGCACTTGTGTATTGGGCACTATAATATCTCCTGCGTACCTGGCCTATCTCTCTTTGCCATAACCGAAAATCGGTAGGATTATAATATTATTATTTGTGAAAGTGTGCAATATTTAATTTGTATTTTTGCATAGTAGATAAACGTAACACCGAAAAGTGCACAGCAGCCATGATGAGTCTTTCTCCTATTTTTTCATAGTTTTCTGTTCATAGAACTTAAAGATTTATGATTCTTCGAGTTGATACAAATAAATATTTTTGAGACATTATAAATTGCAGTCAGCCGATTATAAATCGTATAAAATTATATTATAATTTATAAGTGTTGAAGTTTATTATTCTGAAAATCAAGATTGGTATGGATATGTTTAAGCAATATTATAACAGTGATTGTATAGAATTGTAATTTCATTTTAAACCCCTACTAAGGAACCCTAATTTTAAATATTTATACAATCATGTTTTTTTTGTCAAAATATTTTTATTAATCTTTCACAAATAGACACTATTTTAATACTAATTCAAAATGGTTTATGAGCTAGTTTAATAAGGAAACATTTTTCTTAGCATAAATGAGACATATTGAAATTAATATGATTTTTCTAAGAAGTAATTAAGCGATTTTATACTAAAGTCAATAAGCCTATATGATTTCATGAAAAAATGTCTTATACCTCTAAATGTCTAAAACACAATGCCTTCTTATTTTTTATGTAGAATTTTTGAACTAGTATTTTTACTGCGTGTATCTTTTTTGGATTTGAGGAAGTTGAGTGTTTTTTTTGTATTCATGATAAATTTCGGATTTTTACCTACTAAGGTGCCATCACGATAAAAGTCTAAACTTTTTAGTCTAGTATAGTTCATAACTCATGCTTATGAACTAGAAGCGTCTCAAATCCGACCTACACATTTTCAATATATCCTTCCTTGTAATGCCTCCATGCAAAAGTAAAAGATTTTTTATAAAAAAATATCCAGGATAAAATGTTGGGTCACATTAACTCAAGTTATGCTATGATCGATAACAGGTCGTTAAACCTGTTACTTCCCGGAACTAGTACACGTAACAGGTCACAGTCCGGGCACGATTTACGCAACGATATGCAGCGTGTTCTGCAGCTAGTATTAATAGCGTATCGCATTGTCACAGAGCAAGAAGGCTAATCAATCATTACTATCGCTATAATCATTTCAGGGCACACTTATTTTGATTTTTTTCACTGTATATTCGACGTTCATAAGTGTCATTTCATGACCTAAATTGAAATAAAGATTTTGTATTTGAATTTGAATCGATTACTTCCCGGAGCGAAAATTTTACCAGGTCACATGAACCTGTTAGTTTCCGGAACTAGTATAAGTAGCAGGTCACAGGCCGGGCATGATGTAGGCGATGTTGTGCAGCGTGTGCTGCAGCAGGCGCGGCGGCGGCGCGAGCGCGGGCACGGCGCGCGTGACGCACAGCAGCGGCGCCAGCGAGCACAGCAGCGTGTCCAGCAGCACCGACACCGAGCCCGACACCGCGATCTGGCCCTGGGGACGAGGAGGACAGGAGTTAGGAACACGACGTACTCCATAACGATCGCTCGATCAAACATTTGTTATAAGTACGGACGACAGCACGTCAAAGTAAACACAGCGGACAACAATATTGCGCACTTGCTTCGCTCGCGCAGAGGTGTTATCTATTGGAGAAACTTGACTGTACCTATGTTGTAACTTGATGTGCTGTTATAGTCCGTCCGGAGTCTTCAGAATAAATGATCCATACTAATATGGAGTCCTCAAGTCAAAATGAAATGGGTACAAAGTACAAGTACATTTAATTTTGACTGCGCGCTTGCTAGGGGGCGCTAGGGTAAGGTTTGCACACGGGCGCCACATGGGCTAGAGACGGCCTTGACTGCGGTATCTTATGCAGTTGTAAAGGGGATTAGTTTTCAACAAAAATATGTACTAAAATATGTAAATAACTGATGTGCTGGCGACTGAAGATACATATGTATATTAATGCCAGTACAGTACATATATTTGTTATTGGCAATATAACGTACAATATAAACATAGTTCAATACTTGCACATTTTAGTTCATAACTAAACGCAGTAGGTAACTAACTGATCCAGAATTTTTGTTTAAAGGTGCTTAGCCACATACTACAAATATAGCATGACAAAATATCATCCTCCATTTACCGCGTCTCGACTTTTTAGTGAACCCTTTATGTACCCTAGTATTTCGGCACCTGCTACAAATATCACATGACAAGTAGCTAGTACGTACCTCGTGCTCCTTCAATCGCTCGCCGATGATAGCCAGGCTCTCTCCCAACAGTCGCAGATGAGCTGCTACTTCCACCGCTCCGCAGCCCGACACGCGATATACGCCGGAGTTGGATATGGCCGCTGCTGACGCGTTGGCTGCGGCCGATAATGTGTTGTTGGATGATGATACCGGCTGAAAGATGAAAAGGAGATGCATTAAATATATATTTTTTTCTGAATCAGAATGTACTTTATTTATTATTAGTTTAAGGTTAGTACAAAGTAGTTTTAACAATGAATCATAATTAATTACTAATACAAACAGTTAGGAACTAAATAATTATTGAGCTTTGCTTCCTAAGTTAGGGAAAATCCCTGTGTTTTAGGATAAGCAAAGTGCTCCTCCCATAACTTTTACATATGTATAGACAATTTGAATACATTCGATATACAGTCGCCACCAGTTGTCTGGTTTTGAAGTTAAGAATTTTACGAAGTACCAGACAACGATTATGTTCGTGCTCATTATTACATAAACGTTTGCCCCCTGCTTGCGGGAATCGAGCCCGCGACCGCTCGTTCAGTAGTCAGGAGCGCTGAGCGTCGTCATTAAATATAAGTTATGGGATATATTTTGTTTATTATGTGATAATTAATAAAGCAACTCTCATAACCCGATGAGACATCAATATGACACGACCGGAGAAAGATCAGGCGCAGGATCAACGGCTTTAAGTGCTTTCCGAGGCACGGGGGTGAAACACCGCCAACTTCCAAACTCCGGGCTTCCCTTAGAATTTCTGAACAGAAAAACTTAGGTACATATTTTTGTCCCGACCCGGGGATCAAACCCGGGACCTCTGGCGCAGCCGTCGTTTTAAAATGTGCCCCTCTAATCGCTGCGCCACCGAGGCAGTACAAAATATTTAACTCACCACTAAAGCCTGTTGCGGTGGCGAGGCGCTGGCGGGCTGCTTCGGCGCGCGGTTGGCCGGCGGACGGCCCGGGCCCGGGTTGCCCAGGGGACGCTGGACGCCTGTGGAAAACGTAAGGTTAATGTAATTTCACACATTTTATTCACAAAACCTGTGAAACCCCTTAATCACTACGACTTTTAGCATCAATGCTGTAGCGCGTTTCCAAAACGCGCTACAGCATCGCGACTCACACAATGTCAAATTTGCATCGATGCTGTCGCGCGTTAGTATAGATGCAGTCGCCAATATACAGTACATAATTTGTCAACGTCTAGCTTCTGCATTGTGACAGCATCGATACTAACGCGCGTAAGCATCGCGACTGCATCGATGCTAAATGTGGCGCAAGTGTTATTTTCATCTTTATACCACCATATTCAGACGATCCTGATGGCGAGTTAACGCCGCCATCAATAAGCGTTCCCCTGGTGCTGGGTAGCAGCAACATCAGTACTGGCTTCTGCCATATAGTATATCAGTAAAGGCTTTTGACTAAACATCAAGAGGCAGGAAACCCCCGGTTGATGATGACCACCAATTTTTTGTCAGACAAACATACAGTCAATAAAGTGATCTTATTTATTGGAATATGGTGTTTATTTCAAAGTTTGCATTCCAAATAAAAACACTAATATTTATTGAGTCTTTACATTCTAGTAATTCTAACTTGTTTCTATAATAAATCTGACTAAGCCAACAAAACTTAGAGCCTATCATATTGTAAACTACTAATTTAGAAAGAAAGAAAGAAAATACATTTATTCGACTCACAAACACATATACAATACACTTACTCGTAAACAATTTACTCACTGAGGTTAGATATAATCTTGTTGGCCGCTGGCTGGGCGCTCTGTTGTTCTTTTTGAATGGCAAAGCGCTTTGCTTTACGCTTCCACAGGTAGCGCTCATTGTAATTCACCTGTCAGGGAAATAAATAAAGTCAAATTAGCCTGTATACACTGCTAGGCAATGGCCCCACCTCAAGTAGGAGGTGGTATGAGCCATACATCACCTACCACGCTGGCTCGGTGCGGATTGGTGGAGAGGTGTTTGCATGGTAAGCAACCAATCATGGTGTTAGATTATATCAAGGCTGTAGGGCCTCTAACTAGGCTGAATAACTAATATCAGCTGAATTAATTAGTTGTCAGAGATGACAAACCTTTAATTAAATTGAATCTTAGAATTTTTAAAGCCTAGCAAAAAAGATTATTGTAACAAAAAAGCTCAGATATAATAAACCATTGTAAACTTTCTTATAGATGCTATACTCAAACATGAAAGTGAAAAGACATGAATTTAATGCTCAATAATAACCATAACTCTTTTCAACCTAACATCATTTAATTACCGAAAATGCACCTTAAACTTATGTGACCGTAAGGTAGATTACAGATAAAATATTGTTTGACGAAGACATTTAAGACATGAGAGATAATCTACTGCTGGCAATGAGCAAGTAAAATGTAAGATGGATGCAAAAAATCTGGGTTAAAATAAATATGTAAGATACTCACGTTAGCCCACATCTCTCCAAGGCGCTTGGATATAGCAGAAAAGTCCATGTCAGGATGTTTGCGGAGCAGTTCATTGCGGGCCTCCTTTGCCCACATCATGTATGCTGTTATGCGGGTTTTACCTGATGACAAATGCTTTAACTCGTCAAGGATGTGTGAACGAGACACAATAGAAATTCCATTGTTATGCGACTCCAGGGAGTCGTTTGATACCTGACTGATTAATGTTGTAACTCTTTGGGTATCTTTGCTAATGCCATATTGATGGCAGTGTTGATGACCTCTATACCATTATGTGCAAAAGACTGCCCCTTTTTTTTGCATATTCGTGGGAGCACCAACATGATGCTGAGGATGTTTTAGGACCGAATGGACTCTGCTGTCCACAAAAGGTTCACAAGAGTTGCATGTTACTAAATGTATCAATCTGAGCCTATCTTTCCTACAAACCTTAATTGAAAATGTTATTATACTACATGAACATGGTTTTTTAAGTATATTGTAACTAGAAAATGGACTTATGTGGTCTGAAATAAAAGATATGTTGTTGACTGTTGCAAACAAAGCAGTGTCAAGTAACTGAAACTAAGTCTTTTTTTTTCAGTTATATTTCCTAATTTTGTGCAAATTACTGCATTTGCACAAAAATAAAAATAAATACTAACTTCATTTTCTATTTTACAAAGCACAGTTGAATAAGTATCTGGAAATCCATGCAAATAAACGGAGAAACGTACCCTTGTCTTTCCTCTGAGCTTTAGCTCTTCCAACAACTCTTCCATCTTTGATAATCAGTTTCTTCTTGCTACTCTTTTCCATCATGTATAAGGAATTGGCCGGTGTGCGGGCAGAACCTTCGTCGGATGCAGAGCTGTCCGACTCCATACTGTGAAATAGATTAAAGTTAATAGTGATGTGGCTATGATACTGTTCTGTCAATTGAGTAGTAATTATTATATACATAATTGAGCCATTAAAACCTTACAGATTGGTAGAACACCAGCAGTCACATAAACAAAAGAATGTTGATAAACACATTCGTGAGGGATTAATTCGTAGATATTTAATGAACGTTAAATCTGGCTAGAATTACATTAGACCAGAAATTAATCCACATACTTCCTAGAACTAACATTATTGAAATCAAGTGATGTGTTGAAAAAGAACCTAGGTAGCTTATTATGAATTCAGACGATACAGTAGGCACCTACATGAGAAACCAGCAACCTTTCAGCAATAAAAATATCAACATTGGTATTTACAAACATAACCTCCAAATATTCTTAAACTTGGCTTACCTATCAGCATTATCCCCATTGTTCTCATAATAGTCAGATTCACTACCAGACGCTGTGCCAGCCTCTTCCGTAGGCCTAGGAGGCTCCGGATGCTGAAGTTCAGGAGTCTCTTCTTGACGAAAGTTGATGAACGACTTCACTGGAGTTTGTCGTCGATAACGAGTCTCTATATCGTCCGGGGACTCAAAGTCCATCAACTTTGAGCTCTTCTTTCTGACTCTGCCACTCCTGCTTACACCAGTGACCTCCAAGTCTAGAAAACGCGAAATATTGGTGGCAATCTGATGCTTCGCAAGCAGTATCATATTTTGGCAAATAAATGCATTTAGATAAAGTTTAATATGCTTACCGTCTTGCATAGTGTCAGATTTTATTCTTTCAGTGTATTCAAAGTGTTCTCCTGCGGATTTTTAGGAAAATAGAGGAAAAAACGTATTTGCGTTCTTTCTTCTTCTTCTTCTTCTTTATTTGTGTGGCGAGCGAACTTAAGTTTGCCAGCTGGGGCTCACTGTTCCGCCAATGTCACGTGCGAAGCTTTTACACGGCCAAGGGACACGTACAGAGCGTGATTTTAATATTTATTTACAAACTTAATTGAACCTAAAACAAAGAAAGACAACACATAGGACGACACATTTGACAGCACAAAACACACGCACAGTATACATATACAGACAGACATATATTTAAACTTTGAGAGGGGTGAGTTAGTGAAGGGAGGGAGGGTTGAACTACCTACATTACAATTTGATATTTTTAGACATTATAAATTTACTAAGAGATTTTATAATAGGTGGAGTAAGACAATGCAAAATAGATTTTATATTACACGGAAGAGGGACTTTTTTAGGAAGATAATCAAAGAGAGAGGCGCCAACATTTGGGCAGTTAAAGAAGATGTGATTGGTGTTGCCTTCATCAAGGCCACATTCGCAGATGGAACTATCTTTAATTCGCAGTTTCGCCAAATGAACTGGAGTGCATGCGTGGCCAATCCGTATACGACATATAGTGGAAACAACACTTTTAGGGATGTTAGTCTTTCTGAAAAACCATGGTCGAGGTGGGATGATTTGTTGGATGTCAGCGTAATACTTTCCAATTGCTCTTTTAGAATTATCCCAATGCACTTTCCATGACTTATACAGGTGTTCGCGAGGAAGCGAGGTGGCGTCGTGGGAAAATAATTTAAAATGCTCTAGTGTTCCAGACGAGATAGCGGCCTTCGCGCATGAATCGACAGTTTCATTACCGGGAATTCCCGAATGACTGGGGATCCAGGTAAGTATAATGTTTATATTTTTTTTCTTAGACTCAACCAGAGCCTCTCTGATCATAAATATTGTTGGAAACTTTGTTTTGGATTTGAAGGGAACAGCGGCAATAGCTTGTAGACAGCTTAAAGAATCGGTGAAAATTATGCAGTTATTTATCGAGTGGGACATTGCAAAGCGGATTGCTTCCAATATAGCAATCGATTCGCCAGTGAAGACAGATGAAACAGGGGGGCATTTAAAACTTAGGGTAATTTTGTACGCAGGAATCCAGACTGCAGCACCGACGCAGCCACCCTCTGACAGCTTGGATGCGTCAGTATAGATCGGGAACCAGCCTTGCCAGTGGTCATGCCATATATTTCGAAATTCTTGAGGAGCAGAGATAGAGTGCTTTGATATACCAAAATTAAAGTTGATAGGGGGTTCAAAGATAAGGGATTCAAAACTATTAGAGAAGAGTGGATTGTGGGGGATTTTTTCAATAGGAGAAGGAAGGCGTTTAAACTTTTGATGACTTAAAAGAATACAAGGAATTTTGCTTGAAGGGTCTGAGGGGTTACTTAACGAACAAAGATAATCCAGTTTGACTAATAAGGGGTGAGATGGGTTTTGAGCAACCTTCGGGTAAAACCGGTCACTGATGTATTGCCTACGAAGATAGAGAGGAGGGTCGACGCATTCGACCTGGAGAGCATTGATGGGAGAGGTCTTCATAGCACCCATAATAATGCGTAGACACTTAGATTGGATTTTATCTAGTTTAACAAGGGCGGATTTGTTACATGGATCCAACAAAAAGGAGGCATAATCAAAGTGACTACGTACGATAGCATTATATAAAAGTTTTTGAGAGTAGGGATGGGCACCCCATCGAACGCCGGATAGTGATCGAAGGACGTTTACCCCCCTCTCGGCTTTTTCAGCAATATAATTAAAGTGGGCAGTCCCTGACAATCTGGAGTCCAAAACTAGACCTAAAAATTTAACCTTGTAGTCACAAGGAATCGGTTCTCCGTCTGACACGATCTGTACGTCGGGAATTTCGCGTTTATGAGTGAAAGTTACGCAAGTGCACTTTGGAGCTGAAATTGCGAGTCCGTGGTACGATAACCATTCACCGAGGTATTTGAGTGCAGAATTTAAACGTAAAGAGGCGTCTGGTATAGAGTTGGACGAAACATATAAGGCGATGTCGTCGGCGTATTGTAATATATTGCAGAATGAGTCTACGGTCTTATCGAGGTCGTAGGTATAAATGCTGTACAGCAAAGGGGACATTACAGAACCTTGGGGTAGGCCCTTCCAGATTAATCTAGGAGGAAGAATAGTATCCTGATATCTGACCGAAATACATCTAGACATCAGTGTGTTGCAGATGAGACGTACCAACTTCTCTGAGACACTCAGATTAAGCAGTTTTTGCCTGAGCACTGGAATCAGTACGTTATCATAGGCCGAAGCGATGTCTAAGAAGACTCCCACAAGATATTCTTTGTTTTTAAAGGCCAACCTAATATCTGTCGTTAAGATGCCTAAGCTGTCCAGAGTGCTAAAGCCCTTTCGAAACCCGTATTGAGTTTTAGAAAGAACACCGCGCGATTCTACGAACCACTCGAGACGGTTTCTGATCATATGCTCCATGATCTTAAGGAGAGTAGATGAGAGAGCGATGGGACGATACGAACTGTGAGTAAGAGGGTCTTTACCCGGTTTAAGAATTGGAATTACAATCTGATGTTTCCAACTTTCCGGAATTGAGCCAGAATCAAAAAACGTATTAATCAAATTTAGAAAATATAGTTTAGCTTCGTCGGGAGCTTTTATTAGGAACGAGTAGGGGATTCCATCAGCGCCAGGAGATGAGTCAGTTAAACCATTAACAGCTGATTGTAGTTCTTGATATGAAAAAGGGGAGTCAAGGCTACTTAAGGTGGAATTAACACAATTGTACAAGGAAGGAATACAATCCAACGATGGGGCAAAAGGAGGAGCTAGCTTATCAGCGAAATCATTTAACCATAGGGACGGGTCATTCGAAGACACATTCGGTGAATCCAGGTATTGTCGGAATCTCCTGATTTGTTTCCAAACCAGGGAGGTAGGAGTTCGTGGAGACATGCTTTCACAGAATTTTATCCAACCCAACCTTTTTTTCTTTGACAAAAGTTTCCTTGCCTGGGCAGCAATTCGTTTATATCTTACATAATTTTCCGAGGTCATCGCACCATTGTATCTTTTTTCTGCTGCCTTACGTTTTTGAACAATAGAAGTGCATTCAGCATCCCACCAAGGAGGAGAGATTTTGCGGATAGGTTGCTTTAAGGGGAAATTAGCTTCTGCAGATGAAAGCAAAGTGTTTTCAAAATCTGTATATGCCGAAAGAGCATTTGAGGAATCTACAGCCGGAAGTGAATTTAAATTATCTCTAACTGATGATGCATAGGCAAACCAGTCAGCATCATTTAATTTAAACTTTAAGAGAGGTGGGAGACGGGTGCTTGTAGACGGTTTGTCTAACAGGGAGATCAAGATAGGAAAATGTATGCTACCAAATGTAGAATCAAGAACGGACCACGATATAAGAGGAGCTAAAGATGGGGAAGAGATAGAAAGATCTACGGCAGAAGCAGGATTTTGGTTAGGTGGGCAACGCTTTGTTGGACTACCATCGTTCAAAATACAAAGGTTGAGGTCATCCAAAAGGTCCAGAAGAAGAGACCCCGGATTATCAGAGCGATAGCAACCCCAGGATACGTGATGGCAATTAAGGTCTCCCAGCACTAAAACTGGAGAAGGAAGAGAAAAAATTGTTGAGTGTAGTTCATTTATAGAGTTAGAGGTAGGGTAAGGAATATATACAGACAGAAGGGAAAGATCGAAGATACGCACAGCCACAATATTAATATCACGGCTGTGGGGGGGAAGAGGGATTTGGGAGAAAGGCAGGGAGCGCTTGACAAGCAACGCACACCCTGCATAACCATCGTCTCTGTCGTCTCGGAGACACGAATAGCCCGACACACGGAAGTGTGAGCCAGGGACTAGCCACGTCTCCGAGACGGCAAAGACGGATGGAGAATATTTATTTATAAAATATAATATATCACTTTTTTTTGGTCTAAGGCTTTGGCAGTTCCACTGAACTACCTTTTGGGACATTATTGAAATCAGACACAGAGAGAGATTGGGAGAATTGGGAGAGTCTATCAGCAACGTTGGACGGTAATTGGCCAGCATGGCCGGAAACTATACGCATTATCAAAGATAAGAGGATTTCAAGAAGATTTTCATTATCATTGGAAGAAGAATGAGAAGGTGGATTAGGATTAAGGGCACATCCATTTGGGAGAGAGGAAGCACAGTTGCCTATTATGGCTTGGTGTGCTTGCCTATCATAGCTCTTTCCCAAAGGAGAACGGGGGCGTGGGGTTGGTCGAGATGTTACAGCTTTCCTGTATGAAACTGAAGCTGGAGGGGAAGGGCGTGGTGTCAGAGTAGGATGCAGAGAAGCGGGTGTTCTTGTCATCTCAGCATATGAGCGGCGCACTGGGGGGTATAATGATGAAGCCTGTAGATATGAAACGCTGTCCTGAGACATAGTTAGTTTAATAAGTTTCTGGCGTGATTGCTCAGGGCAAGCTCTATTGATTGAAAAATGTGAACCTGAACAGTGAATGCAAGTAGCCTTGTCCTCCTGAACAGAGCAGCTTTCCGCGGGATGGGGTTGGGCACATCGGAAGCATCTCGGATTTGATCGGCATTGGGCCTTGACGTGGCCAAATCTGCAGCAATTCATACACTGAATCGTGGGAAGTTGGTATGACTCAACTGGAATCGAATTATGGCAACAGAATACCCTCTCAGGTAAGACCTGGCCTCTGAAGGTGACCACGACTGACTGAGTGGGAATCCAAGTAGTTTGGTTATCGGTGACCTGCTTCCTATTTAGTCTTCTAGCCTTCAAGAGAATGCCACAACCTTCCGGAACAGACATCGACTCAGCGAGTTCCTCCATCGACCAGTCGGTAGGTATACGCCTAATAAGCCCTATGCGGGTAACATTGTAAGTAGGGATAGTAGCAGCGTACTTATGGAGGGATAGCAAGTTATTATTCAGAAAGGAATTTGCAGCCGAGGCTGATGCAAATTCGACTGATATTCTGTTGCGTCCTATTTTTTTAACGCCGTCTATTACCACATCCTTGACTTTATTTTGGACCAAAAACTTACCAAACTTCATGGGTTGGATGAAAGCTGGACTTGAGGGATCGGTAACTATATGGGCAACATGGACGATGAACGGGCCTTTATCTTTGTCGTTGTACGATGTTGGAGCAATAACAAGGGATGGATGGGTATAAATAGGTTGGCTACTGGGAGAACTAAGTGATGCCGGAACGTCCGAGTTTAGCCTTTTCGCTGGTTCCAAGGCCTCTTCCTTATCGTCGTCAAGAAGACGGCGCTTAGTTGCTGTTTGCGAAAACAGAGGTTGCGATTCCTGAATTGTGGGCGCTACTGTCACGTCCATGGTCATGTCCATCTGCGAAGCGGTTTGATCCGGCGGGTCGGGGGGATCAGGAGGGATTGGACCCATTATTAGTTAGTAAAACACTTACCCGAATATACAAACAATAAATAAACCACCACCTAGAATATTTAGGGGTAATTAAGCTTTTAAATCACTGAAACACGCGAGTAAGAAAACAAAACCCAATAGCACGTGTTGCCTGCTATCACCCGCGCGACGGAAAAAAAAAAAAACTTGCGTTCTTTCTTCGCTTCTGTTAACTTTTTTTTCAGTAATCTGACAGTTTTTTTTTTGTTGAGACTTGAGTGACGGACGACGCGGCAACAAAACGCAACAGACAGCGTTCTATAATCTGTCAAATGGTCCGAAAAGGGTACGTTTCGTTCCATAATCTTCTTCTTCAATTTAAGAGCCGCGCTCTTGTCGGTGGAGTAATCTCCATTCTTTTCTCCTGCCTGCTTTTATCTTGACTTCCTGATACGACACGACATTAATTTTCTCCTTCACTTGGTCGAAATAGCTTATTCTAGGCCGTCCTCTTCCTCTCCTCCCTTCTATTTTTCCTTCCTTCTATTGACACAAAGAGACAGAGAGAGGTTGGAAGCGTTTGAGATGTGGTGTTGGAGGAGAATGGAAAAAATAAGTTGGACAGAAAAGAAAACAAACGAAGAAGTGCTCAAAATTGTAAACGAAAAAAGGGCTATTCTGAAAACAATAGAAATCGTCGAGGGAATATGATAGGACAATTGATACGACATGACAGATTTCTAGAGAATATCGTTCCATAATAACCGACTTAAAAAAAGAAGTAAGCAGTTATCAATTCGACGATCTATTATCAACACAGGTTTTTAAACTTTTGAATAATCGGGCCAAAAAAATAAAATATTGTTTTTTTCTGACTAAACTATTGAAGTTATTGATCAAAAAAGATTTTGGCAACATAACATAAAATATCTTCACAGTATTAAAATAATGGTGACAAGGAAAGTGACATAAATCGATTTTTTTGAAAAAAATATAAACTATTGAATAACTCTTAGACCATGAGACTTTTCTTAACCCATGTTTGCCTATTCTAATATGTAGATCATGACCTAATCCATCTACGGTTTTCGGTTGAACCACAACCACTACTTACGGGACACCCACTGTATGTACCAATATATCGATATCGTTGGAATTTGATAATATTATGTTATATACTATCCGGATATTTATGGATAATAAATATGCGCCAGACAACACACCAAATTGTCTGGTTTCGTGGTAAGGAATATTCTTCCTTGTGATACGAAGTACCAGACAACGTTTATGATGACGGGGGCGTCTCCCATAAATACTTAAATACTTAGAACACCCATGACTTAGGTACAAATGTTCGTGCTCATCACATAAACATTTTCCCCTTGCGGGATTCGAACCCGCGACGGCCGGCGTAATAGTCAGAAGCGCTAACCAATTCACCAAACGCGTCGTCGATAATATTCAGTAAAAATTGAGTAAATAATGCAGCGTCTTCCGTTCCGATACTTCTCCTAAAAAAACACTAGCAAAACATTCAAGAATAACATGTCTACCAGGCAAAGTTAAATGATTCCTGTTGCTTGCTAAAATAATGTCCTTTTTGGTGGACTTTCCAGTTGAAAACAACTATTTATCAGTAGACACAATGAAATTACATACAACAAAATATTTTAATGATTTTATTCCATACACAAAAATCAACACAGCAATATATTTACAAATCGGCGTACATTCGAGATTATTATGACTAATACTTAAATTAAACTAAACAAAACACTAATTTCAAAAAATAATACAGTCTTAGTAGAGGAAACGAAACAAATTTTGCGTGAATTCGATAGTTACGGTCGAGGTCTCAGCCGCATGACCAATTTGGAATGAAATTCGCTTGCACACACAACACAAACACGGGCGTCACTTCAAACAAAAGAATACGAGTGGTTCTGAAGATGGTAAGGCGAACGGTGACCGTGAGTTGGTATCGAGGTCACCGCTGCCTAATCATCTTACGAACATCGCTTGCTCCTCACGTAGTTTTTTGTTTGAAGTGACGCCCGTTTTTTGTGTGTGTAAGCGATATCAGTTTGAAAGTGGTTAGGCGGCTGAGACCGCGACCGCTCATACATAACATCTATCCACGTATTATCATGATGCCAGGTTTCAAATCTTGCGAATATATTAAATGTCTACAACCAACAGTCTATTCTATTCTCATCCTTAATGCTTTGGTGTATAGTTCGAAACAATCAACGATCATTATTGGATAGGAATTTGAATCTTATTTGTGAACAATCATTTTGTTTGTATGGATGTCATTTTTCCTTTTTAGTTCAACAATATATCGTGCAAAGCTTTCTCAGACCAGATTGGACCAGAACTAATAAAGTAAATGTATCTTTCTATTCTGAATAAATACACAATACAGTGATTTTAAGACGATAAACTAAACAGGCGTCAGTTGCAAAAAAAATTTAGTAATTAAAAGACAATTTAGCGGGGACATCAAGAGATCGTCACTAAATTGCCTATAGACAACACTACTACGTAAAAAAAATTTTTCTTAGCAACTCACAGCTGCTTATTTTCACGTTTCTGAATCATTGTTGTCTGTCCCTTTTTATTTGTTAAGATGAGAAAGAGACATTTCTTTAGTATTAGTCGTTGCGTGCCGAGTATCAGACCCATTCCACAACCATTCGGGTTTATAATTCATTCCATTAGTCTATGGAAAAGCTTACCTTACTTACAATTTTTAATACACTGCCTGTTCGTTTTGTTACATATCAATATTTATGACGTATATCGACAAAGATGGCGACTGAAAATTAAGGCCGAAAATGTTCAAGAGAACTTCAACAGTAATGCCTGGTACGGCGAAGGTCTCTGCCGCCTAACCACATTAAAATTAAAATTGCTTGCAATCAAGACAAAAAGTAGGCGTCACTTCATACAAACGACGTCACGACGGCAAGCGATTTGATATCTTAAGGTGGTTAGGCGGCGGTGACCGCGGAGAACCTGTCCACTTACTTAGTGAACGAGAATGTGCATACCAAAATAAAGTATTTTCAACAAAGCTTCATTTTAATGCAGCCTTAATCAAAAATATAGACGATACAAGAAAATTACAACCTTTTTAAAAAATGATAATATTTATAACTATCTTTGTATGATGCTTTTAAATGCAGAACATACGATGTTTCTACATTAATATGATAATCGAAATTAATTGATACAATGTTTATGCGGTTTGGTCTAACTTAATTTTACTGATTATAATAAGTCTTGCGGTTTTAATACCTAACTAAAATGTATTGTTTAGTGAACTGATTGATAGAATAGCTACACATATGAGAATTATGAATTTATACTTCCTACAACATTAACTCGTCAAGTATGTGTAAACGAGACACAATAAAAATTCCATTGTTATGCGACTCTCGGCATTCGTTTGATACCTGACTGATTACGTTTTAAACCAAATTTTATGAATATTGATAATTTAGTATTATAGATAATTAACTATAAGCAATAAATTGATATTATGAAAAGTTCCACTATCTCTAAAGATGTATGTGATTTAGAACACATACTTATTTTCAGTTTATTTTTCATTCTATAGTGTAAATGTTTTATTAAACCCAAGTTAAGGAAACCAAAAAGGAACTTAAATTGACGTAGTATTTTTGAATCCCTACCTAGTATTTTTCACAGTCATTCTGCGATATTTACAACACCCACCCCTAGCGGCGATCTTGCTAACACAACACCAAAAAGTAGCAGCTACATTCCGGGCCTAGTTTTTTTCACAGTGATCATATGATATTTTTACAGCAACCGTCCCCTACAATTAGGCGCCCCGCAGTAGCAATACAACACCTTCCCGGGCACGGAGCCGACGTCGTAGTTGTAGTTCCACGTGAGCTCGGTGCCGGCTTTGATGTGAGAGAGAGCGAAGAACGCCACCCAGGGGAAACGCGGGTCGTGCGTGTCGACGAATACGTTTTGAACGAACACGTTCGGCTGGCACGAGTGCTGTGAATAGAAAAATGTAAATTAGGGCCGTATACCTCACCCAGACGCCATGCCGGTGTTGCCGGCTACGTCTCCAAGCAGTAAAAAAGTAAAGTGAGCCTGTAGGCATCCCACTGCTGGGCAAAGGCTTTACCTAAAATGTGAGGTAGTATGAGCCATACTCCACCAGTACGGATTGGAGGCGGGGTGTTTGCAAGGCAAGCGACCAACCTTGCTGTCAGACTTTAACAAGCCGCCCATAGGGCCTCTGACTAGGCTTAGCGACTAATATCAACCGATATTAGCCGGGACCAACTGCTTAACGTGCCTTCCGAAGCACCGGGTTGCTCGTGATATACGTCCAAACACCGACCGCGCCGTAAGTTGCTTAACTTCGGTATTACTACCAAAGCGCTGCCACCACTGCGCTACGAGCACCTCATTGTATGTAATTGATAAAAATAAAAATTTATAAAATATTAGTATACCTATTTATAGATAGATGTGATCATAATATAAACATTGTTTGGTACAGTCAATACTCTTGTGTCTTTGGATTAATATTCTAAATAATAAAGGTTTATGTGTGTATGTTATGTTAAATAGGCCTGAATGCATGTTTTGTCTATATCTAGTCTTTAACTTTATAACTTCAGCTCCTGGTTTAATATTTACTAAAATTGACAACTATGATTTTTAAACCCCGACGCAAAAAGACTGGATTATAAGTATAACATGTCTGTCTGTGGTATCGAAGCACTCAGACGGATGAAAAGATTTTAATTTAGTTTTTTTTGTCATAAATAATTTTATCCTGAGCTATCTGTCATAAAAATCTGTTAAGCCATTTTTTTCTTTGCGTCGGGGCCTTTTTAAAATTTAATGTAATTTACAGCGTGTCCCACTATATGGACACAATGTATACATTTGATACATGTTAAAATAATACTTACATTCAAATATCTACCGATGTTGCCCTGAACCTTAGCGTCCATAATGTAACAAGCCTCATCTTTGCCGAAGTACGCACGAACAGACCTGCAAAAATAAATAAAAATACTTCAGTGATTGAAGCCGACGACGTTAATACACGGTGTTGCTTTGCATCCTTGCCATATTCAAAGAGATAAAAGAAGGGAACAGTACCTATAACTTTAGATAAACAAGAGACTCACATAAATAAAGCTCAATAAGTTTTAGAAAAATTTGGTTTTGCAGTACACATAGTATTTCATCATTTATTTCTCGCACGTGCAAAAGTCGCAATGGGAATAAACCAAGTGCGCGTGGCCTAGCCGGCGCGTTGTTGATGTTAGAAAGAGAGCGCAATCGCCGCGGCTCTTTTGTGCCGATGAACAGCCAACAGTGATGTGTATGCGCTACGATAGTTAATGGTGTGCGTAACAGATTGTCGATAAAATTAAATAATCAAATTAAATATCAAAATTTTAGATCACCATTTTTTTAATGATTTGAGTTCAGTGTCCGTAATATGCATGGATGCAAAGTAACACCGTATTATTTTATCGTACGATACAATATACGACCTAGACAAATATAGATACATTTGAAGCCAACCATTGATTTTGTAACAAAAAGTATTGTATCAATATAAGTAGTGTATTTAGCGACTGAAATGAATGAATGAGTGAGTGAAATGAATGAGTAGAAAACATCGATATAAAGCATTGGATCTTCAAAAACAAATCTATAGTAATAAAATTAGTATGTTCATGCAGTGCGTGAAACCGCGCTGTGATTTTAGATTTAGGGCCGATTGTACAAACATCAGATAAAATATGACTGATAAAGCATAAAGCGACTGATTTTAAAATCTATACTAATATTATAAAGCTGAAGAGTTTGTTTGTTTGTTTGTTTGAACGCGCTAATCTCCGAAACTACTGGTTCGAATTGAATAATTCTTTTTGTGTTGGATAGTCCAGTTATCGAGGAAGGCTATAGACTATATAACATCACGCTACGACCAATAGGAGCAAAGATATAGTGGTAAATGTGTAAAAAACGGGAGAAAGAAGTCACTATTCAAAAGCTAGTGACAGATACTTAAATAATTGCTGACAAATAGGTGACGTTTTCCAATTAGCCGTATTGTATTTTGATGTATTGAAATTCAGGCCTTAGATGAATAAAATAACTAAGTATTATATCGCTAACAGGTACTCTTACCTATATTTTGAAATAAACTCCCTTCCCATTCCGGCCTGCGCCATGAAACGGGAAGGCTCTCGAACTGTGAAATAAAACAAAAGTATGAAATTTACTACGGACAGAATTGGCGCGTTTCTTCTATATAAGGTCAAATCATTTTAAGTGATAATATTTTAACAGTGGCTATGTTTACACCATAGAAACAGGACACTATTATTATTATTTGGAAAATCGAGATTTTAATTATTATTATTTTCTTTAACATAGAAAACATAATTTTTTAAAACAGCACCTTTACAATTTAAAAAGTTATGTACGTCATCGTCATCGGCTTCGCCTCTCTCAATTCAATGCCCGAACCTTCTTATTCTCTAATCTTAGCATTAATTAATAAAAAAATAAAATCTGACAAAAAAAATTACCTTGGTCTTAAATTTTCTCAAAAACTAGCGGATAAAACCCCAAAGTGTTTTCTACAAAAAATTTTTAGTTAATTGTGTTGAATCGGCCCTTTAAATATTACCACTTAAAACGAGGTGACCTTATATACAGGGTGTCACGGGTAACATGTACCAGTGATATAGTTTATTCTATGGTTAAAAGATATTAGAACCCATCAACTGGGACCCCATGTATGTTCTCAAGATATATAAAAGGCAATGTATGTGGAGGCAGGTATGTACTATCAAGGTTGTTTGTTTTTCAAATTCTTTATTAATAAAATAAAAATAACAATCGGCTGTCGGCTTACCACCTTAATAGACAAAATCGCTTGCAACTCGAACAGAAAACAGAAATATCAAGCTTGTTTACAATATTGGACAATCAAAGAAAAACAGACTTTAGTTTGTCAATGCATCATACCTTCCTCATCATCGCTGATGGTGATGCAGTCATCGCCACCCTTCTCTTTCTCCGCCTCCTTCTCTTTCGCAGCATCTTCTTTCTTCTTCTTATTCTTGTCCCTCTTTCGTAGTCGTTTGCTGTAAGTAATAATAAGTAATAATGTTATTTTATCATGGCTGATTTGTATTTAATATAATAAACCAGGAATGTAGGTGCAGATTGTTCAAATCACGAATATACGAGGACGAAACACGAACTAAAATAATAGGTGAATTCTCTTCGAGTAAAAAAAAGTAAAGTTAGCACGTAAACATCCCACTGCTGGGCAATGGCCTTACCTCAAATGTGATGTAGTATGAGGCATACTACACCACGCGGGCTCAGTGCGGATTGGCGGAGGGGTGTTTGCAAGGCAAGCGACCAACCTCGCTGTCAGACTTTATCAAGCCCATAGAGCCTCTGACTAGGCTTAACGACTAATATCAACTGATATTAGCCGGGACCAACGGCTAAACGTGCCTTCCGAAGCACGGAGATACTCGTGATATACGTCACTTATATGGTCGGAATGGTCACCCATCCAAACACCGACCGCGCTGTAAGTTGCTTAACTTCGGTATCACTACCAAAGCGCTGCCACCACTGCGCTACGAGCTCCTACTTCTCTTCGAGATCGAACCAAAAATCTTTGATCAAAATCAAAGGCGCAAAAAAGATGACCTCGTAAAGGTCGCAGACCGCTTGCATTCGGTTGCTATGGAATTGTTATAGAATTGTTTTTATAAACATAATTACTTGAACTCAGCGTAGCCGGTCTCGATGTACCCTGGACAGAAGTCGCCGTCTTCTTGCTCGTTCTTAGAAGGCGCCTCGTCCTCTTCTTCCGACGAAGACATCTCTGATTCTTCTGAATCGTTACCTGTGTTATTCTGTTGGATAGAGAGAACAAATATCATAATTCACTGAATAAATGGATGAATGAATGAATGGATGAATGAATGAATGAATGAATGAATGAATGAATGAAGTGTTTCTTAGTAATAGTGAGTTGAAAAACTGACAACTTAATTAATAAGTATAATAAAAATCTGTATCATGCAAGTAAAGGAGTTCATATTTATAATAACAAGATTGGATAAACAAATACAGATCACATTTAGATTTGGTTAGTGCAATAACTTCCATCATCACAAGTGACAAACAGCTAAGTATTAAACATTGACGTCATATTTGTTTGGTGGCGCTGCGGTGGAAAATTGCTAAATTTAACTCATTTAATTCAAGGTCAGTTAACTTCAAAGGGCTAACTTTCAATACGCCAAGTCGTTAAACATAGAGTAGAATTTAATTGAATTAATCATCGGCCTACCCATTTAATTGGATGCCGACGTTTAATAAACTGCCTAGGCATTTCATTAACTGGCTAATTTAACCAGATGGCTGCGACATGTCTATTAATATTTTTGAATTATTTATTTTTAGTATTGTTACGTCAAAAATCGCACGGTATCACTTTAATGACTTCTGCCGTTTCAAGCTAAAAAAAATATTAGGTCCGATAATTTAAAAAAAATCTTACTCAAGTTATTTTAAAGTACCTTATCAAGCTTCTTGTCAGCCTCGGGTATACCTTCTTCGTACCCCTCCTTCATCTGCTCGACCACTTCTATGTAGTCCAGCTCGGCTAGATACTCGTCACCTTCGTTGAGACCGTCCTGTGGAAAATATGCTTTTTTATCGTGTATATAAGATTGACAGTCAAAGAACCAGTTTTAAAAAATATTTGCGGTACATTAGTGGTCATTTTAAGAACGAATATTGGAGATTCAAATTTGATTTGCTATTAAAAGTGACGCGATGGGGAGGCTAAAAAACAAGGGATGTTTTTTTGCCTCGCTATCGCATAATACTATGAAATAAATTCATAGAAATAAATATGTATATTATTATTAAATTAGTATGCAAGTATATATTGATTAAACGAATAAATGATACAATTTTAGATCGTTAAAAAATATTATATCCTTTCCAATAGAAGGTACTCGTAGGTTCGATTCCCGAGAGTATGATTATTCATTTAGTATTCAAAAGTATTTTTGGCTAGTAGAATATTGTAAACAATTTTTACATATTTAAAAAAAATATATTTATTAAAAAAATATTTATCTATATTTAAAAATATTTCAGTGTTCAACGACAAATAACTTAGGTTGTGAATTTCGTGTTTATCTTATTTTAAAATGTATCATTACGATTAAATATAATGTCAAAATTGTTTACAATATTCGACTAGCAAAGATAAACGGACTAACCCTACTTGATACTTGAATTTTTAAAAATTAAAATAAATAGCGAAATAATTTTGTTAGTATGTGCTGTTTTATTATGGCGCTGTTTGAATAAATGAAAGGCAAGACTACGTATCTTATCTTACCATATTAGCAGTAGCATCGGTGAGCAGATTACCCGCGTACACACACAGGAAAGATCCTTTAGGAACGTCGTTTAACGCGCGAATGCCCCAACCACGATTCAGTGTTTTGAATACCTGTGAAAGAAAATAGTAGATAATACCACATGGGGATAAAGTAGTGTCTTACAGTCCGGGCGCCATCTTGAATCTAGAGCGAAATGAAAGAATTCTAAATTTAACTCCTGAGCGAAGCGTACCACGTCATTACACAACATGGGCCGTAAAGGATTTTCATACAATTTTACGGCGCATAAGCTGAGATGTGTCATTTTACTTCAACATTATGTGACGTGCAATCGAACGTTGCGAGCTAGTGAAGCGAAAAATATACTATATTGCATTTGTAATAGAGTTGACGATTGCTTGCCGAGTGGTGAATTTTGATAGATTTTAAGCTGTTGCATAAACAGATGGGTAGATGGCGCTAACGTCACGCAACAACGTATCCATAAGAGACCAAGAATTTCGCGCGGTCGGACCGACAGCACGGTAGCTCAATTGGAAGAGCAGTTGGCCCGGTTAGCCAGAAAGATGCTGGTTCTAGTCCCGCCCGTGCGCAATTTTTGGTTTCTTATTTCATCTTTAAAGATTTTAAGCTTCCGTACACAAAGGCTAAACACGGGACCCTATAACTAGGACTTCGCTGTCTGTCCGTCCGTCTGTCTGTCACCAGGGTGAACCGCTCTAAAGAACCGCGATAGCTTGACTGTTGAAATAAATAAAAAAACTATATGTATTTATTGTGAAAAAAAAGAAATATTTACAGGGGTGTCCGATACAACAATCGCCATTTTGTTCCCTTTTTTGCTCGATATTAACAATGGCAACAGGTAGACACTTGAAATATTCATCTATGTTGTTTTCTTAGTCAATGGTACGAAACCCTCCGTGCGCGAGTCCGACTCTCACTTGGCTAGTATTTTGTAGCATTTGAGAACATTATTTTATTTAGTATGGGTTTGCTCTTGACTCCAGATCAAGCCAAGTGCGACAAAGACGGAGTTGAAGATGGAACGAGCTCGCCCAGAAGAAGCCTGCCTGATCACTCTAACTTTGAATAGATTCGGATTATAGTCACTAGGAAACGGACACGGGCAGCGAGTTCCACTCTTTTGCCTCATTTTTTGACAAAGTAAATGTGTAAAAATATTACCTGAAGTTTCAATTGCAATGGATGTTGTGCCACTCTATTGAGGCATGTCTGCTTACATTTGCATCTGAAATGATAAATAAGTATTCATAATACGAAAAACTGGTGAGTGTAGCAATGTTGTCTTCTACTTTACCCACTGAACGGATCTACAGCGTTCTTTCTCACCGTTATTTAAAAAAAATATGGTATGGGTTTACTCTTGTCTCTAGGATAAAGACAAGAGTAAACCCTAGAGTTCTGGTGGTACTATAGCCTAGTGTTCCGGTGGTACTATAGCCTAGTGTTCTGGTGGTACTATAGCCTAGTGTTCTGGTGGTACTATAGCCTAGTGTTCTGGTGGTACTATAGCCTAGTGTTCTCGTGGTACTATAGCCTAGTGTTCTGGTGGTACTATAGCCTAGTGTTCTGGTGGTACTATAGCAGGGGTATTCAGTGTCATGCTATCTCGCTCGCACTCACCGGTAAAGCGGCGTGCGGCTAGACACTACTAGTACAGCTAGTATATACCTGGAGTTGCACTCGTATATGCCCGAGGGCAGCCGCTTGTACTTGTATCCAACACTTGGTCCTTCGAGGCCGATCGTGCCCGCGCCCTCTAGTGTCATCTGCCAGCACTATCAGCAACCACTTACCTGTACTGTGGCTAATGTTGTAGTGGTGCTATAACTTAGTGTTCCGGTGGTACTATAGCCTAGTGTTGTAGTGGTACTATAGCCTAGTGTTGTAGTGATACTATGGCCTAGTGTTCTGATGGTACTATAGCCTTGTGTTCAATTCAATTCAATTTCTTTATTCATATAACAATAATACATTGTGTTTGAATTCATAGGTAGTGTTCTGGTGGTACTATAGCAGGGGTATTCATTGTCATGCTATCTCACTCGCACTCACCGGTAAAGCGGCGTGCGGCTAGACACTAGTAGTGCAGCTAGTACATACCTGGAGTTGCACTCGTATATGCCCGAGGGCAGCGGCTCGGGCAGCCGCTTGTACTTGTACCCAACACTCGGTCCTTCGAGGCCGATCGTGCGCGCGCCCTCTAGCGTCATCTGCCAGCACGCGCACTTTGATTTGTCCTGTAAGAAAGTTATTGTGTTTATTAAACGATGTTATTAAACAGTCCCCCTTATTCATAATAACTCAAACAGTCTAATAAACCTGTTTGAACTATTACACTGTTTTGTCTAATTCTTACTTGGGGCTGTCATCATTTGACAGAAAGTGACAAAATAGTGTTATAGCTAAATTAGGTTTATTAGACTTTTTGAGTTAATGATGAATAAGGGGGAGTGTATATAGAGGGTGTAAAAAAAGTACGAGCCAAATTCAAGGGGCCACCCCCTTGAATTAGGTTAGGTTAGGCGACCATGAGTTACCATTGAAAATGAAAATGAAAAAAATATTAATTACTTTAACAATAATTTTAATATTTTAAATATAACTATGCAGAGGTGGACTCTTTCTTTAAGTGCTATGGCACCTGTTGCAGAAGGAGTCACTCTTCCTTCCAAATCGAGGTTAGGCTCCGTTTTGTTAAAAGCGGAACTGAGCAGATATGTTTTAAAAATGCTAATAATATTGCACATAATACGACAAGCAAAACATGTCATGTATTTTGAGAAACGCGCAATTTTTACACATCTCTATCTCTCTGTCATGTAACATAAGTTGTAGGGCTTGTTTTTTTTGTGTTAAGTGAGCAATAGCTATGCTGTTATTTCGAAGTATGGCATATAGATAGTGCCATCCACGAAGGCGCGCGCCATCTTTCGTTCTAATCGTTTAAAGTACATGTGTGGAAGTTTTTGCCAACATTTGATGATGCTATAATAAATATAATTATTAAATATTTATTATATGATATTAAAATATTTGCCACACACCCCGCATCCCGCGCTTTTCTTAATCAAAAATGAACGGCGCGCGCCTTCGTGGATGGCACTATCTATACTGAATTCTGTAACAACACATTTTTGTACACAGATATTAATGTTGACTACACACATCTTCACTTACCTCGCAGTCGTCAGTACAATCACAGCCGCACAAGAACTCAGGGTCCAGATTAAGCGGCACTCCAGCAGTGGGTGTTCGTTCAGTATTGTAAGAGCAAAACTCGGGTAACGATTCATCGTAGTAGTTCACGCATGGGACCGGTACGTTTTCTTTGCCGTGGGATAGATCCTGGAAACAATTAATACTATAATTGGACAGGAAAATATAAAATCTTAGTCGTTTTAACATACCATGGCCGTGCTAGGAATGTGAAGCACGAAAAGTAACACGATATGCTCTACCTCGCCCACTGAACGGATCGACAGCTTATATGGAGCGAGAGCGTATTATGCCGGTGCTGACACGCTCCGTGCATGACACGTGTCAATATTGGTCGCTGACGGAACGGTTTAGTGGACAAGGTATTGCACGGTTATAGGTAATTTTACAACAGGTCTTATTGTATGTAAAATTTGGGCAAACTAATATATAACCTGCCCATCGGGCGTACAATAAAAGTATTTGTAACTACACAATCGCAACAGATCCAAATAGAAATAAACTAAACACAATATGAGTACAACAAAATTAATTATCAAGTGGAGATTTTATCATAAAAGTATTCTTCTAAAGAATAATAACTTTTTACTAATAGTATTTTAAATAATGTTTGCTTAAAACGATTTAGTTCAAGTTCTTTTAGTTTTAGTCTTCAATACGAAGAATATCTTTTGCCAGACACGTTCCCAGCACGGTCATGGTATGCTTCAGTGTAGTGGGCAAAAACCCTAACCATTAACTAAGACACTCCGATAGGACAAAATGCCAAGTAAAATACTAACCCGTCGAACAGCAAATCTAGCGCGAGTTAACGTACACATAGCGCCATCTCTCGGCAGATTTACGCACCTTCTTCCCAACGAGACACTTGTTGAGCACAAACTCAGCAAGGCAATGCGTATGCGGCGTAAAGTCGAACAGATCCACCGCCATGTCGGACTGCACGAGGCGCAGGTAGCGGTGCAGCTCGCGCATGCTGCGCAGGCGGCGCCCGCACGGCGCGCGGTACATCACTTCTTTGTGGCCTTTGAAGCGGACGATTTGTCTGAAAAATTGTTCAAGGATATGCTGAGCTTTCAGTTTTCGTTTTTTGACGTGATAACGTCTTTAAAATCGTTTAAGTCGGGTGACATGTTCAGAAACTTGTGTCACACCAAAACCTCACGAGCGCGATCGCAGGTATAACGAGAGAGAGACGGACCGATCTCCCGTCTCATCTCGAGCGCTGCCAGTCATTCCGTGAAACTTGTCACGCGGAATCCTCACGAGCGGAGGCTGGCATAGCGTTCGAGTGAGTGGACCGATCTTCCGTCTCTCTCACTCTAGTTATAACGTAAACATCTCGATCGTAAACCTACTTTACAAACAACCAATTTTTTTTTAAGTCTCTCAATTTGATCCTAAGATAAAATCACAGATTATTATACGTAAATACCACAAAAATGCATTACCAAACATAGTCAGTCATATTTTCAATGCGGTCCGCATAAAAGAGCCTTTGTATGGCTTCACTGCGTCAGTAAGCGTCAGTAGTTAGTAGCTAGTCACTTGTAAATCACAATTAAACTTCACTTGTAAATAATCACGAGTCAAGACCGCGTCAGAAGCAAGTCAGTAGCACATCAGTAGCAAGTCAGTAGCGCGTTAGTAGTGAGTCAGAAGCGAATCAGTAGAGGGTCAGTAATGAGTTATATTGTCAGTAGCGAGTAGTTAGTAGCGCGTCTGGTATGGCTTTACCGCGTTAGTAAAGAGTCACTAGTAAATCACGAGTCAGTAGCGAGTCAGAAGCAAGCTAGCAGCGAGTCAGTAGCGCATAAGTAGCAAGTTAGTAGTGAGTCAGAAGCGTATCAATAAAGCGTCAGTAATGAGTCAGTAGCGAGTGAGAAGTTAGTAGCGCGTCTAGTATATCCCATATTCTTACCTCTCCCAGCCGCTAAGAAGAGGTTTGGCTAGCGGATTGTAGGTCCTGAGGTCTTTGAGAGCGAGCACGTCTTTTCTCTTGCAGTGAGGTTCACAATTGTGAGTGGTCATATTGTATGGCACCACCGCGTCAGTAGTCAGAAGCGAGTTAGTAGTTTTTTTTTTATATTAAAAGATTCACAGCTCTAGTACAGTATGTATGAATAAACTTAAAAACTAAACTTACAGCCAATAACGAATCTACATTTTAATTTACAAATTTTATACATCGACAATCATAAGCAAATAAGTAAGTGGGTTCTCCTCACACTGTGTGCATGCGTGCGTGTGTGTGTGTGTGTGTGTGTGTGTGTGTGTGTGTGTGTGTGTGTGTGTGTGTGTGTGTGTGTGTGTGTGTGTGTGTGTGTGTGTGTGTGTGTGTGTGTGTGTGTGTGTCAGTAATGCACCAATAGCAAGTGAGTCAGAAGCGAATCAGTAGAGCGTCAGTACTGAGTCAGTAATCAGTCAGTAAAGTTAATAGCGAGTGAGTGACTTATCCTCACCTCTCCCAGCCGCTAAGAAGAGGTTTGGCTAGCGGATTGTAGGTCCTGAGGTCCTTGAGAGCGAGCACGTCTTTCCTCTTGCAGTGAGGCCCACAGTTGTGTGTCGTCATCTTGTATGGCTTAACTGCGTTCTTGGGTGTGTAGTACTGGAAATTGAGATTATAATCAATGATTAATTTATTAATATTTGCATGCTATTTTTTGGCTGAATGCTCTAGACGTTTCTTATTTTAAACACCATGTAATGTGTTCTTGCCAATAAATTATGATTTGGTTTTAATTATTTCCGACCTTAGCCTCCCGGATGCATAGGCCGTCGGTGGCCACATAAACAAAAGAATGCATCCGTGAGGTACATAGGAAATGGAGATAAAAATAAAGAAGTTAAAACCTTTTGAAGTTCGGGAACTTCAATAAAGATTCAATATTCGAATAACCAAGTTTACTATTACAATTGGGAAAATAAAAGACATACACGTCAGCAAAAAAAGAAAAAGACTACATTGAGCTGCTAGTTAAACAAGTGTTTTAAACATTTGGTTACCGATACTTCAACCATATATTAACAACAGTTTCAACCCTCACGCTTCTGATCCTTTGAATGCCTTTTTCTTTTGCAGCCTTTTTCAAATGTATATTTATAATACTATATTGTTACAACTCACCACAACCCTGCTGGTAACACTGTCAGTGTTCGGAGCCGGAATGTTTGTGTTTGGCATGGGCGGCATTGCTGTCGACTTCTTAGCGACCGCTCTTTGACGGATCTCTCTCTGCAAGAACGTTATAAAATGGTCATAATATATTTATATAAATATTTTATCCATTTTAAAATGTTTGTCATCACATAATTCTATCAAATTTGAATATTGCAAATAATAATCTAGTTTTGTTTGCATTTTTTTTTTCAATTCCAAGGACCGTTATTTAAAACTAGGGTACACATATACAGACAGGGTGTAACAATAACAAAAGGCTTAAAGAAACCTTAAACCTCGCATTCAGTACATCAAACCAAATCGTATGTAACAAACATAATCGCTGGGAAACGACTATTATTTTTAGGCATTAAAAATAATCATTGATTTATTAGCCGCAATGCATACGCGCAGGCGTGGCGACGCGCGCACACAATGGACGCGCTTAGCTGTGTGCGTGCGCCCGCGCCACACCGCGCGATACATTGCGTAGAGCACGGCTTATGATCTGTTTACGAAAAAAATACTGAACATTTTGGACATGTTTCTTAGAGAAAAACATTTGTCAGTACTTAGAAACGGTGAAATATTAACCAATAGGATGTGATTTTGTGCAATCCTATTGGTATCCTATTTCACCGTTTCTCCGCTCCGGTGGACTGTCATTACTTTTCTCTTTGACTGACAATATCTCAGTAACATAAATAAATAAATATGCGCCAGACAACACACCAATTGTCTGGTTTCGTGGTAAGAAATTTACTTCCTTGTGTTACGAAGTACCAGACAACGATTAAGACGGGGACGTCTCCCATAGATACTTAAATACATATAACATCCATGACTTAGTTACGAATGTTCGTGCTCATCACACAAACATTTGCCCCTTGCGTGTTTCGAACCCGCGACGACCGGCGTAATGGTCAGGAGCGTCAAATAAAACGACAAATGATCATATAAATAGGGGGAATACTTTTGTTACACCATGTAGATGTGGAGCTATTTTTTATTTTGGTAGTTTAATTAGATACACTATTTATAGATTAAAGAAAACACTTACGTCGCTAGGTGGCGCCTGTGTCGCCGGCTGGTCAGTCTTACTCGCTTGCTCGTCTGAACGCGTGTACTCCACGTATGGCATGTTAGTCTGTGAACATATTAAAAGTGAGAACAATTTCCTAATTCAAATAGCACAACACAAACTATCTACTATATAAAGATAAGTCGGGTTTTCCTTCCGGACGCTATAACTCCAGAACGCACGAACCGATTTCCACGGTTTTGCATTCGCTGGAAAGGTCTCGAGCTCCGTGAGGTTTATAGCAAAGAAAATTCCCATAAAAACGGGGCCGGGGCGGGACGGGGCTGGGGGCGAAACGAAGTTCGCTGGGACCGCTAATTATATTAATTATAAAAGAGAAAATAACACAAAAAGTTTGCATTCGTGATCAGCATAAAAATAGTGTGTGCAAAAGAAATCAATTACTGGAATCATTTTAATTCCAACTCTTCATTCTGGAATACCTGAAAAGATAGTCTTTAGGGTTCAGTACGCTAAGGGTAATAATGGGACTTTATTACGAAGACTTCGTTGTCTGTCAGTCCATCCAAAAGTCTGTCCGTCTGTTCATTGCGTTAAATAAAATAAATATTGAAGGGGGGCAATACATAAAACGCTATTATTTTCCTATTTTTGCTGTACTACTGTTGTCTATCAATGGTCGTTCGCAAAACCAACTCACACTTTGCCAGTTTTTCATTATGCTAAACACTCACCCTAGCCTGGCCCTTCGTCCTGGGCATAGGCCGAGCCCTGTGCCTTTCTGCGGCCTGCAGCTCGAGGAACAACGGCGCCAACCGCGTGGATCCGCGGTAGATCCACTCCGTGCGGTTGTCCTCCTCGAAGTGGACTTGGACGAGGGACGCGTCCACTTGGATGACGCGGGACGCCCACCATTTTCCTGTGGATTAATGTTTGGTAGTTTATGGTGGTTTTTGAGAAGTATTAAGAAAGAAAGAAAGAAAGAAAGAAAACATGTTTATTCAGTATCACAAAAAGAGAGATACTTATATTTAAATACACATAAATAAGATACTGAAAGGGTGGGCCACTCAGCATGTGTCGCAGCATTTTAGGAATGCCACGACGCTGGTCTTCCGTGGACACCCAGACAGAGAGCACTACTTCGCGCAACAATTACCTACTTAATCAATATAGGAACTTTAACATCATAATTATATATTTAATTATTTTACATACAAGCCAACTATATAAAATAAAATTTGGCAGTTACCATACAGTTAAAACAAGTGAGTGTATAATTATTTTACTTTTATATTTATTTATTAAGTCCTAGAGTATGTCCTTTTTCATTAAGTTGCCTTGTTCATTTTTTTTAGTACAGCGTGTTAAAGTTCAACACTACGTTTGCCGAGACGTGGTCTCCATTCAAGAACCCGTATACTCCAACGTTCATCGGTGCTGCGACAGATATGGCCAGCCCACTGCCACTTCAGCTTGCTACACTTCTGGATAATATCCACAACGCCCTGACGCTTGGACGCCCCCCTGCCAGATGGACCGATGACCTAAAAAAGGTCGCTGGTAGTGACTGGATGAGGAAAGCAGGGGATCGTACACTTTGGCGTGCCCTTGGGGAGGCCTACGTCCAGCAGTGGACTGCAACAGGCTGATTGATTGATTGATTGATTGTGTTAAAGTTGGGCCTTGCAATAAGTTTGAATTCTTGGTTGGACTTAAAAGTGTCATGGAATGAAAATGATTATAGCTGTGCTTAAATTTTTAACCAACGTTAACAGAAATGCTATTCAGGCATACAACGCAAAAACAATATATGAATAAAGTTAATATTTGTGGCCACAGTAGTCGACAAACCAATACAAGGTGTAAATTTTTAAGTTTTTTTTCAAAAGTCCATAACTCAAAAAGTAGATAACTTTTATTTTATTTTTCTTGTGACTGTCATGGCCAAGCCTATCACCCGGTTTCGGCTTGACCTTGACTTTCTGGACACCCTGTATATAAGCTAGTTACTTGAGGTATGTAAGCGGTGACAGAGAGGCGTTAGACAAATGTCAGTCTATACAAATATTTGCGTTGTTGTGTGTGTGTGTATGTGTGCGTGTGCACGTGTGTGTGTGCGTGTGTGTGTATGTTCAACACTAACCGTTCCACTCAGTCTTCAAGCTCTGACCGGCGTGTAATCGCACCATAGGCCTCTCCGGATAAGCCATGAGATACTCCTTGACGAACTCACGGGACACTGGGTGTACCTGTTATGATTAAAATTTAGTAAGTATAAATAATAATAATAGTCCCCCTAGCCGATTTCGACTATGGTGGCCAGTCACAACGACTAACCGACTGCGCGGGACATATTATAGTGCACAAGTGTGTGCGCAAACACAGGTGCACTCACTATTCCTATCACTCTCATAGTCTAATCTCCGGTCGTAACAGAAAACATATACCTACTGCATGAATACACTTGTGCCTTCATGAAAAAAACATGTTACTGCAATAAATTAACTAACATATTCCACATCTGCGTTTTGGTCCAAATTTTCAAAATCCAAATGAATGTTGTACAAATGTGGAATTAATGTGACAGTCAAATCTTTACTTCATGCACAGAGATATCAAATGAAAGAGTTTGCTGTCAGGAATACGAAAAAAATAGTCACTTAAATCCAACATGGCGGACATCCAAGATGGCGGATTAACTATTTGAAATGCACCCTCATGATATGGGTATTAAATAAAAGGGTTTGCTGGCAAAAAGCGTGTTTTCTAGCTTTTTAAACTATTAATTATTTATATTTACCTCTTCCCACACGAGTGAAGCGCACTCGCATACAACGCGTGTGTCGCGGTGTTGTACGTATTGAGCGTATCCGTCATCGAAGAATACTAGGTACCTGTAAAATAAGTTATGAATAATTAAAAATTTCGTTCACGAGGTTTAAACTGCCTGTCCACCGGAGCGGAGCGAGGCCGCGATACCGTTTTCGTGCTCACTAGTTGGCGCCACTGTCGCGTGAAGTCCAGAATATAGCTTTTATTGTGTACACACAATTGTCATGACGGAGAGATAAAAAATCAAGTTTGACATTAACTCTTAATATAACATTACATCGGGCATGCCGCAGTCCAGCTTTATTAGACAAAGAGGAGTAAGTACACAAGTTATTAAAGATTTAACATTTATTTTCTTAGTCCCCCTTTTAAAACACTCTCATTCATTAATCCGTAACTTGTATTTGCCATAATTAATGGAAATCATTGCTAAATATTCGAGACATTAATCTAAATAGAAATAAACCCACACATCTAACCCACAAACAGTGACATTTGACAATTCGGAGACCTCAACCTACACAAGCGCCCCTAGCGGCGAATTCATGCGCGATAGCCCTCATTACATCTGTAGTTCGTTAATACGAGTGACGATAGCGCCATATACCGTCTGTTTTGCAACAGTCGGCCAAGTAGTTATTCATTAAGAATCAAATCAACTTGAAAATGGTGACGCTTCGCAATCAATGTTATTTTAAGAGCATCATCATCATCAGTTTCAAGCTGAATTGGTTCCGTAAATAAAAACTACTCGTCAACAAAACAGTCTGTAGATGGCGCTAACGTCACGAGTAATGACGTATTCATAAGAGATCAGAAATTTCGGCACGGCACGTTAGCTCGATTGGAAAGAGTATTAGCTCGGTTACTAAAAGGTTGCTGGTTCGAATCCAGCTCGTGCGTAAATTTTTGATATATTATTCAATAGTTGATTTTTGTTTTTATAGTGTTTTGTCACTACACACTTAATTTCATTATATATGGTACATATTGTGCTCGCATACTTAGAGTTACGGTCTAGTTCTATATTTAAGATGCTTTTTTTTCTGTAATTCATGTGATTGTAACTAGTTCTGTAAGCCTTGAATAAAAATAAAACAATAATATAAATTGCACTTGTAAAAAGCAACCGTGACTCTGTGACAGACGACGTATCGAACCCCGTGTCCACCGCTATCCGGGCGTATGCTTATTATATTATTTCGTTTTATTAGAATAAAAATAACACAGTGAGTCTCAAATATTAATAAAATACCTGTAGTTGTTAACCGGGTTGGGAACCTCAGCTATGATTCCCGAGTAGAACGCATCTTTCTTCAGTGGATTCTGTGCGTCTTTGAATAACGCTATCACTCGAGTACCTGTTGAAAAATTGATTTATTTATTTATATTTTCGCTGTGTAATTCACGGCCTGTTTCACAATGTCCTAATAAGTTTCTGTTAAACTTATCTGTACATAACTTCATACGTTTTGTTTGCAGTGACACCCGATTTTGTGATGTGTATTCAAGCGATGATTTAAGTGGTTAGGCGGCCGAGCCCTTGACCGTATCTTTTATTTATATTGCTCACTAAAAGTAAGTCTGACAGTGGCCAGAGTTATAGATGAGGTGCCTAATACGCCATACAGCGGACTGGAGAAAGCTTTAAAGAACCTTGACCGTACTATCGAGGTCACTGACGCCTAATCACCCAAAGATAGCTTGCACTTCAAGTCTTCTTTTGTTTAAAGTGACGCCCACTTGTGTGTCATGTATGCAAGCGTAGTTTGAAAGTGGTTAGGCGGCCGAGTCCTCGACTATATCGCTTATTAATAGTAAGTCTGACAGTGGCCAGGTCGGCGTACGCCATACAGCGGATTGGAAAGCTTTGATAAAGCTTGGCCGTACTATCGAGGTCACTGCCGCCTAACCACCTAAAGATCGCTTGAACCTCGCGTAGTCTTATCTACAAAGTGACGGCTATTTTTGTGTCTTGTATCTCAGCGAAGTTTGAAACTGGTTAGGCGGCCGAGTCCTCGACTACATCGCTTACCGATAATAAGTCTGATAGTGGCCGGGTCGGCATACGCCATACAGCGGGTTGGAGTAAGCTTTGAAGAAACTTGACCGTACTATCAAGGTCACCGCCGCCTAACCACCTAAAGATCGCTTGAACCTCGCGTAGTCTTATCTTCAAAATGACGCCTATTTTTGTGTCTTGTATCTCAGCGAAGTTTGGAACCGGTTAGGCGGCCGAGTCCTCGACTATATCGCTCACCAATAGTAAGTCTGACAGTGGCCGGGTCGGCGTACGCCATGCACCGGGCTGGGGCGAGTTTCGACGAGCCTTTCGGCTTGTTCTCGTAACGCACACGGCATACTGTGTACGTTTGCAGCATCTGTGGAGAAAAATAAACACTATAGTCATGGATATTCATACAGGGTGTTAAAAAAAGTACCAGTAAAATTCAAGGGGGTGGTTGTAGATCGAGGATAGAATACAGGAAAAATATTTAGAGTTTTTTTATTAGTCTGTTTTCTAGACGCGACTCTTAACCACCCCCTTAAACTTGGCTCGTACTTTTTTACACCCTGTATAAAATTTTAGGGATCCGTGGACATTTTATCTTATAAATACTCTTATACTTTCTAATACAGGTTGTAAAAAAAGTAGGAGTCAAATTCAAGGGGGTGGTTAAGAGTCGCGTCTAGAAAACAGGCGAAAAAATTTAAAAAAAACATTTTTTTTACTTTTTTCCTGTATTCAAAACAAGATTGACAACCACCCCTTAAATTTGGCTCGTACTTTATTTTACACACTGTATGTATTTAAGTATTTATGGGCTATAGTCAACGCGACAGAAACTGAGTCGTGAAGCCATTATGTCAAAGGATATAGAAATATGCAACGCGCCACTTTCTGGGTAAGCACAAAACATAATACTGACACGATTCAGTTCATAGCACGACTATAGTAGTAGTTTTTTTTTTGTGATTAATGATCCGGAAGTCTACTACGAAAAACGAAATCCGTTATCCGAATACGATTATCGTTTTTCGGATCCGAAAGATTTTTACAGTCTGTTTTACATAGCTAGTCGAATATTGTACACTTTTTTGGTAACGTTAAGATACATGCCTGTTTTTTCGTCTTAACATACATAACGACTCAACTCGAAAACTATTAAAAATCGCTGATTCTGTGATTTGGGTAGCCCTATAGGTAGACCGCTACATTGAGATTCTGTGATTTGGGTAGCCCTATAGGTAGACCGCTACATTGAGACCTCGCCTGCGGGGCAGAGGGGTGCGGGGGGAGGCGAGAGCTAGTGGCGGTGCCCCCGCGCCCCGCAGGCAAAGTCTCAATGAAGCAGTTTACCTACAGCGATGCTCTATCTTTGGGCCTTTCACTATTTTTGGGACACCCTGTATAATTATTAACTCACCCCTTGCACGGAGGTCTTTCCATTGACGTCAAGTATGCGACTTTTGCTCCAACTGCCGAGCGCGTTGCGCATCGTGTACACAAACATGCCGGGCTTGAGCGGGGGCCTGAACAGCTCGCCTGGCGGGGGCAGGTCCGACGGGGCCATCTCGGCGGACACTTTGAGCACTGATATGTCTTTCTGTTGAAGAAATAACATTAAATATTGATACGACTTATTAGGGAAGAATGCTGATTGAAATTATTAGGGCTGATTTTTCATCAGATAAAAAGTATTCGACGAATAACATAAATACAAAGTGGCTTATTTGAAAATGACAATCATTGGCGGATACTCAAACAAAATAAAATAATAACCTTTATTTCAGGCATATTGGCCCATAAATTACACATAGAAAAATTAAATGATATAAGATAAAATTAATAGAAGTTAAAAGAAAATGAATAGGTCGCTTTGTATTTTGTTCTACTGACACTTGAAAAACATCCCTCATCTTCTTCTTCTTCTTTGTTTGTGTGGCGAGCGAACTTATAAGTGCCGATTTTTCAAACGTCATATAAAACTTAACTGACTGATAAAGTTTAAAGAGACCGATTTCAAAATGTCATTTACGTAAATGATTGCAGACAAATAGGTGACGTTTCAAACTAGCCATATAGTATTTTTTCGACGAATATTTCTTTTCTGACAATTAAAAAATCTGGCCTAAATGTATTTATTTATTTATTTATTTAAACTTTATTGCACTGTGAATTGTACAATTGGCGGACTTAATGCCTTAGGGCATTCTCGACCAGTCAACCGCTTGGGAATGCAGAAAATTTAATCAGAAAATGTAATGTTATGTTAACTGGTTCAAATAAAATAGTTTTCTTTCTTTGTGGAAAGAAAACAAACTGACACAAACAAGATATACATAAATAAATATGTTGATGTAAGAAAGGTTTAGAACTTACATCATCATCTGCTTTCGTGTTTTCGACAGATGGCTGAGATGGTTTCTTGTCCTGAAAACACAATAAATGAACATCTTAAAATTGCATGGCAGGTGAAATTACCTACATTTAAATATTAAGTTCTTCTTCTTCTCAGCGTGTCGATGGAAACCCATATGGAGGAATTACAATGGAGAAATTACAACGTAGAATTCAGCCACTTGTATTGCGGATCAACTGCATTTTATTAAATCCGCTGGCGTGCAGGTGTTGGGGCACGCCGGGCACGATGTTAAGTTAATACTGAAATAGTTTGTGATAGGTTTTGTTTCAACATTTTTTGATTTTAGGTTTTCTACCATATTGTATGAATAAGAAAAAAAAATGGGGCAGGAAAGTTCTAGATTGGAGACCCTTCGACCAAAAGCGCAGCGTAGGACGTCCACAGACTAGATGGACATACGACCTTGTAAAGATCGCAGGATCACACTGGATGCAGACCGCTCGCAACCGGTCACTGTGGAAAACCGCGTGGGAGGCCTATGTTGAGCTGTGGACGTCCTTTGGCTGATAATGATATAATGATGATGATGATGAATGTATATCCTCAGGAACACGGTGTACAAAAGATACATTGAACTACTATTACTAGCGTATGGAACTGACATCACGAACAAATTTTGTACTCCATGAATTAACAACACGGTCATCATCTCATAGTACAAATTCATAATTCGAAATTCAAATTTTAAACAAAACGTCACAATCTTGTCGTCATATTATTTGAGACAAATTTTTTGCTTGGCATAGCTTCTTTATACGTTCAGTGCGACAAGGATCTTCTGGCCAATAGATGACATTGACTGGGGAGCATTCAATAAGGTAGCCAGAGCAAGAAAATCTCCCTTGATTCAGGGAGTCTAATATTTATAAGGGTCTTTTTTTACCCATCCATGGCAAAGTCAAAGAAAAGATTTCTTGGATGGAAATGTCGTTGAAGGCATTTTCTACCGTAAGATGCATATCATGTACGTTCCACCGATTTTAGGCGCAAAACAATTGTATTAATAATTAAATCCATTGAAAATTAAAACTTTATTTTAAGTGTTAAGCTCTACGGTATGTACACGTACGAAAATAAAACAAAAGGGGTAAATCGGAAAATCTCTTGTAAGATTGGGGAGATTTCGCTACACAAGATCTGGCGACCGCATTTTTTTTTATTTGACAGCGTTAGTTCCGACTGTCACCGTTGGCCAGAAGATACGTGGTGATATTAGAACCCCAAAAGTTGTGCCAGCCAGTTTATTGTGTCTTGTAGGAAGCCGCAGAGCAAAGCCAATAAGTTACACATAGATCGGGAAAAACAGTACTTACAAATGTAAAGATAAAACAGTATGTCTTACTAGTGGCGCCATCTATGCGCCTTGGGTATGATTAGCTACCATATTCATAGATGGCGCTAAGATAGCTAACATGCAGTTGTGACAAATTCCCAATAGGTGGCGCTAAGTGTTTATAGAATTTACAACAATGCGTGTCGCACTGTAGTAGTACGAGTAAAGCGCAATACACATTGAGCCCGCCGGGCCGCCGACATATGTCGGCAACTTTTTGTCGGCGGCTTGACTTATTACAAGTCGGAAAATTTAGTCGGCGGCATGTCGGCGACTTGAGATGAATACAAGCACGTCACTACAGGTCGAGCGTCGCCGCGCAACTGAGCGCAGGCGTACCCGAGCCGCCAACATGTCGGCGGGTAGTACGTTCGGGCGCATGTTGCCGGCATGATTCTTTTCATACAGGCCGCCGGGTTGTGTCGCCGGGCTTTGTCGGCGGCCCGGCGGGCTCAGTGTGTATTGCGCTTAAGAACTCACTGAAAAAATACAACATACCTGCGTCTGCACGTGAGCGCCCTCTAGCGGTGTGTACCCGAGCGGTATGGCCGGTTTCTTTGCCGCATTCTCTGATGCTGATGACATGCGTCGCTTTGATCGGGTCTGAACATTGAAATAACCAAATTGTAAATGCTCTGCTCCGAATTAAACTCTCTGCATTTCCAAGCGGTGGCCCGGCAGAGAATGCCTTAAGGTTTTAAGACCGCCAATGAGGGCTGACGCGTATGAATTCGCCGCAAGGGGCGCATGTGTAGCGTGAGGTCTCCGAAATGTTAAATGTTTAATGTTTCGAATATTTAGCAATAATTTCCACTAATTATGGCAAATACTACTTACGGATCAATGAATGAGAGTGTTTTAAAAGGGGGACTAACAAAATAAATGTTAAATCTTTAATAACTTGTGTACTTACTCCTCTTTTCCTAACAAAGCTGGACTGCGGCATGCCTGATGTATAGTAATATTAAGATTTAATGGCAAACTTGATTTTTTATCTCTCCATCATGACAATTTACACACCATAAAATCTATATTCTGGACCTCACGCGACAGTGGCGCCAACTAGTGAGCACAAAAACGGTAGCCCTCATTGTGCAACTTAGAGTGCAATTAATTTTAAATACAAATAATAATTTAACACTTACTTGAATAGGGTTCTCTGGTTTCGTATACGTATCTTCAAGGCGTATGTACTGGAAAAGAGAGTAAATTTAAGTATGTAACATTTCATATAAAACTTTGAATAAATTGTTGATATTACAACACAATTTATGGATACAATCAATCAGTTTGAGTTTTTTCATATTTTAATTTAAATAAGATTTATTTATTTTATTAGCTCTGTATTTCTCACCACATAGAAATATTATTAAAACAAGTAACAAGAAAAATACACTTGAAAAGATAACAACAAGTTACAGAGCGGGGAATCGAACCCTGCATTAAAATCAGACATCTGACATTGGTAGAGTTAATTATTCAATGTTTAGGCCTGAGAGTTAAGTTCACTAGATGGCGCTGTACTGAGTTAACTCGCGGTGACGTTTCGTTAGCGGAAATTTGCAAGTGCTACTCTTATTTTACAGGTTAACGTAGTGCATTAAAAAGCATTTTATAATGTATAGTTTATATGAGAACTAAGGTAACGGACATAGCCCTACGAATCAGTAAGCTCAAGTGGCAGTGGGCAGGGCACATAGCGCGAAGAACTGATGGCCATTGGGGCAGAAAAGTTCTAGATTGGAGACCCTTCGACCAAAAGCGCAGCGTGGGACGTCCACTGAGAAGATGAACAGACGACCTTGTAAAGATCGCAGGATGGCACTGGATGCAGGCCGCTCACAACCAGTCGCTGTGGAAAGCCATGGGGGAGGCCTATGTTCAGCAGTGGACATCCTTTGGCTGATAATGATGATAATGGATAGTTTAACTATAAATGTCATGTCACTCGACTTAATAATGTCTACTCACTTTGGCTAAAGGCGTATCGTATATAATGATAGCGTTTAGCTCCTTTCTCTTCTGTTCAAACGTGGCGTATAGATCGTTCCTCAGATTGTCTGTGGCCAGTTGACACTCCGTCAGCATTGCGTCGATGTCTTTGCTCTCGGCTAAAAAAAATTGACACTGTTATACAGGGTGTCCCAAAAAAATATGTCAAGCCAAAGCCCAGTGGAAAAGCATCATTAGGGCTACCCGAATCACTCCTGTGTGTGTTCCCAGAATTTTGATATTTCGAGTTGATTTTATATTTTTTTAAATATTTTTTAAAAGGGTTATTTAGAGCTATGGATGGAAATACTTTTGAATCAGCTAGACCTAATATTCATCAAATAAAGAACAAAAAATCTGGCATTTACATTAAATATTCGCGCCACAGTGACCATTTTTTTTATTATTATTATTTGAGAAACATTCAGTTTTTATAGAATAAACATAAAAACACTTATAAATAACACTTAAAACAATTGAGTTTTCTCACACTATTATTACACAGAAGTGTATACTTTACAAAAAAGTGCACAGAAATTGAAAAGAAACATAACTAGAAAACTATCAAAAATTGCTGTGCATACATAGGGTTGATTCGGATAGTCCTAGTGATACTCTACCTCTGTACTTCGGCTTGACACTATTTTTTGGGACACCCTGTATATTGACATGACATGTTAGACAGTTCCATTCTTCCAATCATACAGTACCCTTAGCATGAAAAACTATCAAATTCGTAAACGTATCGAGAAATATCAAAATCCATATTTAAAAAAAGTTATTTCTTTACGCACCGCACCGCCAGGGGCGCTAGTCCAATTTCCATACGAATTGACATTTCTCGATGCGCTCACGTATCCGATGGTTTTTCGTGATAAGGGTACAGATATATTCCTAGTATTTACCTTCCAATTTCTCAATTTCCTTGTTGATATCGTCCTCGGCATCAGCAAGTCTGGAGTCCAGGCGGTATCTGTCCCATGTGTCGTTGATCATCTTCGCTAGATTCGCTTCTATGAAACTGCGGGAGAATATTAACACCATTAGGGCTCGTCTCACCATCAACGAATAAGCACCAACGAATTATTTAAATAGGGAGCGTAATTTTTTCCAGGAAATTAGTTGACATAACGCTAAAAGGAACTTATTTAGACATTGTGAATCAAAACCTGTTTAAAAAAGTCCAAGTATGTTCTGAATAGTGCTATCTACCAGATACTATATACGAAATGACTTGTCACATGTTTCACAACGTCCTTATAAGTAACCGGTAACATTAACTGTCCATTATTTCATACGAAACGACCTTCTATTTTTAATTATTCGTTGGTTAGTGCTAATTATTCGATGGTGAAACAGGAACACTTTTTGGAAGAGATCGCTTATAGCGATAAGACCGCCTAAATTGTACATTTCCTTGAAATAAGTTCAAAGACATTATGTGTGCAAACGACAAGGCAACCAGCGTCGCCAATTATCATCGACACGATATGAAGAAGTGAACAAACTCTATGGTCGCTCCCTTGTGGTACTACTTCCCAGAGACACAATAAAACTCTTTGCTGTGCTGTGTAATTGGTTTATTGATACGTCAAAACGATTTATATATAGTAACCCGGAAAATCACAGTTTTATCGCGATATAATTAGGAACAACGCCATCTATTGATTTATATAAAAACTAAACATATGTCTGCTACTTGAACAAGAAGTTTGTAAATAATCTATGTGACGTACAATAAAGAGTTTAATGCAAACCGCGATACCGTGAGTGTTGTTTGTCGAGGTGACTGTACTGACAATAATCTATCTAGTGTTGTGAGGGTGGCGGAAGAAACTTCGAGACGCTAGCACTTACAATTTATTAATATATATTGTTTATTCTAAAATAGGCCTTTGCCCAGCAGTGGGATGCTACAGGCTAACTTTACTTTTACTTTTTTTTTATTCTAAAATAATCATATCTTAACATTTTAAGTAAGTTCTACTATAGAAAATCCATTTTTTTGATGTTGTTATATCATCTCTTTTTTATTTTTAATCGTTTTTGTACCATTTTTTTTGTAACGCAGTCCAACCTATGACATTGGAAGTATTTAATTGCCTACGATACAGGTTTTACCTAGTGTAGGCGGTTATTGATTCACGTACTAATACTGTTATGTTTTTTGTGCTAAATAAATATATTTTGTTTGTTTGTTTGTTATTAAGTGAGGTGAGGGTGGCAGAAGAAACTTCAGGCCGCCCGCGCAGGCGATGCCGCGATCCACCAGTTGGCTCGTGACCACGGCTGTTGCAACGCAGCCGAAACGTCGAGCAGTGAGTAGCATTTACTCATATTTGTATTTCGTGTTTACACTCACGTCTAATTCTTAATAAAGAGTTGTCTTATCTTATCTTATCTTAGCCACTTACCCGGCGTCTGCCAGCACATCGCTCGTGCGCACATTCAAATCGGCCTCGTCTTCGGACTCCGAGTCCGATATCTCCACCAACTCTGATGGTGACCGCCCCGTGTCAAGCTCTAAGAGAGGCGTGAGCTCCTTTATGCCTTTTATTAGGAGCTGCAAATAAAAATATAAGTTTTAGATGCTGTCCACTTGGGGTGCGTTCCACTATATGCCCGCGACGACCGCTACGCCCGCGAGGGCCCACTTTGGCGTTCCAATTGACGATCACGTGTGGTCCACGGCGAAACATATCTATAGGTGGGTGGGTCATCGCGAGCGGCGGAAACGGAAGTACAGTTATAAGGTGAGTTTTATCAATATTTGTAGTATGTTTTACTTTTCGAATGGAATCAATAATAATAATTAAAATGACTGTTATTTTTGTTACTTTATATAGCTTCTAATAATAATAATAGTCCCCCTAGCCGATTTCGACTACGGTGGCCAGTCACAACGACTAACCGACAGCGCAGGACATATTATAGTGCACATGTGTGTGCGCAAACACAGGTGCACTCTCTATTCCTTTCACTCTCATAGCCCGATGGGACAGCAATCTGACACGACCGGAGAGAGATCAGGCGCAGGACCAACGGCTTTACGTGCTTTCCGAGGCACGGGGGTGAAACACCGCCAACTTCCAAACTCCGGGCTACCCTGAGATTTTCAGAACAGAAAATCCCAGGTACATATTAATTAATATAAATTAAATGGTTCAACTATACTCACCTCGGTTCTTTTAACAACAATATCAGCGCACGCCTCACAAACCAATGGTTTTTTCCTCTTTCCAGCGTCAAAGTAAGCTATAGTGGCGGAGTCAGCTCTATAGCAAGGCACTTTGCCCGGAGTTGTGCAAGCTATATTGATGCATTTGCTTGATGATCTGGCCTTGTCGGGAGTTGGGGAGGGCTGCTTGTGGTCTGTGTCTGCTGAAAAAATACACATATAATACATAATACATGGTGTATAGTTGTTACAGCTATTTTTAAGAACAATTTGTGGGGAGAAATAAACTTATTATTTTATTATAGTGTATCCGTGTTGACAGGTTTTTGGAGAATGTAATGGAAGGAAAAGTGGAAGGAAAGAGAGGAAGAGGAAGACCTATGAGAAGTTATTTCAACCAAGTCAAGGAAAAAGTAAATGTGATGTCATATTCGGAGGTCAAGAAAAAGGCAAACAAAAGGAAATAATGGCAATTACTCCACCGACAAGAGCGAAGCTCTTAAGTTTAATCAGTCAGGTATCAAACGACTGCCGGGAGTCGCATAATAATGGAATTTCTATTGTGTCTCTTTCACACATACTTGACGAGTTAAGAAGCTCTTAACTAGAACGTTCCCCGACCAATCAGGTAGTTGGCAATTAAAATAATAATACCTAATTGAAAAAAAGTAACAAAGAAACAGCGTTAATTAATTACGGGCATCATTAGACACACACACACACACAACAAACACACGAATAAACGTCCTCACGCGTACACAACAAAAAATGTACATACTTACATATTTTTTTTTGTAAAATTTTTGTTTTTGTAAAAATTTACATACATGGCATGGCAATGACAACGTTAGTACATAGGACTTAGTAAAGTACATTGTTTTTCTTACCAGGCTTACTAGTGCTTTCCTCTTCATCAGAATCTAGACTGAATATTTCTAGACTGAGCTTTGGTTTGGGTTTATCTTCTGATTGCTGAAACAAAACAATAAATATTTATGTAACGATCATTTAAATGGGACAATTTATACATTTTATTTTTAAAACACTGAAAATAAAATACGATTTAAAAAAAAAGTGTCGAAAAGGCCCCCACTCAAAGCTTAACACCCTGAATACCATAGAGAAAGAAAAAATCTTCGCTTTAAAAAGAGCGTGCTACTTAGTGAAATTCTATAGGATTTGACAGCGAAAGACCTTATGACAGCGAGACCGTTTTCTAAGAAATAATGGATTTAGTGGATACGTCAAATTTCCGTCGTTGGAATTTTTGAAAAATTATGAATGGATATAATTATAATTTAAGTTTTGTACAACAATTTCAGATGAAATGACTTGTGCTTTCAGCAACTGTGAAGTGCGCCGAGGATACAATCCCGAAAATCATACTTTCCACCAGTAAATATGAATCATTGATAAAAAATTTAAATCCAAATTTTATAAAATTTGTGAGTGAAATCGACTCCGATGCCAAATTGTACAGTAAATTTAGGACTTCCTTTGTGATTTGCAGCCATATATCAAAGTTTCCAATAGATAAATTCAGGTATTTTCAGTAAAATAAGAAACCGTTTCTTTACACTAGGGCTTGACTAAATGATGACGTCATCAGTATCGATAAATTTTTTGACTGATTTTTTAGGTAACCGTAATTCTTGCACAGCTTCTTCTCAGCACTGGCCCACACAACTGGCCCGAAGCTGTGCTGTGGTAAGGTCTATGTTGGAACGTGTATAAGTGTTTCTAGAATGTCTTCATACATAAATAGATAAATATGTAATTTAACAAAAATGAGGTTGTCTTGTTTATCAAATAGAAAGTATTATGTAATTAAAAGTGCATTAATTTAATTATTTTTGTTTCAATTTACATGATTTATCGTAACCTCGTCGATAAAACTTGGACCACCATAAGATACACATCACTATTGAACGCACACATGTAAAGTAACTTTTTGGTTACGCTGAAAATCCGCGTTTGTCATTCTATACTATACTACTTTCTATGCTGAATACAGCTACATAAATGAATGAATGAATGAAAGAAGGACTTTATTCGACACAAAAATAAAAACACAGAAAAGAAAATACAATACTACGTAAAAAAAGTCTATGAAAAATTGCACAGCGGTCTAGCGGTCACTTGCAGAACTAAAATTTCCCATACAAAAAGTTACGTCGTCGCTAGCGAGTAAAACCGACATATACTCATGGTAAGGGTACTGCAAATTTAAACGATCCGCTTACCTTACTGTCAGTGGCATCTGTGTCATTGTCGTCGCCAACAGTCACCTCGCTGCCGACACTCGGCGCGTCCACCGCGACCGATGTCACTTTCAACGAGCCCGGTATCGTTAGCGTGAACTTATCGATTGATATTTGTGTCGTGTTGTCTGTGGCAATCGCTTTTTTCACCTCTTGAATGTCTGTGGGCGAAAATATTGATAGAGTATATGCCTGTAGTTATAAAACGAAAAGATCATCATTATCAGAATGCTTTTAGCATTAAGTCCACCTTTGTGCACCATGATTTGTATAATAAAGTCTATAAATAAATAAATAAATAAAATATCAGCCAATGGACGTCCACTGCTGAACATAGGTCTCCCCCACGGTTATTCACAGCGAGCGGTTGTGAGCGGTCTGCATCCAGTGCCATCTTACGATATTAACAAGGTCGTCCGTCTATCTTGTCGGTGGACGTCCTACGCTGCGCTTTTGGTCGAATGGTTTCCAATCTAGAACTTTTCTGCTTTAACAGCCATCAGTTCTACGCGCTATGTGCCCTGCCCACTGCCACTTGAGCTTACTGATTCGTAGGGCTATGTCCGTTACCTTAGTTCTTCTACGCATCTCCTTATTTCTGATTCAATCTCGTAGAGAAACACTGAGCATACGAAAAGATGTTTTGCAGATTATTAATTTTAATAACATTTTTATTACTAAAAATAAGCTTTAATTCCTGGACTACAGTGAGGAATCGATTCATACCTAATTCACTCATCAGTTTAGCTGCAAATAGCCAAATACATAGACTGCCTTAATAATAACCCTTTCGTAGATTGGTAAAAAAATTCAGTAAAAATACAGGGTGTATAACTTCGACTTACCATCTTCAGAAGAGCTCTCCTCCAAATCTACGATACTCATAACGGGTGACTTTGCTTCGGGTTTTTTTATTTCTGAAAATATAATTATGTTGATTTAAACACACTTTACGGAATAATTTCGCGAAAATTTTTTTTATAAATGCCTAACGTTTCGAATGCTTTACCTACAGCATCCGCGGTCACAGGCACAATAAGGTGTTATTTGTCATTAGTGACGGTAGTTAAACTTTTCATAATTGATTTTTGTTATAATAGTGTTTTAACACCATACAAACTTAAAAATATAAATTGCACTTGTAAAAAGCAACCGTGACTGTGACAGACGAGGAGTCTAACCCTGTGTGTTACGCTATCTGGGCGTATGCCTATACCACTCGGCCACCGTCACATTAACAAGCCTGTTGAATTTTGCAAGCTTTCTTTTAACGCGTAGGCTGCGTGACCTCATCAATGTTGCGAGATTGCTCTCACAATATCCATACGAAAATATTTTTACAAATATTTTTACAATCAGTTAAAATGAAGGATGAAGCGTTAAAAAAGCACTTGCAAAGTTCAACAGGCTTGTTAATGTGACGGTGGCCGAGTGGTATAGGCATACGCCCGGATTGCGTAACACACGGGGTTCGATTCCTCGTCTGTCACAGAGTCACGGTTGCTTTTTACAAGTACAATTTATATTATGTAATGACAAATAACACCTTAGTCTGCCTGTGACCACGGATGCTGTAAAGCATTCAAAATGTCAGTTAAAAATCTGTGAATAACATAGATTAGCTATTTGATTTAAAAATATCTCAGTTTTCAATGATGAATTCAATCAAATCAAAATCAAATCAAAATCAAAAGTTTTTAATTCATCATTTAGATTTTACAAAAACAACCAAGGGCTGGGACCTACCTAGTAAGTATATAGCAATACTTGTAGCAGGAGGCCCCGCTCTTTGTAAACAATGATAGTTTTAACAAAAAACGTTTCTAAATTAAGTTACCAAACTATAAGTGTGTGTGTGTGTGTGTGTGTGTGTGTGTGTGTGTTTGTTTTGTAGTCCTATTTACATCTTGGGTTCGGTAAGTGTAGCCACTACTCAACATTGGTTTGTTAACGTAAAAGATAATTTGATTAAATCGCAGATCTAGATAGTAAATCCTCTGTCTCAGAGTAGCCTAGTGTGGCAAGCTCTTTGACTAGGACTTTCCTGCAGTCAAAAAATGGCATGCTATAAATTTTACAACGCTTATGAAGATTGTTGTACAGGGTAGCGGATTGGTAATAGAACTGTCGTTTGGCAAAAGTGGTTATATAATTTGTGGTTTTATAATGATGAATTACCTGTATATGTTGCAAGTTTTGCGTTTATATTATTTTAAAATTAATCATTTCGTTAAAAAGGAATGTCAAGATTGTTACAATATTCGACAAAAGAAAAAACATACAACAATAAATGTATCTTCAGTAGTGTCCGACCGAAACTGGTTTTCCGGCCGAAACCGAAACCGAAACCGAATGTTCGGCCGTGGCTTCAGTTTCGGCCGAAACCGAAACCGAAACCGAAACTCACATGGTCAAGTATAAAATTTCTTAAAATACTGAAATTTGGTGTTTTTTACAATTAATGTTATCAGTTCCATCAAAACATAACCTCCAAATAATGTTTCCGTCGGACGCACACGCACTGACTAAGTTTTATTGCCAGAGCTATCCGAACGGCACACGACGATTCCCGAACAGAGCCGACGGCTTACGACACAGCTTTGCCGCGGAAAACGAAGTTAGGCGAACGTGCGTGACTTTGCGAGATAAGTTTCGGTTTCGGCAAAAGTTTCGGCCGATTTTGGCCGAAAACGAAACTGCAGCCGAAACTTGATTTTTGGCCGAAACTCGGCCGAAACCGAAACCGAAACCGAAAGTTCGGTCGGACATTAATCTTCAGACCAATAAAAAAAAGTATGTCTGTTTTAATGTTTTTGTTGTGTCCTTTTTTGTGCAATAAATAATATTTATTATTTAAAGGCATAAGAAGGCGTACATAGGGCCGAAGCCGACACGCAGAGCCCGTTTGACAACATTGATCTAAAAGCTGTTTTTTATTATTATTTTATTTACAGTTGTTCGATCTCAAAGACAGTTTTGCCTTCGGTATTTATAGTGCCAGTGTCACGGGCCTAGGCCAAGTGAACTGCACTTTCGGTAGAGCCTGTGGAATTGGAGTCGTCCTACAAGAACTTCCTAACTATTCGGCATTATTATTATGTATTATTGATATTTAGATAATTTACCCATTGCACCCTTGTTGAGTATCTTTCTTAGCACAGATTCGGTGCCATCTTTTTCTGCTTGCTTGACTGTTTGTTCGGCTGTTTTCTTGGGTTTTTCCTGTAATTTTATTACAGTTACATCCTATATTATGTCAATGTAAATACAGTGAAAATCTTCAATAAAGTGGCGCACATATTAAAATACAAAAATCTATACTTAATGTTATGGACCGAACCATATTAAAATATTTTTGAAAAGTAATTTTATTATGGAAAAAATATTTTAAAAAGTTATTTTATATTGTTAAATTAAAAAAAAAATGCCCCGTGTAAACAAAACCTAGTCTTTTTGTAACTTATTGATTTATAGCAACAATAAAAGTTAAAGAATGATGGAAAATGATAACGCAATCCTTTTAAAGTATTTTTTTTTTAAATCTGTACATGTGTAAGCAAATTTCACCTTTTTATCTTCCTTAGGTTTTTCATCAATTTCTGCAGGTAATATCTCCTCATCAACCACTGGCTCAGTTCCAATTTGTTCTGGTGTAACTTCGATTTCCTGTAAAAGAAAATAATTGTTGATTATCTTGAAGAAATTGCTATGACAACACCATCATAAAACCTGTTATTATGTAATTATACCCTTCCTTTCATAAATGTGGTATGCAATTAAGTATTTCTCTCTGTCTTCCTATTGTACTAATGGGGCCGTATAATAAACAAATGGTTCCCCGCGACTGCGTCTCAATTAAAAAAGGGTAAAAAAAGGTAAAAAGTATCCAACACAATAATATTTTTTTCAAATCGGTACAAACAAACTCTTCAGCTATCTTACAACATTTAGAACTCGAGAACGGCCGAACCGATTTGGTTGAAAGTTGGTGGGGAGGTAGCTTAGAATCAGGAAAAGGATATAGGATACTTTTTATCCCGCTAGACGGGGTCGGGGCTGGGGTAGCACGGGACCGGGGCGAAACGGTGGGGAGGTAGCTTAGTACCAGGAGAAGGACATAGGATACTTTTTATCCCGTTCGATGGGGCCGGGGCTAGGGCGGGACGGGGCCGGGGCGAAACAAAGTTCGCTGGGTCCGCTAGTATTACTATATAGGTAGACTGCTTCATTGTGAGCTCGCCTGCGGGGCGGCGGGGCGCGGGGGGAGGCGACAGCGCGGTTAGTGAGCGGCCCGCACCTCTCACGCAACTCGCCCTCGGCTTCCCGCGCGCCCCTGTATGATGAATAATATTCCTACAGCTCCGGTGAAAAAATTTGTATATCGGCCCCTTAAAACTTATTCTCCTATTCGGGGCAGACAAGCAAGACGAATCATGAAAATCGGTCCGTCCGTTTTTGCGTTATAAGTAGTGTAACCGACACGACATCACTTTATATGTATATTATAGATAGATATTGATTGTCAACTTACATCTTGTACAACAACTTCATCCACATCCATAGCGCCGTCCTTTTCTTCCCCGCTAACTGCATCCTTGTCGGCAGTGAAGCTGAACTGTTCCTCACCCTTTTCCTCCACAGGCGATTCTATCTCCATCTCTTTCTCGTCTTGGTATTTAGCAACATCTGTTTCGGAGTGTGGTGCGTTTGAGTCTTCTGAATGCTCTGCTGTCATTTGATTGCTACTTTCTGAAATATGAAAAATAATAAAAAAATTCAATGGCAAAAAGGCACTCCAACATTACTTGTATAAAAAAAATTTAAATATTGTAAAAATTTGGAGTCAATAATACCCATTTGATCAATTTGATTAAAATTCCACATAATGGCAACATGGTTTATTTATTCATTGCATTAATATGTAGATGGGTATATCATTATGTATGTCATCTTATCTTTAGGAATACAATTGGTTTACTTACCATCCTCAGGATCGTAATCATCATCGTCACCATCATCACCATCAGCATCATCATCGTCTTCAGCATCTTCATCATCTTCCATCACCCTGGATGATTCCGCTAACAGGCCAAGACTATCCGATATCTCAGGGACTTCATCTGAATCACCATCCGTATTACTTGGTACTTCAGTTGGTTTATGTACTTCATCGGCATCTGGTTGCTTAGATGTTGATGGCTGGGCTTCATCAACTTTTGAAGTTGATGGTACGACTTCAATAGTTGATGTTGCATTATCAAGGTCAATAGATGTGTGTGCATACATTTCGGAGATTGTAGATTTAACTTGACTATCAAGAGTTGATGTAGATGGATCAAAAGGCATTAGTGAAGCGATTGGCCTAAGTTTAAGACCAAATGTTACTGTTGGTGATTCTTTTTCTGGTATGGATAGTGGTGGTACTTCGTCTTCTTTTGAAACTGTTGATGGCTCAACTTCCATTGTTGATGACTGGGCTTCATCATCTTTATCTATAGTTGTTGATGCAGAAACTATTGCTTCATCAACACTAATAGACGTTGAAGGAATAACATCATCTCCAGTAACTTTAGAGGCAACCATATCATCTGTGGTTGACTTAGCTTCAATATTAGCATCTGTTGACAATTCTGCGTGTTGCTTTTCAATTACCTCTACATCTTTAGGTGCAGGTGAGATATTATCACCTTCTGCAATCGATTGAGAAGTTGTTATGGACATTTGAACGTCAACTGGTTCTAAGATTGTCACTGGATTATCTATATGTTCAGATTGCTGCTCAGTAATTTCTTTAGACTCTTCAGTGACAACTGATTCAAAAGATTCATGAATTCTCAAGGTTTCCAAAGGTTTTGTTATATTTTCTTCATTGATTAATACATCTGATGGTACTTCAGTATTTATCTTAGTTTCTACTTGGTGCACTTCAATTTTTTCTTGACATTTTATTGGTGACATTGGTTTAGGATCTGTATCATTCAATGGCTCATCTAAATCAGAAGATATTTCTGGTTCTTTTTCCTTGCTTTCTGAAGTTACTATAACGGGTGGATCTATGTTAGATTCTAAAACTGTCTCTGGTGAAATATCAACTTTATTGGCTTCTTGAATAGATAGATTTTCAATCTCAGGATCCAGCAATGCTTCTTCTACATCCATTGTAGTTGACATTTGTTCTTCAGTAGTGTCCAGCTGTGATGTATCTTGAAGTGTTTTTAGCAATGCTTTATTTTCTGTTTCAATCACCAATTTCTGTGCATCTGTCAGAGGCTGAATTTCAGTATTATCTTTGCTTTCTGATTGATGACATTGTAGGTTTATATCAGGGTTATGCTTGTCATCAGATTCTTTAGATTTTTTCTTTAATTGAGCTTCCTCACTAAACGATTCTTCAAATCCTTCCAACCTTCTTTCAATTTCACTCCAATCATCTTCAGATACATTTTTAGTCTTTTTGGATTCACTACCATCTTTGCTTGGACTCTGAGCATCTAATTTTTGTAACATATCCCCTGGTTTTACAATAATTGCATCTGATTCTTCTTCAAATACATCATTATCAACATCCATTTGCACTATGTTATCAAGAGTGGAAGCTGGTTTAGATTTCTCACTGCCAACTTCAGCTGTTTTAAAACTGTCTTCAGAACTATCTACTTGCATTTCTTCATCATTAGCACCAGATATCAAAAGGTCAGTGTCATCTAAATCAATGATTTCTTGGGTTGGTATCTCCAGCATCATGTCAGGTTTGTTTAAGCCATGATCTTTGTTTATATTTAAACTTGTATCTATCATAGATTCATTGGGAGAGCTTGTGGACATGGTGACTTGCGACTGCTCTTGAATTGTGGCATCTAGAACATCTTTTGTAGGAGAGTAATTTGGTTTATCTCTGTCTAATTCATTTGAAGTTTCTGCTGAAGGAGTTTCAATCAATTTTGAATTTGTAGCCTTTTCTAGATTGTTTCTGGATATTTCTGTAACATTGACTTCGGCTACTTTAGTTATTTTGGAGTAACTATCGATAAAATCAACATCTAAAAGTGAATCATCTTTGCTTTCATCAGGAATCTCAAGAAGTTTATCTTCATCTATAGTATCTGACTCTGGACCTTCAAGCAATTGATTTTCATCAATAATTTCTTCCACATTACCAGAAACAGCTTCATTTTCAACTATTTTGTTCATTGCTGAAGTTGTTTTAGGTGTATCTGATGTGCTAGATAGATTAGTTTCTTCATTGCCCGAAGGAGAACTTTCAAGCAGTTTGCTTTCATCTATTTCTCCTGTTTTTTCATCAATACCACTAACACTGCTAAGATTAGTGTCTTCTACATCTGCATCCACTGGTTTAGATATCTCAGAAACGTGATTTGCAGCTTTACTGACATTTTCTAACGGTGTCCCATTTTGCTCATCAGAATCATCATCTTCCCACTTTAATTCTAAATCATCATCACTATTGTCATCTGTGTTATCCGAATTTGACTTCAGTTTGTCCGTGACAAAAGAGGGGAGGTTGTCTTTGAAGCCTGAATCAGTTTTATTGCTGGAATCTTCAATTATAAGCTGCTGAAGACCGCTCGAGTTTTTGTCATGAGATGGAACTGCAGCATGATCTACCTGATCTTCAGGTGCTATTTTATCAGACTTTTCTATGGATTCCATCTCTGTTTCTTCGTCAGACTTTGCAGAGGCGTTATCGCCTTGCCCGGAACTCATTTCCTTCAAAAGAAATACGAAAACACATAAATGCGGCCTCAACAAAATACACAACAAATCATGGGAAAGGTACTCACGGTTTAATGTATAGCCACTTATGTGTTTGTAGATTACATAGGAGTTAATTCAAACAAATTTACAATAACAATCTATTTATTTTCATCAAAATACCACCGAAACGAAAGACGGCGTTTTTTTGTTTGACACATTTGACAGTTGTTTCATAGTTTTAAATATATGTTTGAAGCATCATAAACGATACGGCGCAGGGTTAAGTAGTTTTAGCCATTGAGCTCAATAATAAAAACAAAATGTGAGCTCAGCAGCGGTATAATTTAAAAATCGTGCTGTGTAAATCGCGCTTGTCACTGTCATTTTGTCATTACTTTGTCTATGGTAGTCACGTTTGACGTTATTGATCGATTGTCAAATGTTGTCTGTCAAATATTTTTGATTGTATCAAATACCGATTTCACTTGCAAATACGAGAAATTATGAGGAATTCCTCAATGTTTCCGGTTGTGTATTACTAGCAAAAGCATTCTGTAATACAATAATTACGAATCGGTCGTCTTGAACGCACAGGGAATTGCATTATCCCACCACATTTGGACTTTGAGTTTGAGGCTTATTTTTATGTTTTTAACGCATATTTTACTGCGTTTTTTAACGTTTTTACCCTTTACCACTTGTATTGGTCAATGCCACTGCTATTAGTGCCAACAACAGAGCGAAGAAGCTGTGCTATAAGAAAAAACACATACCAGAATCAGTAGTACTGTACCGCCAAAATGAATAACAATTTCCTGTCATCAAGGGCTCTAGTAGGTGCTGCCATTGTTGGCCTGGTTGGAGCTGCTGGAGTCTTCATCTATGAGAAGGTGTATGCAGAGAAGCGGAGGGCTATGTTAGGTTAGTAATTTCCTGTTTTTCTAGTTCCTGGTGCTCTTTTCAAAACAGTGGATAAAATATTCATAGTTGTCTTACAAATAGATGGTTGTCTAAACACAGATTAATATCCCACGCTTGTTTTAATCTTCAATTTGGAAAGTTATGTTTAGGTATAATATAGGAAAAACTATCATTTACTTTTCGTTTGATTATTTTATGAAATATCCATACCACTCTTATTTTAGTTAATCTAGTCAAGGATTATAATCTTATTTAACACTAACTCTCAATGTCATCATTTTTACTAAAAATAAATAAATGCTACTTTGGAACTTTACTGTATTGCATTTTTATTATTATGTAAATTAGGCTTTGTGGCTGAATAAATTTTAATGTTTAACAACTTATGTTAGTAAGAATATAATATTGTATTGATTTTATTTTAGTTATTTATTTATATCAATCAGTACACTTGTAGCTTACAGTAAAAAAAAACAATTATTATAAGTATTGCTATCTTGAATGAAAATAAACACATATTTCTTTGTGTTTGTATTCAGCTGTGAAATTGGTAACATGATTGATAAACAAATAAAGCTACTAAAATCACTATTCTTTATGTAGGGGTTCTAAGGAACTCATACCTATTTTCAATTTATCGCTCAGGAATAGGTCGCCGGCAGTTGTATAGTTAAAGGTATGACAAAATGATGCTGATAAATACATTTGTGAGGGTTCAAACGATGTTATTATGGTTTTCAGTGAGAGAAGTGGCAAGACTGGACAAACAAGTAACCACAATGAGGACAGAGTTGGAGGCTCTGAGGGAGCTGCAGAAAGAAACGTAAGTTGGTATTTGTAATGTGCTAACCTCATTCGGTCGAGAATGCTTTTAGCATTTAGTCCGTAAAATGTTACGTTTTTTTTGTCTTCTTTCTTTTAGTTTATTTTTGTTGTTATAGTGTTTTGTCACCAAACAAACTTAATAATATAAATTGCACTTGTAAAAAGCAACTGTGAACCTGTGACAGACGAGGAATTGAACCCCGTTTCTTACGCTATCCGGCTAGCGTATGCCTACAGCGAATATATTTTAGTGATAATAATAATAGATCTGTATAGATACATTAACAATTGAGCTGAATGAATGTGAAGTAGTGAGTGATATTGTAATAGAAGAACTACTGAACTAAATAAACTAGATGAGTGATACATGTCATACTCATTTCACTTTAGTGAATGATTTGCGCATGTCTAGCTGAAATTAATGATGAGAGAGTTATCTTTCTATCTCTTCTTCCCAGTCAACTCCGCCGAGCGAAACACAAAGAGAAGCAGCGTCGGGACCGGGCGGCGCGGGAGGCGCGGGGGGCGGGGGACGTCACTGACGGCGCTGAGAAGAGCTACGCGTCGGACTCCGAGTACTTCACTGACTATCAATCGGTTGTAGGTTAGTATTGCACGCTTTTGTCTTAACACGTTCCGGGACAGTGAACGCCTACAGGCGTGAAAACAATAAAATGTCTGTTGTGTCTGGAATCTGGATAAGCGTCCCGAAACGTGTCAAATAAGTAATGGACAAATTAGACAAATGTTTTAAGGAAATTAGGAATTATGGTACCTCTAACCCGGATCAGAGAGAATACAAACATCGATCTAGATAGGTAAAATTTTTAGAAAATTATGTTATAACCGTATTTTTAGGCACTGAAAAAGGGCTAAAATGACATGAGAAAGGTGAATTTCGCTGCTTGACTAGTAGAGACTGCTACATAAGGCATCAATTCCGCCGTTCTGGCTTTCATATGTGAAATAAAAATAAATGAATACAATAATAATTACATGTATAGTAACAGGAGGTCTACTACAAAAAACGAAATCCGTCAATACGAGTATCGTTTTTCGGATCCGAAATATTTTTAGTATGGAATTCTTACTACGAAATGCTTCGGATCCGCAAAACGGTTATCGTTTTGACATATTTCGTTTTTCTTAGTAGGCCTTCTGATATAACGTACCCTAAACCCACAGTGAAATATGGCTCATATCACCTCATACTTGACGTGAGGCCTTTGCTCAGCAGTGGAATGTTCACAGGTTAACTGTAGAGATTTTACCTTAGCATACCACGACCGTGCTAGGAGCGTGTAAGGCAAAAAAAATGTATTAAAAACTATGACACCTTGCCCACTAAACCGTTCCGTCACCGACAAACATCGTCGCGTGCCATGCACGGAGCGTGTCAGCACCGGCTAAACACGCTCTCACTCGCTCTCGCTCCATATAACGGTGAGACAGAACGCTGTCACCCATTCAGCGGGCAAGGTAGAGCGTATCGTGTTGCTTTTCGTGCCTGAGACGTTCCTAGCGCGGTCATGGTATGGTGCGGTCATCATTATCATGGGGTGCCACCTTCAAATTGAACTTTGGAGGTCAGCATGTAGAAACCGATGAAGACCGCGTCTTCATTCATCTTCCGAGCCGCTCTTTTTAGCTGGAAGTTTGGTCCAGTCTTTGATATCATCTATCCATTTTCTTCTGGGTCGGCCCGGTGATCTCTTGCCAGGAATCTTGCCTTCGAGGATCAGCCTTAAAAAATCATATTGAGAACCATCATATGGTGCGGTGCAGTGGGTAAAACGGAGTGTAGTGTAAGTGGAGTGGAGTGGGTAAACGGTTGGAGTCTCGTCACTATACGAATTTCAATTCGTTTGTGGTGAGGGTTCCGGCCGAACAGCTGTCGACCTTCATGAAAGCAGAGTTTTGGCCGAAGGGTGTTTTGTATTGCCGATTTCGCGGACGGTTACCGGACACAAAGTTGCACAACACTACGCCGGCAAAATCATCATCATTTATCTATTAGGTTCCCAGTTTATCTATTAGGGTCGGCGCAGTATGTTTTTCTCATCCACACTATTCTATCACTCGTCACTGAATCATCCTTTCACACTCATATCATGTTTCACACAGTCCATCCATCTCTTTTTCGGTCGGCCTCTTCTCTTCTATCCATTAACATTCATACTCATCACTCTTTTTGTTACATGGCTTTCTTCCCTCCTCATTACATGGCCATACCAAGACAGACGATGTCCCACCATCTTCTCAGTTATCGGTGCCACTTTCAAACTTCCTCGTATATACTCATTTCTTATCTTGTCCATTCTTGTAACCCCACACATCCATCTTAACATTCTCATCTCCGCTACATGCATTCGCTTTTCATCAGGCTTATTAGCAGCCCAGCATTCCGATCCGTACATTAAGGCGGGTCTAATAACGGTTTTGTAAATTTTGCCCTTTAACCGTAAGGGCATCGTGGATAAAAAAAATAACAAAAATATTATTATTGGCAAAATAGTGTCATTTATTTTGATATTTTTAATGTTGTTATTGTGTGTATGATAGTCTTTAAGGTATTTATTGTATGGGCCTTAGTTGCCTGAAATAAATGATTAAATTAAAACATTTACCTCTATTAAACAGGCACAGACCACGAGCTGGACAGTGAGGAGTTCTACGACGTGCACACGGACGATGACGAGGATGACACGTTACGAGAGTCGGTTAGGAACGGACATGTATCTGCGCTGGATGAGGTGAGCTCTATGTAGTTTATTATTATTATTATGTTGTGTCTTTTCCATTCCCGGGACCATGGGGTCCCGGACCCTTGGAAGGCGTACATGGGGCCGAAGCTAACACGCTATATTATTATTACAAAAAATATAAAAAAGTTGCCTTAAATAATAGTATCTTAAAGCCTATTGCAGGATTGTCTAGATACTATGATGTTCTCAAGATTGGTTAGCTGAGCATCTTAAAAACAAAAATATTATATACTTTTTTAAAATAACTATTACTAAAAGATCAAAAACAAATGCATGCATGTGAACACACATGTGAGTGTATGCATACCGACTCCATTATGATTGAGCGAGCGCGCCCATTGAACCACATCGAAATCGACGCATAGATACCTACTGGTTGCATTATTCGAGGGTGTGCGAACTGCGTATTACAGTATTTGTATACTGTATTCTAAGCAAATAAATAATTTGATTTGATTTGCGAATGCGCGTAGGGCGTTCAAATAGGGCCTAGATCGCAACATCATGCTCATTAAGTATTATACATGACGAGTCTGAACGCAAATAAAAACTTACGAGTAATGATAATACTAATACTTATTCTTATGTTAGAGATAGTTAGTTAGCTTATCATAAGTATAAGCAGCTAAGGAAGAGCGTGAGCACCTTGCACATGCAATACATTTGCTTAAAAGGTGTCCTCAGTCAAATACTATATGTAAACTGCATTTTACGAAATAAATTATTACTTTGAAAAAATACTTATTGCAATGCAACGCGAAAGTCTAAAATCTTATAATTATCATGGTTATTATTATTAGTACTATTGGACACTGTTTGGTTTAGTTCTCCGAGCAGTCGATAGATGGCGCTGTATCGTATTACATCGCGGCGACAAATAATTTTCGAGTTAACTGAAGTGTTTAAGGCTTTTTTGTTTATAATACCTTTTTATCTAATACTAGCGGCCCGCCAGCGACTTCGTACGCGCGCAATAACAATGTAAAAAAAATATAATCGGACCAATAGTTCCTGTGATTAACGCGTTCAATCAAACAAACAAAAACATCCATTTTTAAAATATATGCGTAATGTTATATTTTATGTACACACAACACGTAGCCCGGTCTTTAATCTGGTCAAACTTACACGGGGATAATATCGTTTTATTTTACAACGAAATGGAAATACTTACTACGCCTATCGTCAATCGTACATTTCTTTCGGGTGCTAATAAAAAGACCAGGCTATACTCCGTGCGCTTACACAGCATCACGCCACATACAGGCTTTGGGAGAAGCAAATTCCTTCAAGTCTTCTCCCGCTACCTTAAGAGTTTGAACTTGAGCTTTGTTTATAGTCATAGCGAATACTCTACTTTCTTGAATTCAAATCGTGAATTCAAAGGGTTAATTCTATGTAGGGATCTACCCCATCATCATCATCAATACCCAAAAGCCGTCCACTGCTAAACATAGGCCCCCACGAAAAGTTTACAAAAAAAAGATTGGACACCCTTCGACCACAGAAACAGCGTTGAATGTCCACCGACAATATGAACAGACGACCTTCAATCTACACTGTACACAGACCGCTTGATACCTACCCTGTTTAAACACAAAAAAATATTATTTACTGTTTTAAGGAATAAAATCTCTTCTCGAGCATTTTCTCAAGAGCAACATCAATAACAAACATGTGTCAAAACATTGTGTCTCAGACATGCCAAATGATTGTCAAAAATGATATACAACATATTTTTATCATTAGCACTAAAGAGTTTTGATATCAACTTCGAAGAAAATCACCCCCAGAATAACTTTGTCACCCTTTTTCACCCCCTTAGGAGATTAATTGCAATAAAATATAAAATAAATCTTCCGTCAATTCTGTAAAAGAATGTGTAAGCAAAATTTGAAGTAGATTGGACCAAGGGATCATGTTGTTCCATACAAACTTTGCACCCCTTTTTGACCCCCTTAGGGGTAGAATTTCGAAAAATCCTTTCTTATCGGATCCCTACGTCATACAAAGAATACACCCTCCCAGTTTCAGGTTTCTACGATCAGCGGTTTAGGCTGTGCGTTGATCCATCAGTCAGTCAGTCAGTCAGTCAGTCAGTCAGTCAGTCAATCAATAAGTCAGTCGTTCAGGACAAAGCATTTTATAGGTATAGATAATGATTGCAACAATGAGCTAAAACGTAAATTATTAAGTGATGTTTATGTTGTTGTTATGTATTTAAAATACTGTTTTATTTTCCCTAGGACCCATCAGACAAGGCTGATGATCTTAAATCAACGCAGAAAAATAGTACATAGCTACAATGGATGTCAAGGTACGTTATAATTTTTTTCTGATACAGAAGGCAAAATAAAAAACACAAATAGATACATTACATTTTATTTACTTAAATCTGATAGTCGGTCTACCCAAAGTTGAACCAAGAAAAGGCGACATATTTCAAAAACCTGAATATGGTATGGCATTACCGTCCAAATTTGGAATAATAATTCATACTTTTCCTCATTTGTTATTCTTGATAAATTGTTTTTATTTAACATTATTTACGACTTGGTTTTTGACTTCATAATACAGAGTGATTTCATTATTTATTAAGGCCGTCTTATTCCGTCAAATTATCTCATAAGCCCCGCCCCCTTGTTAAAAGTGCGGGGCGCTTCCCCCACCAGCACCCCCGCACAAAACTTTTTCTGTCAACTTTGTCTTACAAATCTCGTGTATAATTAAGCCATCTAGTGTTTATTTAAGGAACAAAATTTTCTTGAATAAGATACTTCATGCGCTTTTGTAAGTAACATACCCACGCCATCTAGCAGAACCCCTAAGAACTTTTACAAAATGGTTTCTTTAGTACACCATACATGCTTTTTAGTCTAAACGTTTATCGAAAGAACAAGGAACGCAAAGAGTGGCATTTCATTCTCACACGACTGGTCAGCACTTTATGCCAGCAACCTGTAACCATTATAAAAACAAGAAAGAATATCCGGTAACATTTATTATATTCTTTACTAGCTGTGCCCGCGACTTCGTCCGCGTGGAATAGTGACTTTGGATAGAATTTTTAATTTATAGGCTTATGATTTTACAAATAAGATACTTAAGTATAAGTACTTATAAGTACGCAAGATATAAAGTATTTATATAGTACATTTTAGTACTCACTTATCATTAAAATTGGCCATATTACAACAATAAGAAGGAAGTAGTAGGTACATCAAAGGTGATCAATTATTATGACCATACCGATTATTTGGACGTTCACAATTTGTATTTCGATTAGGAATTCCTTTGTTTGATAGGATAATATGGTTACTTTACTTTTAACTACTACTTTGCCACAAAAAAAACTACTACTTTACTAACATTTTACTTTGTTGTGTGGAAAAAATGGATCTAAATATAAATTTTTTCATGGCACTGTTTTGTTATACTTTGGCAAGTACCATAAAGTACCAAATATTCATTTAATTTATACAAACCAATATGGAGGAAACACTACACATTGAATTAAAACACTTTACAGATTCATTTCCACCCACATTTATTTTAAATTGTTTCGCCTCGGCCCCGTCCCGCCTTAGCCCCGGCCCCATCGAACGGGATAAAAAGTATCCTATGTCCTTCTCCTGGTACTAAGCTACCTCCCCACCGTTTCGTCCCGGTCCCGTGCTACCCCAGCCCCGGCCCCGTCTAGCGGGACAAAAAGTATCCTATATGCAGTATCTTATGTCCTTCTCCTGGTACTAAGCTACCTCCCCACCGTTTCGTCCCGGTCCCGTGCTACCCCAGCCCCGGCCCCGTCTAGCGGGACAAAAAGTATCCTATATGCTTTTCCTGATTCTAAGCTACCACCCCACCAACTTTCAGCCAAATCGGTTCAGCCGTTCTCAAGTTATAAGTGTTGTAACAAACACGACTTTCTTTTATATATATATATATTTTCTGCCTACCCCCTAAGTCTATTGGCGTGATTATTTCTATCCTAGTTTACTCTCCAAGTGATGCTGAGTCAAATAAAAAAAGCCCCATCAAAATCGGTCCAGTAGATTCTGAGATTAGCCCGGACAAACAGACAGACAGACAGACAGACAGACAGACAAAAATTTTAAAAATTGTTGTTTTGGCTTCTATTACGGTAATTAAGACCCCCTGTAACAATTTTTCATAAAAATCTTCAATGTACAGAAATCGATCTTTTACAGTCTTATTATATGTATAGATTGCACTTATAAGATGTACAGAAAATAGGTACAAGAAGTCACAATGTGAACAAAGGTGGGCTTATCCCTAAAAGATACCTCTTCCAGCCAACCCATAGGTGTAGGAAATGTAATGTAATAACATTTAGGTGGTTTATATTAAGATCCTTTTTGTCGACACAGTTATAGTCTCACTACTATCTTCCATCAGTCTTCCAATTGATGATGACTGAAGACCATTACAGATATGGCACTTCAAATTTAGGGTTCCGTACAAACCAGCAGTAGGTATATAAGTCAAAGTTCACCCATCACGAGAATTTTGTCATGGTTTTTTTTTACACACTGAAATTCATAACATTTCAAATCATCATCATCATTCTCTTGCCCTGTTCCCAGTTTATCTAGGGTCTGCGCAGTATGTTTCACGCTTCCGTTTAACATTACAAATATGGAAAGCTAAATTAAAGACAAAGGTTTCTTTATCGTTTCAGTAATCCTTTAATAATATCAAAGTTTTTTATTTACTAGTCGTCTCCCGCGACGTCGCCCGCGTATATTTTGGATGTCCCGTGAAATGGTTCAAGTAAATTAATGGTTTAAAGTAATTACTATCGAGGTCACCCACACCACGCTTAAAATACTCGCTTAATATCAGCCTGAACTATAAAAATGACTTGACTATCATGTGTTAGAAAGTAGGAAAATAGTAAGGCAAAAGTAGTTAGTAGTAATCTCTCATTTAGATGCAATACTTTTTTCGGCGAAGTTCACTATCAAATATACTGAGCATTGAACTTGGCTATCATTTTTCACATTGATGTTTTTGTTGGGATATCATAACTTTTTATAGAAATATTTATTTGCTTATTCATAAATCATTAATACATATTTTGTGCAAGCTTCCATCCACTTAATTATAACGGTTTCAGACCCTACAATTAAAAAACTTTCTTTTGTTTTCAGATTTTTTCCTTCGCTTACACATTATTACCTAGCTAGATGCCATATTTCAACTGTCTAGGTTTGTTAATTAGAGCACCGCACCCACACAATTACTTTGATAAACCATATATGGTTTTGCCATGTTTGACTTTTTGTAGTCTAGCTTATAGACCTTTTTTACTATAAAACTGTAATTTGGCATGGGTTTCTTTATATGCTAATCACACCGCCTAAAATATGTATTTTAAAATATTTTTGGGACACCTCCCTACAAGGAATGAATTATGATGAGCATGAGTTCCTACACCGAAAGGGCAACACCAGGGTTTATCTCATGAATCGTGATAGTAAGACAGTTGAAATTTTCAGGAAGGATGTATTCATGTTGCCGTTGAAAAAACAAAAACTTAAAAAACAGTTTTTTTTTCAGGTTGCTCTCATACAACTTATCTACTCTGATAATGATAATAATGAGGGGCTGCCCCATTATTAGGACTTCATATCTTTTGTATGGGACTCCCTGACAACAGATATGATGTTTATGCCATTTTCATAGATAATGGTACGGAACCCTTCGTGACCCCGAAGCGCCATTTCGCGCTAACTACAAGATTAATAGAATTATTATGTGTCACAAACACCAAAGTTGTTTTGGATATTCAGTAACAGCAATTTGAGGAACAACGGTTATAAAAATAAAATTAAGACAGTCTCCACACATTTTCGAAAGAACAAAATTTTTTTTTTTTTTTTTTTTCTTATTTTGGCACCCGCGGTTTGCGATAGCCACGAACGGAGTAATAAAGGTAGGGAAACGGAAAGGAATAAACAAAACGGAATAGGAATTTGCAAAATATAGAATAAGGATCAGGTTTAAAAGGTGGATCGGATTATATTCATAAAATAAATGTTTACGAAGAGATTAAAATTTTATGTTATTAATATATAGATATTCAGAAATACATTTATATATATCATAATCATATTTATATATCAGGCAGGATATGGATGTTGGAAAAGGAACACGCAGGGATAACAAAGCTGAAATAAAAGTTGAACGATCATGATTCTGGCAGGCGAAGAAAATATGATTCAGGTCGCCCACTCCAGCACCGCACTCACATGCATCACTGACTATAATTTTGAGTCTTGCTAAATGAGCAGGAACACATGCATGTCCCAGTCTCATACGAATGATGCTGGAAGTAGTCAACTTATTCATATTTGTCTTAAAAAACCAAGGTTTGGGCGGAATAGAAGGTTGTAATTGTTTATAAGATTTTCCTTTTGTTTGACTACTGATCTCCCACTCTTTCTCCCATTTTTCGTGCAAGTATAGTTTAGGTAGAGCTGCTAGGTCATGACAATAATTTTTATATGGGAAAAGATCCCCAGATTGAACAGCAGCATTGGCCAAAGAATCCGCTTTCATGTTTCCAGGAATGTTACTATGTCCCGGAATCCAAACAAAAACTACAGAGAACCCTTTTTGCATGCAAACATTCAATAACTTTCTGCTTTCAATAATAACTGGATATGCATTATTTGTTTTAAAGGGGAATTTGGTTAGTGCTTGAAGAGCACTTTTTGAGTCACAAAAAATTACAGTTTTATTTAGTCTCATTAATAAAATATACTGTAAAGATTTCAAAATGCCAAAGCATTCGCCGGTGAAGACAGATGATTCAGGCGGCAATTTTATCATCTGGTGTATTCTACACTGGGTATGGTAAACTCCCACACCAACGTGGCCATTATTTGAATGCTTTGAAGCATCACAGTATAAATGATGCCAGTCACCCCATTGATTATCTACAATTAAATTAAATTTAGCTCCAGCTTCAGTATCAGATTTAGAAATATCAATATCAAAAATAACAGTTGGATTTAGTATCAAGGATTCGAAATTAGAACAAAAAACTGGAAGATACATTGATTTATGTGTGGGTGCTTGTAATGAAAGAATTTTGCGATAGCTTATTATCAAACAGGGAGGAGATTTGTGTGCCCAGTATGGAGAATTCTCAACATGTTCAGATAACAATGCTAATTTAGAAAAAAGAGGATGGTTTGATAATTGAAGTGCACGGAATAAAAATTTATCACAAAGAAATTGTCGTCGAAGTTTTAAAGGTGGATCAACACATTCTACCTGTAAAGAATTATTAGGGCTTGTTTTCATAGCGCCTACAACTACTCGAAGGGCTTTAGTTTGGATGACATCCAGTTTTCTGAGGCCTACAACATTACACGGTTCTAGAAATTGAGTGCCATAATCAAGAGAGCTTCTAATAAGGGCATTGTAAATTAGTTTCATGCTAAAAGGATGAGCGCCCCACCAGACGCCTGCCAGACATCTTAATATATTTAAAAGACGTTCGCATTTATCACTAATATTGTAGCAGTGCGAAGTACCATTGAGTTTAGAATCTAAAGTAACGCCCAAAAATTTTGCCTCGTTATGAACAGGGATGTTCATATTATCATATTGAACTAAAACTGGTGGTGGACTACGCATTTTGGTAAAAAGTACAACAGAACTTTTGGAAGCAGACAATGATAAACCATTTATATCTAACCAAGATTTAAGCATTTGAAGTGATAAATTAAGTTCAGAACATAAATTAGAAACGTCCTTATCAGAAAAGTATAGGACAAGGTCGTCAGCATATTGTAGCATACTGACATTGTTTGTAATCGAATTTTGAAGGTCATAGGAGTAAATATTAAAAAGAATTGGGCTTAAAACAGATCCTTGAGGAATACCATTATATAAATATCTTGATTTTATGGAATCTGCACATACAACATGAATACAACGTTCCACTAAAATATTTGTGATAAAATTTACTAATAAAATTGGTACATTTAATTTTAACAATTTATCCCTGAGAATGGAAATAACCACCCCGTCGTAAGCAGAAGAAATGTCTAAAAAAGCTGCCAGTAAATGTTGGTTACTGGAAAAGGCTAATCTGATGTCAGTAGTGAAAATGGCAATACTATCGGAAGTACTTCTTCCCTTCCTAAAGCCAAATTGATAATTACTTAATAAGCCTTGACTTTCTATAAACCATTCAAGACGATTTTTTATTAAGTGCTCAGCTATTTTAATCAAGACTGAAGATAGAGCTATTGGCCGATATGAATTAGCGTCTGAAGGACACTTGTTTGGTTTTAAGAGAGGAATTACTTCCTGTACCTTCCAAGATGGAGGAATACTACCTGAAAACATTATAGAGTTTATAATCGCCAAGAGGTAAGATAATGTTGAGTCACTTGAATTAACTAAAAAGGAATACGGTATTCCGTCACTTCCAGGTGCAGAGTCTTTAACATAAGATAGAATACCTTTGAGTTCAGATAAAGAAAAAGGAGAACTTATGCCGGCTTCATCTGCGTATTGAGAACTAGAAGGTTCAATAAGTAAACATAGTTGTGGAGCAACAAATGGGGGTGCTAATTTATCTAAAAATTCATCTACTGTTGGTTCATTGAGTAGTATAGAAACAGTATCTTTGAATGCTGACCTAAAACGTCTTATATTGGCCCACACTGCAGAAGGAGAAGTATCCGGGGAAATGGAATGGCAGAAAGATTTCCATCCCTCCCACTTTTTTTGTTTGAGTAGTTTTCTAGTACTAGTCATAATAACGGAAAGATTCTCATAATTTTCCGAAGTAGTATTAGAATTATATAGCCGCTCAGCCGCTTTTCTCTTTTTAACTGCTTCTAAGCATTCACTATCCCACCAAGGAGGGGTTGGTAGTCTATTACTATTGGTACTTTTAGAGGGAAAAACTTCATCAGCTGATTCCAACAAAAGAGAGGCTAAATTTTCTGCACACAATGTAATATTGCCATTATGTACAGCCGGCAGTGATGTAATTTTTTGGTCAACTTTTTCCCTAAATAAAGTCCAATCGGGGTCAACTAATTTATATTTGAGCCTAGGCGAACGCATTTGTTTTTTTGGTCTGGTCATAAAAGGGAAGGAAATAATTATTGGAAAATGGTCACTCCCATATGTCAATGGCAGAGTTGACCATGAAAGACAAGATGCAAAGTTTGGACTACAGATGGTCAAATCAGGAGCACTAATTGCTTCCTGTGGTTGAGTACGACGAGTAGGAATACCAGTGTTTAAAAGACATAAATTATTACTATCCAGAAAATCCAAAATTCTATGACCATAGTAGTTGGAAATACCACTACCCCAAGATTGATGCTGAGCGTTAAAGTCCCCCATGATAACAATAGGCTTAGGAATGTTACTCAAAATTGGTTCTATCTGATCATAAATGGTAGATGATGGATGAGGTATGTAGACAGAAACGAACGAGATGCTTTGTATTGATACAGCTATAATGGAAAAACCATCATTGTGCGGTGGAATAGGGATATGGGAAAATTGAAAAGAGTGATGGATGAGTAAAGCAACACCAGCATAACTATCGTGCCTATCCTCTCTGGCACATGAAAAACCAGAAATTTTGAAAATAGAATTTGGCCGGAGCCATGTTTCTTGTACAGAAACTAAAAATGGGTCAAATTTATTAATAATATGCAATAGATCACTTTTCTTATTATTTGCGCTTCTGCAATTCCATTGTACTGCTATGGAGAACCTCCCCATCAACAGCAGAATTTAACTTTTCTATAAGATCAATTTTATGGGCGGCGTTGGACGGTATAACAAAGTTAGATTTATTCAAAGAAGTAATTAATGTGATAAGTAACTCTTTTATAGAACATTCAGACAAGTTGTCACTGATATTATCTTTGTTTATCAGAATACTTTTACTAGGAGCAAAAGGAGTATTGTAATCATTTACTAAAGCTTGGTGTTCATCTCTGTTATAGCTTTTGCCAGGTTTGAACGGAGATCTTGGTTTCATTAAAACTGTTTTTTTGTAAGAGTTCCAACCAGGATTATTATTGTGTACATATTTAAGTTTGGAGTTTGAAGATAAAGGAGAAGGAGTTTGCTGTTGTGGGGGGTTAGTATTTCTTAGAACATCAGCAAAAGATTTTCCTAGTGCAGGGTGTAACTTCAAAGCTTCAGCATAACTTATACAATTTTTTGCCATTGATTCCTTAATGTTACGTTGTCTTGTGAATTCAGGACAATTTCTGCTTGTGGCCTGGTGAGGACCAGAACACAAGAAACAAACAATATGCTCCTCCTCAACATCACATGAATCGCCTGCATGACCCTGTCCACATTTATAACACCTGGGAAGGGATCTACACTGAGTTTTTACATGGCCATAACGACAGCAACGGAAACATTGAATTGTTGGATAAATGTAAAGATCAACCGGTAATGAATTATAGCAAAGATATATTCTTTTAGGAAGTATCTGACCGTCGAATGTTACAACAACTGTTTCAATGGGAACGAATTCAGGTTTGCAATTGACTATGTTCTTTTTTTTTAAACGCCTAACTTTTAGAACTTTTCCACAACCTACTGGTAATGAAATGTTTTCTATTATGTCCTCATCACTCCATTCAACAGGAACACCTCTAATGACTCCCATCCTAGTAACATTTGAAATAGGAATGAAAGTTTTATATTTGTGTTGTTTGAGTATGTCATTTTTAAGGAATGCATTAGCATCTTCAAACCTTGTAAAGCACAGTGAAACACGATTTCTCCCTATCTTTTTTAAGCTACCTTCCACTATACCTCTAACATAATTCTTTTTAAGAAAATGGCCTACGGTAACAGGGTGCAGAGATAGGTTTTGACTGGGATCAGTTTGTTCTCTTTGAATGTGTACAACAAAGGGTGAGACATCAGTAGTCTGGTATAAGTTTCTACCAATTGGCTTAGTGTCTGTGTGAAAGTTCATGTCTGGTGATGTGTTAGATGCAGGTACTGGAGGGGACTCATTTAAACCTTGAGTAGGTTGTATATTTTTGTTTTCAATAACAACATTGGTTTCTTGTACAGTGTAAGTAGAGGCAAAGCATCGACAGTCAGAATCAGTCACAAGAGTCTTATGGCCATGACGGCTTTTACGCTTTAAGTTACCATGCTTGCAAACTTTTCTTGAAGTTTTTTTTCTCTTAGGGAGACTTGCAGTTGCAGTCTCACATTCGTCTAACAAAGAACCATCCGTATCCATTACTGAACCTTCAGTACCTGATTGACTTTGTGTTATTGTTACAGAATATGACGGCTCAGGCACTTCACATGGCGCTACAAAGTTAAAATCCTGGTGGAGGAGCGTCCCGCCACCAGGATCCGGCGGGTCGCCCATGGCGAAAAGAAAAACAATTAAAACTTACCCAGAACTGAAGAAAACTATGTCACAGTAATAAATATGATAAATAGGAATAAAAATACAAAATAAATAAGCACTAAACCTCCAACCTGACACTTATTTCAAATTAAATAAATGAGAGCAAGAAAAAGTACGTCTACCAAACCAGACGTTTCCCGCGCTTTTTTCCAAGAACAAAATTGAAAAAATTATTCAGATTTGACATTTCTGAATGCAAATATAATTGGATTATACTGAGTAATCTCTATGTTCGTCGCTCAAGTCCATGTCACCAAATAAGAGATAGATAGTCAATGCATTATTACTACACGATTCAGAAAATGTGTACGTACGTACGTAAATAACATGGAAACCTGAGTTCCATACACGAAGAGAGCTAGACCGACCTTAACTTAACCTCCAATGTTTGTATTTTGTCACAGGAGTCTAGATGTAAATAAATAAATAAAATTAAAATAGACCTATCACCTAATAATTTTCTCCCTCCCTAAAATTCACATAATATTTTCTCGTCTCCAATATACTAGAGTCACCAGGGCACAGCTTTAGCATTTGAGATTACTGCTAAACCTACAGTTATGGTTTAGCTCTGATTTTTCCAAATAGAGAAAATGTTCAAAACTACAAAAATTTGACATGAGTGTTTTATGCTTTTTGTTTATATTGTTACTGTAGAAACGGATTCATCTCTACGATTGGTACAAAAATATAGTTCATTTATTCACATCAATTATATATGTCGCTACAGCCTTTCTCTTTTTATTTTGCTTAACACGTAGAGGTTGGGGGTTCCATCCTCATGGCATTGAGGAGATTTATCCGCATGGTGATGATGTTTTTGATACTAATTTTCTTTTTGAAATTTATTTTCATTGTTATGTAGTTTTTTTAATAGGATTTGCTACTTTAAAAAAAAACCTAAAAATTTAATTAGTTTTTATTTTTAATTTTTTTTATTTTATATGTTAAAATGTCCAAAAATTAAAATAAATACTTATTTCGTTTTCTAAAAAAATATTGTGACTATGTAGAAAAATATTCATGATACCCCCGATTTGAACTCGCGACCTTTGATTAGTATAAGACTGGTGCTGATCCAACTGAGCGTGACGCGGCGCGGCGAAATTAGCTATTATTAGTTCTTAGGTGTTTTACGTAATTAAGTACGCAAATAAAATTGCAAAAATTGACATAGGTCCAGCGTTCGCAGTGGCGTCAAGGGGAATGAGGAAATGGTATCTCGTGCTTGTCATTTGAATAAAAAGATAGCGCTATTTCTGCTTGCATGTATAGAATAGAGATGACACGACGATCAACTGTTGCGTCAAAGTCGTTGCGCGAATCACCATCGTCACAAGTGTGAGAATCACTAAATCAGTGTTTTATGAATGAAAATGTTAATAAAACTGGAAAAAAACGATTGGACGCCCTAAACATCTTTGGTGTCTAAAGTAATCTTAAAAAGACAATTGGAAGAATTTGCTGCTTGTAAGAAAGAATACAGACTAATGAAAAAAATGGACCTTTCTTTGCCTGAACATAACACCGATAAAAACTAAAAAAAAATCATTTGATTCATAGCTGAGATCTCACTTATGTGGTCAAAATGTATATTCTTATAATCCCCTGTTCCTCACATCTGTGTAGCTTGAGCAAATCAAGATCAAAAAAGTCGAAATAGGTCAAATAAAGTGTTTTTAGATATTTCGTTATTCTGATCTAAATAACAAACATTTTGAAATCATTTTAACATGTATATGTGTAGAATGGAATTACCTACTAAAATATGTGATTTTCATAAATATAAGTCCAATAATTTGAAAACTACATAGAAAATACGAAAAAAAAGGGGCCCACTTCTGAGGCAATTATTATCGAGCAAAGTAATTACAATCGTGTTTCCAACCACAATCCAGCTTTCTAGTAATCTTCTTCTATAACATATATAGATTCGAGATTTAAATAATTAGTGTTTCCATGTTAAAACTCAATCGAAACATCGTAAAAATGGAATATCTAAGCCTTAAATCAGTATTAAATTAGTAATTTCGTTTTTGAAACACGAGTTCATTACGACTAAGGTAATTTTTTTTTCAGTTTTTTTTTATTAATTAAGGCTAACATTTGAGAAAAAAAAGCTTGGGCATTGAATTGAGAGAAGCGAAGCCGATGACGTAGATAACTTTTTAAATTGTCAGGGTGCTGTTTTAAAAAATGATATTGCCTATGTTAAAGAAAATAATAAAAATTAAAATCTCGATTTTCCAAAAAAATATGACAGTTTCCTGTTTCTATGATGTATACAAAGCCATTGTTAAAATATTATCACTTAAAATGATTTGACCTCATATAACAACATCATATTATGCAATTTTTATTTTAAACTTTGTCTTTAGAATCCCCCGCTCTTTAATAAATATTCTTATTTCTTTTTCAGAATCGTGTCAAGTTATCGGGTATGGGAATAGACCACCGTAGTTGTAAATAGAATATTCATACGAGAGCGACTGTTACGTAGTAAATAGTTTGTTGTAGACGAAAAATGGGATATTTTCATATAAATAATAATTACATTCCTTCGAAAACAAATTGTTGATAAAACACTTGGGTTTTGTAGTACCTAAATTGTATTAATCGTGGTTAATGTTACAAAATGATGAATTTGAAATGGATTTGTGTAATTGTTTGATTGGCGAGGTATGAATTTTAGTTTTTTTTTGGGAATCTGGTCTAGGATTAATTATGTGACAATGTTTTGTTTATGGTTTTATTATGAAATATGGATCCAAACGCCAAAAATTTCGAACGAGTTAACATGAATTTGTTTATAATAGTGGAAACTTAGAAAATTGGCTCAACACTTGGGAAGATTTATTGAAATTAAATGTATAAAACGGGGGTATAATGATCTGTTGTATTTACAATATATTATAGTAGGGTAGATATGACTTAGCTATGGTGCTATTTTAGTGCCACTTTATCTGAATTCAATCGCAAAAAAATATTATGTCATGAAGAAATAAACTATTTTATAATATATAGATAGTGCCATCCACGAAGGCGCGGCCCAATCTTTTTTTGATTGAGGAAGGTGCGGGGTGCGGGAGGAGACACGCGCGTCAGTTGCGAGCCGGCCGTCATTCAAATATTCAGACTCGTCACGAAAGTGGCTCTGCTTAAATTATTTTTAAAATGTCAAGGAAAACCTAGTGTGTTGAACTAAAACATAAACCTGGTATAATCTACTGTCATTATTAAATTAACTGAAATAATTATAATGGTAACTTAATCAGTCAGGTATCAAACGACTGCCGGGAGTCGCATAATAATGGAATTTCTATTGTGTCTCGTTCACACATACCTGACGAGTTAAACACCATAAACAATTTTAAATTAAAAAAAAAACATGTGGTAACTTATAATATTACCGGGATGTACTTTATCGGGGAAGGCTATAAAACATGACGCTAGGACCTACGTGTACGAAGAAAAAAGAATTCACGCGTATGAAGTCCCGGTGGACCAATGGTTCTCTTATAAAGAAAGTTTTTAATCATTTTTTAAATGTTATAAAACGTTCTTACGTAGTTCGTTTACGTCAATAGTAAAAATGATGCTTGTGCAGTTTAAAAATAATATATTACTTTTCTAGTAACGAACCATACCTACTTTAAACTATATCCAAGTAGAGCATCTTTCCCTTTGAGTGTATTTTTTGAAGTGTGCTTGTCATTCATTACATTAATCATTAAGATGTTCCAAATTCAATTCAAATGTTGGAAAAAGCTTGCACACATGTACTATAAAAGATTTGGACGAGTGGTGGGGCGCGCCTTCGTGGATAGCACTATCTATACACATGGGCAGCACCTCAAACCGCCACAATCTATCAAAATATCTCAAATAATAATTGAGTTATAACATTATAGTTCAGCCGCCCAGCAAATGCTAATTTGAAGGTTCAAATTTTGGCATAAAATGTACAAAAAGAATGTCAAACTTTGTCATTTTTACTAAACCAGCATTTTTTTTTCAAATGAGCATTCCCTGGGTAAACTATAAGTTGATGAAAGATTCAAATATTTGGATGCCCTGTGTACAAGTACATATTTTTATTGAAAAATAAATATTCATTTATGTATCTCTGTTACCTTTTTGTGAGAAAATCTTAGCTCTTGCCTAGATCTTGTTAATGCCTTGACAAATTGCAATTGATAATGCAATTTTCATCTTAGCATTTTATTGTAATGTTATTTCATATTAAACGAATGGCTTGACTTGTTTGTAACAATAAGTTCTAAATTAAAGCTCAAAATTTTATATTCAGACTGCATTATAGCCTCAAATATAAAAAACGCCTTATCATAATGAAATCTGAACAATTGATACGAGTTAATTTTATTAATTAGACTATTACCGTTATCAAAGTTTGAGATAGTAGGGGTACATACAGGCATTATATTTCTGTAGATGTAGCGTATGCATTTTATATTGTTACAATATTCGCCTTTGTTTATAATATGCATTTATAAATATCGATATCGGTATAAATATAGCAGTCTTGTTATTGAAGCAGCACGCTAGTGATTGTCAATGTCTTAAAATGAGAGACACAAAATAATAGTATCAAGTCGAGCTCAAAACATAAAATGTGATCTCTATTATACATTATTTTTTCTATTTTGTATTCACTAATGAAATGATCATGCACAAGTTGTATAGTATGTTTAAAATTAGCCTTTTTTCAATGTGTCTAGAATGGCGAAATGACATCTTATGTAAATGTTCAATGAATTCGTTTTATCTACTTTACTAAGCCATATGAAGCGTATTCTATAAAAAAAATATATAACTAAATTACGAAGCTAAACTATTCAGATGCTCAATTTAATAAAAATATTAGATAGCAATTGCTACCAAAAAAAAACTTTTAATGTTATAAAATTTAGTAATGTGAGCTATTTTCTATTCTTGTCTTCTGTCTTGTTAAAGCCTCCCTTTATGCTTAAAGCTTGTCTAAGCTGAAATGACGCGCTACCCCACTACTTATTTAGTCGATTTTGATGTGTGAGTGCAAATATTAATCGACACTTCATCTGTATGGGAGTGTCGACTGCTCCGCGAATTAAGATCTGTATGCCTGCGTCACGGTCCTCTAGTTTAAGTGTGCTTGTGTGCGTTAATGCGATAGTAGGGCGCGTCATTTCAGTTAGACAAGCTCTTCTTTCCTTTCGATACTTATTTACTTAATCATACTTAGTTACTTAATCATACTTGACCAGTTTAATTATTCTTCTTGTTGCAATTTTCTTAACAAAGGAAACTTCTTCACTGATATCATTGTAATCGACTCGAATTTGCGATGTAACGAAGTTATTTTTTTTCAATATTTGTTGACTAGATGTAGGTGATTGTATTTGGGTTAGCCTACCGGTATTTATTTTGTTAAATAAATATTATTTTTTCTTAAAATTCTATCTTTTATTTTTTTATCCTAAGATTTGTATCAGGATTATCCTACAATGAATGTTCAATGAATGTTTTTCCTTAGGTAATATAATTTATACAAATCTACGAAATAAAACAATTTAAATACGAATAGCATATCATATAATTTTCTTACGTTTTGTAAACATTTAAAAATAACATTTTGCTTACATGATATATTTTACAGCCACATCGCAGTCACACTACCCATGATTTTTATAAAAATGGTTATTTTAACAATAAACCTAATTCATACTAGTGACTGCGACACCGTTGCATAGCCAAAACAAGTGCACTAAATACAACAAAACACCAAAATAAACAGCACATAATATACTTAAGTCTTTTAGACGAAAAACTTCGCATGGAAATTCGAAGCTTATTAATAAATAAAATAAGCGAATAAATATAACTAAAGTCCGTTTCAATTTGCTAGTCTAATATTGTTAACAATCATTTATAACTTTCAAAATAATATCATTGAATAAATAATCAACTGTTTGATTTAAAAAGAACTTAGTGTTCAATATTGAATAACCTATGTAGGTTGTGAGTTCTCTCATATAATATACAGTGGTGGACAGCTAATTAAAGACACATTGAAAATTGTATGTTCATCAAGTTTTGGGTTTCAATAATTTTGTATTATGAATACATAGAAACCAGTAACTGTTGTAAAATAATCGTATGGGTTTTACATATTATTTGAAGTTACTATTTGCCATAACATTGATCTATTTTTCGTTATTTTTGACCTCAAATCTATTATGAGCAAAATAAGTGTACCAGTGATGTGGACAACTAATTAAAGACACCAAATGTAAGTTACTGAAAACCAAAAAAATACTAAACTACAAAATAGTCAGTTAATATGAAATTATAAATAGTCATTTATCAATTGTTTTACAAAGTTTTTGATGTCTTGTCGTATGTCGTTTAGCTGCATTTTGACCTTTACCCAGTCCTGACACGGTCCTGGCATTAGTGCTATTAGTTCCTTGCAAGCATGTATTGAAATTTATTCGAATGCTTTCATAAACGCGTCATTAAGGTTATTTTAGCGTTGGTTACTACCTACTGACTATTATTTGTCTGATATTACAAAGTTTCAAATGCGATAGATGTCAGGACCTTAGAATCGGACCCCACGGAAAGACCTAGAATGGGATTTCTAGATGAAAAATATTAAGGATCAAAGCATATTTTCATGACAGTAAAGCAGGAAGATCGTTAAATAATAATAATATAATATAAATAAGGCCTAGATTGTGCGAGGAAAACTTGCACTGAAGAAAATTGTATAAGTTACCAAATTTATAATATGCCAAATATTTCACGGATGCGGTTTGCCTAAATACATTCTCAACGTGGACCGAATCAAAGTGGATAATTGAGATGTTTTCGAATTAAATAAAATAATGGATGTAATTACGAGGAAAACGGTCTATGAGACGACAATTTAACAAGACTATGTATCATATAACTGTAAGATATAAAGTGAGGAAACATCAAAGTGCGCCGTTGATTTTCTAGACGTATTGCTGGACCTATGAAAAAATACTTGTACATGGATGAAATACCTAAACAATAATATTCAACAACAGCCTATCTTACCCTAAGCTGACTAAGCATCTTGTCTAGATAATCTTGTAGTTTAGACATACTAATGACTTACTAAACCGACTGCAACGGCCGTCTCAGTTTTTCTCAGGCACACTGCCTATCTTTTAGATATGCTACCATAATAGTCCTAACATCAACCCAATTGAATAAAATTAGATTCTTGTATTAGGTAATACACTAGCGAGACATGTTGCTAATGTTTATTAACTATACGACGCTTTTATGAAAACATTAGAACAAATTCTTACATGATAACAAGAAACGCATATCACCAATGCCAGGACTAAGTTAAGGTCAAAATACAGCTAAACGACATACGACAAAACATCAAAAACTATTTAAAACAATTGAGAAATGACTATTTATAATTTCACATTAACTGACTATTTTGTAGTTTCAGTATTTTTTTGTTTTCGTTAACTTACATGAGGTGTCTTTAATTAGTTGTCCACATTACTGGTACACTTATTTTGCTCATAATAGATTTGAGGTCAAAAATAACGAAAAATAGATCAATGTTATGGCAAATAGTAACTTCAAATTATACGTAAAACCCATACGATTATTTTACAACAGTTACTGGTTTCTATATATTCATAATACAAAATTATTTAAACCCAAAACTTGATGAACATAAAATTTTCTAAGTGTCTTTAATTAGCTGTCCACCACTGTATATATTAATAATTTCGTAAATAAGAAATGTCAAGATTGTTAACAATATTCACCAAGCAAAAAAAAGCAGACTTTAAACTTGTTTCGTACAAGTGAATTTACGACCAACTGTTGTTTTTTTAATATTTAAAACACCATTTTATTGCGTTGACAGTCAGCACAAAAAAATATTACAACAGAACATGTTTGGTCCACAATATAAGCAATCACGATGGCAGTAACATACTAACCGGTTATCACAAAAATGGACCTGTCACACCCCTCTCCCCCGCTTCCCCGCTCACCCGCCCGCGTTCGTCCGTTTCGTGTCAATACGGTACCCCAATCACGAATAATTGCGTCAAAGTATTCGTATAGTAACGTAATCATTTGTATGAGAATTTGAAAGCGCCTATATCGGACGTAAAACAAACTAAAAATTGGCCACTCAAATAACATAATATATTAAAATCATTTTAATTGAATAGGTCGTTTAACTTGTTTCTGGTCGTGCCATATTTTAGTTAGTATGACGTCAACTTCGGTAAGGCTTTTCGAGCTTTACACGTTATAGATAGTGCCATCCACGACGGCGCGCCCCTCCACTCGTCCAAATCGTTTAAAGTACATGTGTGCAAGCTTTTTCCAACATTTGAATTGAATTTGGAACATCATAATGACTTAAGAATGACAAGCATACTACAAAAAATATACTCAAAGGAAAAGCTGCTCTACTTAGATATAATTTCAAGTAGGCATGGTTAGCTACTAGACAAATAATAAACATAAAAAAAATGCACCAGTAACATTTTTACTATTAACGTAAACGAAATACGTAAGAACGTTTTATAAATAACATTTAAAATATTGAATAATATCTTTATAAGATAGCTATCGGATTTTTCTTCGTACACGTAGGTCTTACTTAGCGTAATGTTTTATAGCCTTCCCCGATAAAGTATATCCCGGTATATTATAAGTAGCACATGGTATTTTATTTATTTAAAAATGTTTATGGTGTTTAAGTATATAACCATTATATTTTTTTAAGTAAATTTACTAACAGTAGTAATCTACTGTCAGTCTATGGTATAATTACCAGGCTTATTTTTTAGTACAACACACTGGGTTTTCCTTGATATTTTAAAAATAATTAAAGTAGAGCCACTTTCGTGACCAGTCTAAATTTTTGAATGACGGCCGACTCACAACTGACGCGCGTGTCACCCCCCGCACCCCGCGCCTTCCTCAATCAAAAAAAGAGTGGGGCGCGCCCTCGTGGATGGCACTATCTATACGTGTCGAATACGTCAAATGTTCGTGATTGGGGTACAGATCATTTTTGCACACTTTTCTTGCATCACCGCGCAGTGACAGGCACATTCTTACGATTGCCGATTGCATTGCCATCAAAATACATCCGCCATCGCGAAGATACAATAAAGTATAAACTTAGTACCTATGTGAATAGAACCTGTATGATTTAGAATGTCACGCGTCACGCAATGAGAGACCAAGAATTTCGCGCGGTCGGACCGACAGCACGGTAGCTCAATTGGAAGAGCAGTTGGCCCGGTAAGCCAGAAAGATGCTGGTTCGAATCCCGCCCGTGCGCAATTTTTGGTTTCTTATTTCATCTTTAAGAATAGAACCTGTATTTGAAATCATCTTATTAAAAAAAGAAACCAGGTTTTACACTAAGACTAAGGTAACCCGACCAAAAAAGGGACACCTCCACCTCATTAATGCTATCATTATGACATTCTCTTTAAATTGGTCGATTAATACCTCAGTAATGTTCTACACCTGGTACAAAGTTTTTGTAATAAGGTTTTTTGAAATTGAGTTAAAGTAGGTAAGTATTTTCACAGAAACATGTTTTTTATATAATCCTAACCGAATCAGTTAACGATTATCCTCGATGAAACCATCCATGTACCACTTAAAGTATAATATATTGAATCTTACTATGAATATACTGCATTCATTGCACCCATGTACACATACATAATACAAATTTATTCCAGAGATCGTTTAACTTCAAAAAATAAGATCTGTGAAATCATTTTTTATTCATAAAAATTGCACTTGTAAAAATAATGTCAGACAAGGAACCGAACCCTGTGTTTTACGCTATCCGGGTGCATGCCTATACCACTGGGCCATCGCACATTGGCAAGCCTGTTGAATTTTGCAAGTGCTTTCTCCCGGATAGCGTAAGACACATGGTACGATTCCTTGTCTGTCAGAATTCGTTTTTACAAGTGCAATTTATATTATTAAGTTTGTATAGTGACAAACACTATAAAAACAAAAATAAAATTACACTTTTTAATCAAATTATTTTGCAATTTGGCATACATACATACATCTTATAAGTAGCTCCAATAAAAAGTTTTAGATAAAAATGTTTAACAGATAATAATTTTATTAATTAATAAATATAACCATTTGCTTATGATACAAAGATATAATATACATATTGGTTTTGTAAATTCTACACAATTTTTGTATTTGAATTTGTATAGAAATGTTGTTATAAACCTGTTTTATGTGTCAAACTAAAATGTAGCTTTAAAAGCTTTACAGCCTGTTTTACAATGTCTGAATAAGTTCCCATTAGCGTTATCTGTCCACTACTCGTTACGAAATTATGTTATATTTGAATTGTTCGCCGGTTAGTGCTTATTTGTCGGTGGTGAAACGGGGCCTTAGTTGAATAACTGATAAACTATTATAAACACAAATAAACGGAGCTAGCTGTGTTATTATTATGTACTTATATTAAAACTAGTGTACGATTTACTATATTCTCACTATGTTTATATTTTTTATGTTACATTATGAAAGCAATATTTTATTTACATAGTGAAAATAAAATAAAAAAATCTGTAAAGCTAAATAAATGTCAAATTCAGTTCTTATAATAACTTGTTCGACTATAGTAATGACAAAAAATACAGGACAACATTTTAAAAATAGCAGTGCATAATTTTGTAACTGAAAACATACTTATTTAATTTTGTCTATGGTAGTACAATCAAGCACATCAGACTATACATTTTTGATGAAAAATAGCCCTTATTCCAACAGCATAAGATACCGCAGTGCTTGACGTGCTGTCGTCCGTACATGCTGAACCACAGACAAAAAAAAACCGTTAAAATGCCCTTAACTTTTCAATTAAAAAAAAAACAAGTCTTTAACGGCCTGTTTCATAATGCATGTCATTCCCATAAGTGTCATCAGTACCGTTACCATGAGTTTACGTCGGTTTTACTCGCTAGCGACGATTTAACTACGTATGGAAAATTATAGTTCTGCAAGTGACCGCTAGGGGCGCTGTGCAATTTTCCATAGACTTTTTTACGTAGTCGCTAGCGAGTAAAACCGTCGTAAACTCATGGTAACAATACTGTTCACTACTATAAGAGATGACGTTCCAAATTTGAATTATTCGTTTGTGTAACAGGCCCGTAACACAAGAGAAGTACAATAACAGTAATTAAAAAGTCTACGCCATACGCGACTGTGGAAGTATTATTTTATATATTTTAAAATACAATAGATCTCTATTGGCATTCCTTGAGTACTTGTAATGATTTCCTGAATAACTCCTGCTGGGCTCTGGCATGTTTTATCTCCAATTCTGCGAGATCTATTAAGCTGTGAAAAAAATATGTTCCTGTCAATTAAGGTTCTTTTCTCGATTGTAATAAAAAATATTACTATAAAAAAATAAAATAAAAACTGATAATTCTTCAAGATAAGTATGACATACCTCTTCCTAAAAGCGGCCACTCTTCTAGCGCGGAAGTCGAGCAACTCCTCTCTCGCTCGCGCGGACAGTTGCTCGAAGCGAGCGCACGCTTCGGCCTGCTGCTGCTCCGCCTGTAATGCATCGATATCGGTTCAGCCGAAGAGATATGGATGGTTGGTGTACTTGAACCCTTTGACCGGTAGAACTATGGTTTAGAATGTTTTTTAACACACAGTGTCATATTTGAATTCTTAAAAGATGAAAGAAGCAACCAAAAATTCCAACTGCTCTTCCAATTGAGCTACCGTGCTGTCGGTCCGACCGGTAGCTCAATTGGAAGAGCTGTTGGCCCGGTAAGCCAGAAAGATGCTGGTTCGAGTCCCGCCCGAGCGCAATTTTTGGTTTCTTATTTCATCCGGTAGAACTAGTCAAAAAATTCATAAGATTTGGATCCTAAGTCAATGGGAAAGTTCAAAATATGACGGCAAAAAACAAATAAAGGGTGAAACCTACTACACACCCGGGGTTTAAAATCAAAAGATCATAAGGGAAGCAACCTATTGAATGTCTTTTGTGTTTGACATAATTAACTAATACAAAATCTCAGTGTCAATAGTAGTGTAGTAAAAAAGTGATCCAAGACCTTTACATACACGAATTTTTGTAGCGAAAAGATTAGTTTTTCTCGATACAGCATAGTTTTATCGATACGTTTGTATTGAAAATCATGACACCATTCCCACTAAACCGTTCCGTTATCGACCAATATAGTCGCGAGTCATGCACGGAGCGTGTCAGCATTGGAAAAATACGCTTTCGCTTCATATAACGGTGAGACAGAACGCTGTAGATCCGTTCAGTGGGCAAAGTAGAGCGTATCGTGTTCCTTTTCGTGTCTGATACGCTCCTAGCACGGTCATAGTATATTAAGGTGTAGTGTGCCCAGGCCTTTAATGAATAAAATAACTAACTACATTTATTATTTGTTTAAAACAAGCGTGCATTACCTCTTGTACTTCCGTCGGCTGGGTGCACGGACAGAAAAACTCGTGTTACACACATACACACGTGAATATCCAAGTATAGTCATAAAAACAATGTGAGTTTTAAATATAAGTTATATGACTGAAGAATAGTACAGCTATATAGTGTTTTTTTTTACATTGTAAATATCAAAGCTCAGTTTATTTTACTATAATGAGTTTTATTAACCAGTGGTGGTTTTCGTTATTGTAATGAAATCAAACCTTACTTTCGATTTTAGAATAATTTACTAACTTTGAACTTTTAAGTTAATTTGAATTGAGTGCGTTATGAAAAGTTTTAATGTATCAATCGTTGTTAATTGTGTAACCACACGGTGTTAATTGCGTTAATACATAATCTGGTGTAAATTGCAAAGAACAATTGAGGTGTTAAAGTTAAAATACTACAATCGGTTAAAACTTACAGCATGAACATCCTTATTCTTGGCTCGGGCTTTTTCTAGATTCCTATTTGCCGCTTCGTACGCTGCGAGGCATCTAAATAACAAAAACAAAAGAAAATTGACTTGTGATTGAATTGGTGCCTGCGTCTAGAAACTTGACTGAGCCACTCAGTAGCTGCGATTAGTGGGTGCGTCTAGTGGCTTGACTGAGCCACTCAGTAGCTGCGATTAGTGGGTGCGTCTAGTGGCTTGACTGAGCCACTCAGTAGCTGCGATTGGTGGGTGCGTCTAGTGGCTTGACTGAGCCACTCAGTAGCTGCGATTGGTGGGTGCGTCTAGTGGCTTGACTGAGCCACTCAGAAGCTGCGATTGGTGGCTGCGTCTAGAGGCTTGACTGAGCCACTCAGTAGCTGCGATTGGTGGGTGCGTCTAGTAGCTTGACTGAGCCACTCAGTAGCTGCGATTGGTGGGTGCGTCTAGAGACTTGACTGAGCTACTCAGTAGCTGCGATTGGTGGGTGCGTCTAGTGGCTTGACTGAGCCACTCAGAAGCTGCGATTGGTGGCTGCGTCTAGAGGCTTGACTGAGCCACTCAGTAGCTGCGATTTGTGGGTGCGTCTAGTGGCTTGACTGAGCCACTCAGAAGCTGCGATTGGTGGCTGCGTCTAGCGTCTTGACTAAGTCACTCATTAGCTGCGATTATTGGCTTGTATGAGTCACTCAGTAGCTGCGATTGGTGGCTGCGTTTAGAGGCTTGACTGAGCCATTCAGTAGCTGCGATTGGTGGCTGCGTCCAGCGTCTTGACTGAGCCACTCAGTAGCTGCGATTGGTGGCTTGTATGAGTCACTTAGTAGCTGCGATTTGTGGCTGCGTTTAGTGGCTTGACTGAGCCACTCAGTAACTGCGATGGGTGGCTTGTATGAGTCACTCAGTAGCTGAGTCTAGTGGCTTGACTGAGCCACTCAGTAGCTGCGATGGGTGGCTTGTATGAGCTTGTATGTTGTCTAGTGACTTGACCGAGCCGCTAGTGGTTACTTTTAGTGACTAGTGGCTCAATGTCCGCTTGCTCTAAAGTTTAAATAACTAAATATCTCACCTCAGTCGTCTAACCAGCACTGCCTTGGCCGCATGAGCGTCGCGCATGTAGTAGCGCAGTGTGTCTGCTAACTTCAGGTCCTGGTCTGACGCCATGCGACCTTCGATCTTCTGTTAGAAGCGAATAAAGGTAGATATTGATTAAAGATACGTTTTGTTTGTTATGACAATTATTTTAACTGAATTTAAATTCGTATTTCAACGAACTTAAGTAAAGTTGTTTTTTTCTACATACATTTTAGCGTAATTAGAGTTGCTATTTTTGCTAGTCATTGGTTGTATTATGTTGTCATTATCAACAGCTGTGAATTTTGTAATACAAATAAAATAAAATGCATGTCATTTATAACTTTAAGATCCTTTTACACATAATGACAATAAAAAAAATTACTTTGACTATAATACCTTACCCTTACTGCCTCGGTGGCGCAGCGGTTAGAGGGTCGCATTTTGAAGCGACGGCTGCGCCAGAGGTCTCGGGTTCGATTCCCGGGTCTGGCCAAAAATATGTACCTGGGTTTTTCTGTACAGAAATTCTCAGGGAAGCCCGGAGTTTGGAAGTTGGCGGTGTTTCACCCCCATGCCTCGAAATACGAAAAGCCGTCGGTAATGCGCCTGATCTCTCTCCGGTCGTGTCAGATTGCTGTCCCATCGGGCTATGAGAGTGAAAGGGATAGAGAGTGCACCTGTGTTTGCGCACACACTTGTGCACTATAATATGTCCCGCGCAGTCTGTTAGTCGTTGTGACTGGCCACCGTAGTCGAAATCGGCTAGGGGGTCTATTATTAATATCTTACCCGACACTTGTCGAAGGTGTCAGCGGCTCTGGTCAAGAACCTTTCAGTCGGCGGCTGCTCGCGCGTGCCCAGCTGCGTGATACACGACGACAACTTGATGTGGGCGTCCGCTACCTCTGTAGAATGAAGATGTGGTTAAAATTCAATTTTAGTAACATCAATCTATACTAATATTATAAAGCTGAAGAGTTTGTTGACTGCTTTTATGGTAGGCTGAAGGAGTTGGCAATAAAACATACTCCGGTGACTAGGACTAATTCATCATCATTCCCTCCTTGGTTCAGTAATGGCTTGAAACTCTGCTTAAAAGAAAAAAAAAAGTTTCACAAATTATATAAGAAGTATAAAAATCCGCGTGACTATGATACATTTTCTATGTTGCGTGCTCGGAGCAAAAAGCTCATTGATACTTGTTATGGAACTTATTTGCGAACGGTGGAGGGGTCACTTAAGGATAATATTAAGTATTTCTGGAGTTTTGTACAGAACAAAAAAAATTCGTCTAATGGCATTCCTAATACAATGAAATTTGGTAATCATAATACATCAGATAGGAAGGAAATATGTAACCTGTTTGCAAACTATTTCAGCTCTGTTTATGAGGACTCTTCGGCCGCCTTACCTAGTCTTCATGAGTCATTCCCTGGTTTTACACACGATCGTCAAATTGGTTCCATCGATCTGTCTGTTGAGGATATCGAATCTAAGCTCAAGAATCTTGATGTGAATAAGGGTACTGGTCCAGATGGCATACCTCCTCTGCTATTAAGGCGTTGCGCTGACACTGTATGTGTGCCCTTACAGATTTTGTATAATAAATCCTTATCGGCAGGGGTGTTTCCCTCTCAATGGAAATTAGCTCATATTGTCCCGGTTTTTAAGTCTGGTGATAGATCTCTATGTAAAGACTATCGACCAATCAGTATTTTATCTTGCTGTGCAAAGCTATTTGAGAAGTGTGTCTATGATGCTCTTTACTTTCACTTCAAACCTTTCATATCACCATGTCAGCACGGATTTGTAAGAAACAAGTCTACTACCAGTAATCTTCTTGAATATAAAAATTATTTGTGTGGTGCTTTTGCCAGAAGGGGGCAGGTGGACTCGATTTATACCGACTTCTCAAAAGCATTTGATAGAGTGAACCACTTGCTTCTCTGCCAGAAGCTTGAAGCGTATGGAATCCATGGGGACTTGCTGCGATGGGTCAAATCCTACTTACGTAAAAGGAGTCAATTAGTGGCACTGAAAGGGGATCTTTCCTCAGCTTTTACTGTTCCCTCCGGTGTCCCGCAGGGATCTCATCTTGGACCTCTATTCTTCATTATTTTTATTAACGACCTTGTAAGTCAGCTCTCATGCCCATGTCTGTTATACGCTGACGATCTCAAGATTTTTAACTCCATTACTAGCCTAAATGATGCTGTGCAGCTTCAAAGGGACCTGGACCTAGTTCTCGAGTGGTGTCAGTCGAATGGCATGACACTAAATATTAACAAATGCTTCGTCATTACATTCACTGGCAAGTCTAATGCCATTAATTTTAATTATTCTATAGGTGATCATACCCTCGTTCGCAGGACTGAGGCCAGAGATCTGGGGATAATTTTTGATACTGGGCTATCTTTTCGGCAACACTATGAGTATATTGTTAAGAGAGCGTCGTATATGTTAGGATTCATATATAGGATATCTAAGCCATTCAAAAATGTATCGTCCTATCTTACTCTTTATCATGCTTTAGTGCGTAGCTTGCTTGAATACAACTCGGTGATATGGTCGCCATTCTATAAAGTTCATATGAATAAGATCGAGAGAATTCAGCAGAGATTTTTACGTATGCTAAGCTTCAGAATGCATCTCCATCGCAATTTAAATTGTTATGAGGATAGACTTGAGAGATTTCGAATGACGTCACTGTCCACTCGAAGGAAACAGATTGAACAAATGATTTTATATAGTATTATCCACTCTCAAATTGATTCTCCTAGTATATTATCTCTGTTAAATTTTAACACCTATTGTCGAGTCCGTAGGCCCAAATTGTTCACTCTGAATGTATATGTCAATAACACCTCATATTTTAACCCTATCACTAGAATGTGCCGTCAACACAACGAGCTGGTTGATGGTTTTCCAAATATAGATATTTTTAATAGCAGTCGTTATAAATTTAAGAAAGATATTGCCAGGGTTATAGCCTAGAGATAGTGCATTAAGAATTATATTGAATTATATTGTTGTTTTGTGTTATATATACATTTTTTACTGTTCGGATTGGATTGTGCTCAAACAGTTGTATTTTTAATTTTTAGTCTTTTTTTTTTTTAGTTTACCTTTTTGTACCGTGACATATTTAGTTATTTGGTCTTGTTTGCTAAAAAATATTTATAACAGTATGTACACACTAAGGGTTGTAAACTAGTAATTTAGTATGTTCACCATTTTGTTTTTAAATATTGTTTGTAACCTGTTTTGTACATCCTTTCAATAAAAAAAAAAAAAAAAAAAAAACATCACGCTACGACCAATAGGAGCAAAGATATAGTGGTAAATGTGTAAAAAACGGGAGAAAGAAGTCACGATTCCACGCTGAAGAAGTCGCGGGCAAAAGCTAGTAAAAAATATAGCCGCTGAGAAAATGCTTTTTTGATGTTTTCCATTTTGTATGAAATTTTATAGGAGGATTGTCAAAGTCTGGGAGCTTGAAATTCTTTCCATTACAATAGCATTACGGAGCGGCTATAGTGTACACTGCTAACTTTGTTGATAATATTTTTCAAGGAGATTTTTTTGGTCTACAAAATGGACATCTCTAGAAAAACGAATGCTTTATGTTGAGTAGTGACAAGAGTACTTTGCAAGAAGGACGTCATCATCATCATTATCAGCCAAAGGACGTCCACTGCTGAACATAGGCCTCCCCCACGACTTTCCACAACGACCGGTTGTGAGCGGTCTGCATCCAGTGCGATCCTGCGATCTTTACAAGGTCGTCTGTCCATCTTGTCGGTGGACGTCCTACGCTGCGCTTTTGGAAGGACGTGTCATTGTCAAAAAAACAACATTCAGGCTTTATATAAAAAGCAATTGGTATATGGTTTAAATGTAATGGTGCCGTAAAGGTGAAAATAAATTTCTCGCAGTAAAGAAAATACCTTGTAATTTTTTGGCCCGTATAAAGACCCTGACGACTTTGGCCATTTATTATTTTATTTTTATTTATACTTTATTGCACAACCAGAGTTTGTACATAAGGTGGACTTAACACTATTTGTCCCTTATAAGGAACATCTCACCTTTATGTTTAGACGTCATCCTATCCACTTTGGCCACGGCATCTTTGAGATGTGAGTAGTACTCTTGCAGGAAGGATGTTTCTTGCTCGAAAAAGTCGTTGACATCGCGAACTGTTGCGCCTAGGTATATCTCGTCCGTAGTTGTTGTCATTGAACGCATCTAGAAATAGAGTTGAGAAGTTCGTTATTTATTATCAAATGAGATCATAAACACGTTCCGGGACAGTGAACGCCTACAGGCGTGAAAACAATAAAACATCTATTGTGTCTGGAATAGTGTCCCGGAACGTGTTAACAAAAAACATTTTCGGCCAGCGCGTCTGCTTATAAAAACATTTGTAGACAAATACTGCCTACTTAGTATAATATATAAAGTATAAATATAAGAAAATAAAATAAAGTAAGTATATGAAGTATAAGTAAATAAAATAAAGTATAAATAAGGGCCCAATTATCACTTTTATTTAATTTACAAAAAAAGTATACAGGATGAAATTTTAATCAGCACTGAAATTTTGTGTAAAGACTCCACTGATGATTAAGAACAAGTTTTACTATATTGGGGCAATGGTGAAATCGAGAAAAAAAATCAGCTATTCCATACAAAAGTTCAATTGGCGCGGTCAGAATGTATGGACCAGCTGTTTTTTTTCTCGTTTTTTTTACTCATGAATATGGACAACTTTTTCTATTGGACCAATAGTCAAATCTTAAGATCCACAGTTTTTAAACCAATTAAACTTTCACAGCAGATTTTCTTGTAAATCTTACCAGTCCACCAATAAGGTCCATCCTCCCTCGCGGCTTAGCGCATAGATCCTGCTCGTACTCCAGAAACACGCGCAGGTGCGAATCGTTCCTGAATACAGGGTGAGCTGCCAACCTTTGTAGGAACACTTCGTGCATAGCCACTGTCTTCTTGAAGGTAGCTAGGTATTCGCTGGGGAGGAAATTATTTATTATAGTAATATGTTAAGTTAAGTTAAGTTAGCCTGTAAGCATCCCACTGTTGGGCAAAGGCCTTACCTCAAATGTGAGGTAGTATGAGCCATACTCCACCACGCGGGCTCAGTGCGGATTGGCGGAGGGGTGTTTGCAAGGCAGCGACCAACCTTGCTGTCAGACTTTATCAAGCCGCCCATAGGGCCTCTGACTAGTCTTAACGACTAATACCAATCGATATCAGCCGGGACCAACGGCTTAACGTGCCTTCCGAAGCACGGAGATGCTCGTGATATACGCCACTTATATGGTCGGAATGGTCACCCATCCAAACACCGACCGCGCCGTAAGTTGCTTAACTTCGGTATTACTACCAAAGCGCTGCCACCTTATTAAGCTATTATAGTAATATAATATTATAAATACAAATAGAAAAACATTTATTGCTATTGCTAGTCGAACATTGTTAACAATCATGACATTCCTTTTTATCGAAATGATTCATTTTAAAATAAGATACGAAATTCACAACCTACATAGGTAACTTGTCGTTCAACACTGAGATATTTTCAAATCAAATAGTTGATTTATTTTATTAATGGATATTATAAATTGCACTTGTAAAAAGCAATCGTGACTCTGTGACAGACGAGGAATAGAACCCCGTGTCTTACGCTATCCGGGCGTATGCCTATACCACTCGGCCACCGTCACATTAACGAGGCCGTTGAATTTTGCAAGCGCTTTCTTTTAACGAATAGGCTGCGTGACCTCATCAATGTTGCGAGATTGCTCTCACAATATCCGAGGGAAAATATTTTTACAAATATTTTAACAATCGGTTAAGATGAAGGAAGCCAAAATTTCGACACCAATTTCAATGTTACGATAGCTCAGGTGGGCAAAACGCGCGGTCTCGAAACTTGGATGCGTGGGTTCGAATCCCGCATGAATGAATGAATGAATTCATGAATGAATGAATGAATGAATGAATGAATGCATGAATGAATTAATTGGATTAATATTAATGGGTCCAAATTTTTTTTTAAATTATTACCAAGCAAAGCCCGGTCGCCCAGATATTAATATTATTAACACTCACTCTTCCAACTCCTCCTTCATCTTGAGAAACTCTTCCCTAGTAAGAGCGCCTTCGCCCTCGCCGAGACGTTGTAGTTTCTCACGGGACGCGTCGAAATCCGGCCTCGGAGGCGCTGGGGGTATCTGTGAACAAATACAGGATGTGTATTCTTAAAAGATGAAATAAGAAACCAAAAACTGCGCACGAGCGGGACTCGAGTCTCGAACCAGCATCTTTCTGGCTAACCGGGCCAACTGCTCTTCCAATTGAGCTACCGTGCTGTCGGTCCACCGCATGTGAGGATGTGTATGTTTCGTTTTTTATTTAATTTATTTACTAGCTTGCTGGGAAAGCTTATTCCCTTATAGGATCACTTCGTTGTCCTTCTGTCTGTCCCTAAACTTTATATCAGGAACGCGTGGATGTATCGAGTTGGAATTTTTGTCAAATACTTAACTCTGAAGTCCCTTATTTTATTTTTGGAGTCATTGGCCGCTGACAGAGACGAATGGAAAGAATTGGGGGAGGGGAGACCTTTGCCCAGCAGAGGGATGATGTAGGTTAGATAGAAAAAATACTAGTGGTCCCAGCAAACTTATTTTGCCGCCGGTCCCATCCCACCCCGGCCCCGTTTTATAATGATTATAATTATCCTATTTATTCGGGGCCAAGACAAATCTAACAAAATTAAAATCATGAAAATCGGTCTACCTGTTCTCGAATTATAGGTGGTGTAACTAACACAACTTGCTTTTTAAATATAATATTTGTATATAACATTTGTAATAAAACATTTGTAGGCTTACTAGTCCAACACATCTACAAGAAAATATCAACTGTTCGTATAGTAATATACAGGGTGTTTGGTACATCGTGTGCCCATTAAAAATGGCTTTTAGTGTATTAGTATTCAATTACATTAACTTTGTATAGTGACAAAACTCTATAAAACAATGTTCTTTTTTTAAATTGCTAAAAATAAAAAAAATACTTACAATATAACCCGCATACTGCTCATTCTCCTCATACCGGTCGTGCAGCCACACAAACTCCTCATGCTGACGGACCACCACAAACTCTTGCTTCTGGAACTCCGGGAGTGTTGTCTTTGTGTGCACCGTAAACTTTACCTTTTCCTTCTCGCTTAGAGCATCCGAGATGTCTACCTGTTGGTTGAGGGGTAAGGTTTTTTATTTATTTATACAGGGTGTTACTTTGCATCCTAGCCATATTCAAAGAGATAAAAGAAGGGAACAGTACCTATTACTTTAGATAAACAAGAGACTCCCATAAATAAAGCTCAATAAGTTTTAGGAAAACTTGGTTTTGCAGTACACATAGGAAAACACCATTTTTTTCTCGCACGTGCAAAAGTCGCAATAGGAATAAACCAAGTGGGCGTGGCCTAGCCGCCCGCGCCCGTTTTGTTTTTGATGTTAGAAAGAGAGCGCAATCGCCGCGGCTCTTTTGTGCCGATGACCAGCCATCAGTGATGTGTATGCGCTACGATAGTGAATGGTGTGCGTAACAGATAGTCGATAAAATTAAATAATCAAAATTAAAAATCAAAATTTTAGGTCACTATTTTTTTAATGATTTGAGTTCAGTGTCCGTAATATAGTTACCTCTGTAAATATGGCAAGGATGCAAAGTAACACCGTGTATAAACTTTATTGTACTGTGAGTTGCACAGTTGGAATTGGCGGACTTAATGCCTTAGGGCGTCTACCAGTCAACTGCTTGGAAATGCAGAAAGTTGAAAGTTGTCAAAATATCATTTGTCAATAAGTTTACTGCAGTATTTTATTGCAGTAACAATAGGTTAGAAAGGTTAAGTAATTTGACGATCTTTGTGGTGTAGTGGCTAAGCACTATGAGTTTCAAGGTGTCGCCGCTTCGAGGTCCTGGGCTCGATTCCCGATCAGGTAAAAATTTTCTATATTGTCTTTTGTGTGGATGTTGTGGTACTTGCTACTAATTTCCATATCACAAGTGCATAAGCTACTTACTTTGGGACCTGACCGATGTATAAGATTGGTGTTATATATTTAATTTGTAAATTACTTGAAAAGAAGCTATGGATTTTCAAAACTCCTTCATGAAAGCCTAAAAAAGTTTTTTGTTTTATTCTTAGTTTAAAACTCAAAGCACCCTCAAAATGTAACAGCTAAAATACCTCAACAACATAAGGATGTCTAAAGACTATTTTATCATCCTATATAACATGAGGTGTAGGTACACTTACCAGCAAGCTGTTATCAGCCAAAGAAACATTCTCACTTGGCTTCTTCTTCTCGACCTTGGCTTCAAGAGATGCCGGCTGCGCTGGCGACGACAGAGGGTCATGGTTACCTTCTTCTACACAGTCCTGAGAAAGCCATTAGTTATTTTACTGCATCTATAGTGCATGGCATTCATTCAACCCTCACTGATGTGTTTATCAACATTATTCTGTTTTATTCTTTTTTTTACTCTACCATCAGCAGACTATAGATCCCTGAGCGTTTATCGGTTCAATCATAAAATCATTATAACTGTATGTGTGACTTTCAAATGATTTGAACCAACCAGCCCACAATTAATCAGTCAGGTATCAAACGACTGCCGGGAGTCGCATAATAATGGAATTTCTATTGTGTCTCGTTCACACATGCTTGACGAGTTAATTTGTATACCTAGTATGGTAATTAATACATAATAATTAGATATGCTGCAAGAACATACATAGGTAATTAAATTGTAATTGGTGGAGAATCATATGAGATCAGATTAAAAAGGTGAATTACACAGATTCTTCGCATAATAATTACATAGCAGAAGTGGAATAAATACACATATTCAATTAAAAATACAAAACTTTGAAACTGAAACAAATATCATATGAACAACACGGATAAGAAGCAACGACCCGACGTCCTTCAGCGCTAAATGCGATTATTAAATGAAAATAAGCTAAAATTGAGAAGATTTGAGCGTCCACGTCATTCCACTTTTTCAATCAGAAACGGATACAAAAATAATTGTTTTTACACTTTGTCTGTAAGTTTGCATACCTAAGACCATGATTCATAAGGCAACAAGGTGAAAATATATTTATTATCACGATAATTAACGATAACAATGAGTTTTGTAGTAGGTGACGCCCCCCGGTGAGAAATGATGTTTTGCACAAAATATCCAATTAGATTCTAACTAGAATACTAAACACTTACCATCATCTTGAAGATTAGTTAGTGAACAACTGACTGATTACTAAATTGAATAGAATCCTTTAATTTATTTAAAATTAAACACAAAAACAATGCGGGTCTAAACGCTGACGCCAAATATTTTTTGATAACAGCTGTCAATGTCAAGACCACAGAGCTGTCAGTGTCAAAGTGACAGTGACAGCGGGTAAAATGTTGCTAGTTGAAGAGAAAAAAACACCCGGATACTTCAACCAGCCGACATTTGGATTGAATTCAACTTCATCTTATGTAAGTTTTAGCTATCAGCTCTTCAAGCTGGAGCAGCAGCGGAGTTGGCTGAAAACGCCAAGCGTCGCAAGTACGTCTCACTTGCAAGTTGCAAGTGATTATGTATTTGCGCCGTTTGGTGTTGAAACGTTTGGGCCGTGCCGTGGGGACCTTCGGCTAAATTGCTGTTTAGATAAATTTCGCCAAAATTAAATTCTGTTACGACGGCCAATAATAAAGCTGGCTGGTTTCTAGCGCAAAGGATTAGCATAGCTATCCAACGCGGCAACGCAGCCAGCATTATAGCCTCCTTGCCACAAGGAAATGGTTTCATTTTTGAAGAGGGTAGGGTAGTATTATTTTTGTAAGTTGCATGTCTTCTTCATTGGTCTATTCATAATGCCATGAATGATTTAACCGAATATATTCTTCTATATTTTAAGATTTTTTAAACCTCGCCTAGTGTTTGTATGATTTATGATCGCAGAGGACGCGAGTCTTTAACATTACTATTTACGGTAGGTAGGTAACAGTACGGATTTCCACAATTGCAAAAAGGTAACAAAGAGGCAATTAAAAAAAACACAATAGGTCACGTTCACATTCAATAAAATTACTTTTTATTTATACTTTTTAGACTATTTTTCAATCAATATTTAAACAAAATAATATTTATTTCAAGGAAGTTTTAGAAGACGAAGAATATCGTGGTAGGTATAATGATGATGATGAATATGATGATACGTGTATGTTTTATGATGATGTGATGCAAGCAGCGAGACAATTAATTTTATTTGCATGAACGCGTCGGAGTGTATTGATTGTTTTGACATATGAATGATACCATTTATGAAAAACAGTATCTGTCTGTAGTAGTTTTTAAGCCAAATTAACAGCCGTCAAAAAGTAATTAATTGTTTTTCCACTTTTGTGAACAAAGAAAAGAATCAGCCCTTAAAGCTGGAGCAGCAGCGGAGTTGGCTGAAAACGCCAAGCGTCGCAAGTACGGCTCACTTGCAAGTGATTATGTATTTGCGCCGTTTGGCGTTGAAACGTTTGGGCCGTGGGGGCCTTCGGCTAAATTGCTGTTTAGAAAAATTTCGCCAAAACTAAATTCTGTTACGGCCGATAGTAAAGCTGGCTGGTTCCTAGCTCAAAGGATTAGCATAGCTATCCAACGCGGCAACGCAGCCAGCATTATAGCCTCCTTGCCACAAGGAAATGGTTTCGTTTTTGAATAGGGTAGTCTTATTTTTTTATGTTGCATGTCTTAGTTTTAATTTTTTCTTGTTTGTTATTAATAACTATAAGAAATGATTATTACTAACAAACTATTTTCAAAATCATCTTGTAAATTTTAGATGAAATATTTATAATTTGCTTATTTCAAATATCATTCCAAAATATATTTATAGAATCCTACCATAATCGGCAAGGAATGGTAGAAATGGTAGAAAACCTGTGAATCGATAGTTCAAAATGAAATCCGGCTAGATTTTATTTTAAGTTCTAAAATACAAAACTTAGGTTTTAGATCGTCAAAATGGGCACACAGAAGCCAGGAGAATGGGCAAATTCATTGATAGCGAGATTTGAAGAGCAGGTGAGCTTGAACTTATTATTTACTTGTATTTTCTGGAGGTCCCACCCGTCTCTTAATTTATAATTTGGAAAAAATCCATTTCGCGGATGTTTTACTCTTCTATTTTCATTAGAAAACATAAAAATTGGAAGAAGTATGCTGTTCTACTAATATATCATTGATGGTTACTTGTCGGCACACCTACGCATTTATTGCGTTAAAAATTGGTTTCTTATATTTGCCGGAAATACGTTCTACCGAATGTTCTACTTAAGTCATTATTTATCATTTGCGACTTCGTTCTATGCTATGCGTAGGTAATAGGTATGTGACACAGGAGTAGAAATTTTCTCAGCTTGTATCAGGCAAGAGTCAGGACTCAGCAGGAATAATGTCTTCAACAATAATATAAACCAGTAAATTATCAAGAGTTTATTTAAGTATACCAGTTTTAATTGTAATGTTCCTTTCACAAATGTTCAGTTAATAAAAGTACTGTGTGTGGTTTTATAATTTTTCTGTATTTTTTTTTAAATACTTCAGCTACCATACAAAACAGGCGCGCAGAATCTCCACTCTCGTATCAATGAAGAGCAGTGCAAAGCATGTCTCGTTCAGATCAGCCGTCACCGGTTCTCTCTCGTCATATCTGGCCTCACAAAGATCTTGCAACGGATCAATGAACTGGTATGTATCTTTTGAGCTTAAAAATAAATATAGAAAAGAAAGTGACTTAACTAACAGTATTAATTTTAGTTAACATATTGTGACTTTTGTATGCTATTTGATCTTAATTAAAATGTAATAACAATTAAATTTATTTAATTTTTCAGTATCAACCAACAATATCATCCGGTGTGAACCGGCCATCAGACCTAGAGAAAGGTTACCATGACAGCTTAGTCATTGTATTAGACACGTTAGAAATATGTCTCAGCTCGCAACCGAAAGACACTACCAAGTACGATGAGGCTATGAACGTGAAGATACTGTTGAGAGAGGTCTGCCAGTTTATTGGTATGTTTTTATTAATAATAAGATAGTTTAACTCGTCAAGTATAGAGACAGACAGAAATTCTATAATTATGCGACTCCCGGGAGTCGTTTGATACCTGACTGATTAATGGGCAGTAGCTACCTATATTTATAATGTTTTATTAATTTTGGGCTGTTTTACAATGAAATAAAGTTGAAATTAATCCTGTCTGTCTTACACTATTGGAATTCTACCAGATTTAGAACATAATGGTGTAGGTCATTGTGTTAGGTTTTCCTTCTTTACATCTTTCATTATATTGTTACCAATCACAGTTTTTTTAAAGAAAAAAAATTCTCACTTTTATTATGATTAAGAAAAAAACAGTTACATGCACACGCCTTCAGTCATTAAAAATAAAGTTAAAAAAATGTTTGTTTCAGACATGCGAAACGAGAACACAATAAACAATGTTGTATTGAGACAGCTATCATCAAAGGTTCTATTCGCTCTCAGTCTCAACTTTTTTAACGCTGTGTTCAATAGGATCAGTGCCCGGTTGCAGGTATGTAGACTAAAAGAATAAATGCTGTAAAAGTGGTAAAAAATATTTATTTATTTAAACTTTATTGCACTGTAAACTGTACAATTGGCGGACTTAATGCCTTAAATATGTGTGAAAATACACAAAAACTTCCCGCTTATGCAGGAAAAGGTACAGATGTAAGCGTATGGGGACAGCAAGAGAAGAGGCAGACTGTATTATAGGACAGATAATGGGATTTTTTATGGGTCTACATTGCAAACTCTTATTCCAAAATTACTAAATCATCTAAGGCACTTCTGCTGTGGAAAGCAGAAAAACATCTACAATGTCACAACAGATATATAGAGAAAAGAAGAGAGATGTGTAAAAAAGGTAGAAAAATGGTTAATATACTATTTTAAAAACTTCAAACTATTTACAGGAACTAGCATCTAGCTCAGAAGAAAACCCCGACTATACAGACATAGAGTTAATTCAGCACATCAACGTTGACATATTGAGGCTTATACGGCTACTTACAGGTAAGGCCATATACAGGGTGTCTATGAAATCTTATAAACTGAAATGATAACACTAGCTAGGCCAAGGAAATAGGCTAAATCTATTTTTGCTCTTAAGCGTAAGCAATTCTTTTAACTAATTTATATTTTTATCCACTCTAACGTGTTGAGGACACCACCGCTTTACCAGTTTAAAACTAAATCGCTTGCATTCGACGATTTTGGTTTGAGTGACGCCAAAATTAATAAATAAATGACATGCAATAAATTAATGATTGATTGATTGGGTCGTGTGTGCGAGTGAGTTTCGCTTGAAAGTGGTAAAGCGGCGGTGTCCACGACCTTACATAGAAAGATCCATAATATTGAAAAAAAACACCGTCAAAAAATTGATCATACAGCAATAAAGACATCCCAAGGCACATAAGATTAAAAGTATACATATTTTTTTTCAGAATCTATACAAAAGTTTAAGTTGTTAAGGAAATCGGCGCACATAGTTTTAGTTGCTTCACTCGAGAAGGCGATATGGAATTGGATGGACACATACCCTCAGGCAAGTGATAACTTATTGGAAACTGTCTAAGAAAGAATGAAAATGTTGATATTTGATAAAATATTGTAAAGATTTGCGATACATGGTCAATAATTTCTAATTTTAATAATATATACCCACAAAAGCAGTGAGCCTATTACAAAAGGCGGTCATATTAAATACCTGCCGCATTACTCGCAAATTTTTATCATCGGACATATCAGCTTTCAACGCTGTTATGCTTGGTTAGTACCCGCATAACAGTTATATAACATAGATAGATAGATCGATAACTCTTTATTGCACACAAAATTAGTGAATTTACAAATTTGTTTAAAGGAAATGTCATATCAGAAATGATAATAATAGTCCCCCTAGCCGTTTTCTACTAAGGGACATATTATAGTGCACAAGTGTGTGCGCAAACACAGGTGCACTCTCTATTCCTTTCACTCTCATAGCTCGATGGGACAGCAATCTGATCTGACACGACCGGAGAGAGATCAGGTGCAGGACCAACGGTGCAACGTGCGCACCGAGGCATGGGGGTGATACACAGCCAACTTCCTAACTCCGGGATACCCTGAGAATATTTTAAATATTTGTTATATCAGTGATGGTGTCTTTTCTAATGACGATTTTTCCCCACCACAGATGAAATAGCACAAGTAAGCAAGCTTGACTCTGGCATATTTTTCACTATATGATTTACCTTTCCAGGAATTTGCCGAAGTCCAATGCAGGCCAAATGACGAGCTGAGCAAATGCTGTGACACACTTTTCGATATACTACAAGACAGCTTCTCTGACAACAAGAAGTCAAGAGTCGCTATGTGGCCGTTGCAGATAATGTTGCTCGTTTTAAACCCCGTAAGTTCTTTACTGAGGACAAAGTATTTTATAGTATTAATCCCCCTAGTCGATTTCGACTAAGGTGGCAAGTCACAACGACTAACCAACTGGCGCGGGACATATTTTAGTGCACAAGTGTGTGCGCAAACAAAGGTGCACTCTCTATTCCTTTCACTCTCATAGCCCGATGGGACAGCAAGCTGACACGACCGGGGAGAGATCAGGCGCAGGACCAACGGCGCCTGATCTCTCTCCGGTCTCTCCCATAGTTCTCCATTATACGGAACAAAATTCTCTATGGAATGCGTGTCCTTTAAAAAGTACATATTTGACTGCTAATGTAATGACCATTAATAAGAGAATAAGTATAAACCAAATATGTTTTCATCTTGCAGAAAGTTTTAGAAGAAATAGTTAATGCGGACAGCGGAGCGCCGTGCAGTCCGCGGCATACGAAGAAAAAGCACTTTATAGACTCCGTCAAACGAGGGCTCAGTAAGTGCCACATTATGAAGATTAACCCCCCTTATTCATAATAACTCAAACGGTCTTTTACGACGACCGATTTGGCGCAGTGGTTAAGAAATTGGCTACTGCGCCAGAGGTCGCGGGTTCGATCCCCGCACATTACAAACATTTGTGTGCATGAACATGTCAGTTTGTAGTTGTCTGGGTGTTTCCTATGTATAATATGTATGTATTTACAAAAAAAAAAGTATTTAAGTATGTTTATATCCGTTGTCTGGGTACCATAGTACAAGCTTTGCTTAGTTTGGGACCAGATGGCGCTGTGTGAAATGTCCAAGGATATTTATATTTATTTATATTTATAAACCTATTTTAGCTAAGTATTACACTGTTTTGTCACTTTCTGTCAAATGATGACAGCGCCAAGAAAGAATGAGACAAAACAGTGTAGTAGCTAAAATAGGTTTAAAAGACCGATTGAGCTATTATGAATAAGAGGTCTAGTATGGTCTTTTGTGTCTCACTTTACTAATCCAATTATTATTTCTAGACCTATTCAGGCCATATCCATAACTTATATGACTTTTCAAAAAAAAAACAATATTAAAGTAGCTGTTATTCTTCCCACTCGCTTTAACTAAAACTGGTCAAGTGTGTGTTGGGATTCGCCACTTCATTATTAATACAATGTACATAGTTTGTTATCTATAGGGACGTCAAGTTACTAAACACTGAAGCTTAAAAAATATATTTGGATCCATTAATCTTGATAGAAAACCATAAAACTCCACTACCAAAGAATATTTTCGATGTAAATCGTCGTGATCTATCAATTTTTAATGAGTTAAATCTAGCCGCTTAAAAATGGCGGAAATAAAAAGAGGCAAAGACACACACTGAGCGAAGGCCATTTCAGTGCCAAAAATTGTTATCATTAAAGTAAGAGCAAAATGTTTAGTTTAGTTTTAAGTGTTACTTAAAGTAAAAATTTTGTAAAAATATTTTGGTGCTGAATAAACGTTTTTTCTTTCTTTCTTTCAAAGGTTCTATACCGTTTGGTGTATTGGTTAGCGCTCCTGACTATTACGCCGGCCGTCGCGGGTTCGAATCCCGCAAGGGGAAAATATTTGTGTGATGAGCACGATCATTTGTACCCAAGTCATGGATGTTATATGTATTTAAGTATTTATGGGTGACGCCCCCGTCATAATCGTTGTCTGGTACTTCGTAACACAAGGAAGACAATTCCTTACCACGATACCACATAATTGGTGTGTTGTTTGGCGCATATTTATTATTTATTTATTTATACCCCTGTCTTTTATAGGTCCCCAAAACAACTCAAAACAGATGACAGAAGCGGCTGTAGTGACGTGTGTGAAGCTGTGCAAAGCGTCCACATACTTGAATATAGCTGATTCGGGAAACGTCACTTTTGTACTGGTGAAATCTGTTATCAATGATTTGAAGGTACGTTTTTGTCTATGGTTTATATTAATAATAAATAATAACTTTATTTCACTTTCTAAGGTACAAATTATGCCTCTTACTAACCCCCTTATTCATAATAACTCCAACAGTGTCATCATCATCATCTAATTTAAGAGCCAAGCTCTTGTCGGTGGAGTTTTTTCCATTCTTTACGCTCTTCCGCCATTCTCTTGACCTCTTGATACGACGCAACATTCAACTTTTGCTTTATTTGATGCATATAGCTTATTCTTGGTCTTCCTCTCTTCCTTTTTCCTTCTATTCTTCCCTCTATTATCGTTCTGATGGAACTGTCGTGTCGTATCAAGTGTCCCAGCATTCTCCCTCTTCTACTCTTAATTGTTTCTATTAGTTTTCTCTTTTCCTTTACCAAGTTCAAGACTTCTTCATTAGTTTTTTTCTCCGTCCAGCTAATTCTCTCCATCCTCCTCCAGCACCACATCTCAAACGCTTCCAGTCTCTCCCTATCTTTCTTTGTCATGGTCCACGTTTCACACCCATAGAGTGCTATACTCCAAATGTACACTTTCACGAGTTTTTTGCGAAAATTGCTGGATATTCTGGCCTTTATTAAGTTCTTTTTTAAATTAAAAGCTTGCCTTGCCATCGCAATCCTCGCTTTTATATCTGGTGCACATCTAGAGTCGTCGGTAGTTAGGCTGCCTAGGTATTTAAAGTTTTTAACCTGTTCCACTAGTCTAATGTCAATGGTGATAGGGCTATGTTTTTCTTTTTTTGATGCAATAAGTGTTTTGGTTTTATTTATATTAATTTTATATTAATTTAATTTAATTCCAACAGTGTAATAAACCTATTTTAGCTATTACACTGTTTTGTCACTTTCTGTCAAATGATGACAGCGCCAAGAAAGAATGAGACAAAACAGTGTAATAGTTAAAACAGGTTTATTAGACTGTTTGCGTTATTATGAATAAGAGGGTTAAATTACTGATAGCAAAAAGGTACACACTAAGAGGTATGAACGTTGGCAGCCGTACTAGTATAAATTGTGGCATGACAGTTTTTCGTATTTGTGGTACATATTAATTAATTAATGTTGGTCTTATCGCAAAGTAAGTATTTGATGCAGTTGTTTTATGGAAATCAGGAACAACGGTGGTACCACAACACCCAGACCCTAAACAATGTAGAAAATTATGATTATAATTATATGAATCGAACCCGAGACTTCGGAGCGGTGACGCCTTGAAACCCACGCTGTCGCTTAGCCTATACAACGGAGATCGTCAACTAATACCACATCATTTGTCCACAGTCACTCCTATTCAACCCTTCCAAATCCTACATCCGGGGCAACCTGATATCCGGCTATTCAGAACTGGATCTGATGACGGACTGCTTCGTGTCACTCTTCAGGATAATGCCACATAACAATGATGCGTTAAAAGTGTGTCTAAATCTGAACACCCATATTTCGTATCATTATGTCATCGTGAATTCGCTGCTTAGGTAAGATTTATCAAGTTTTTATTTCAGTGAGTCATATGTGATTCATGAGTCATATATGATTCATGACATGAGTCATATGTGGCTCATATGTTTTTTTGAAAACACTTTCTGCCTCAAAGTGTTCTTTAATTGGAACACGCTTAGTGCGTATCATTATGTCATCAATAAATCTTTGTATAATAAAATTGATATAGATTTTATAATTATTGTGTCATACGTAATTCATTCGTTGTAAAATGAGTGTGTCTTAATTTGAACACGCATTAAATCATAATGTAACTGTGAATTATTTGTCTAGGTAGGATATACTTTAAGTTATAATATGTGATTTATACATATAATGAAACATAAATGCTCATATTTAGTGACTCCAATCAACTACACAACTAATTATTGACAGTATTATTTCTGTCTGAAATATATCGATAGAATGACGTCTGTTCGCGTCAGTTTTAATGTTGAAAAGTGACAGCTAACAAAGCATTTTGGAAAGGGTTATAAAGTATTGATATTATTTCAGGATAATAAAACAACCCAGGCTACCATGGTGGCCACAAATAGAACTGTTATATCCAAGAGCTGCAGAACTTAGGGCAATGTTCACAGATACATTAAATAAGGCTACACAGGTAAGTTCTTATAAAATATGTAACTAAATGTTGAATAATACAAATATACCAATATAGGCATTCTTTCGAAACATTTACTTCTTGTTTGTTTTATTTTCATTAAGACGACAGGCTGAGATATAATTTAAATATAGTTTATAACGATACTGCAAACAGCAGTTATTTATTTATAGCAAAACACTTGTAAGCTTACTAGAGATCTAGTCCAACACATACAAGCACATACAAGTTTAAATAAAAATAATAATTGTACGAGTGTTTTTGATACAGGCTGAGGTTATTGTCAGTCTTCTGTCCCAAAATATGGCCCTCTCAGTATCAAAATCTCATATTTACTAAGATGTCGTGCTTGATGAAAATCTCTTAAGAATCTGTGGCATTCTTTTGATGGTCACATTATTTACCTCTTTAATCGACAGATAATTTTCTCTGAAATATTGAGACCACATTCACTTTCATTAATATGGTCTGTATAATCATGTTTTAATCCAACAGGGCTACATAGTCCACACACCTCTCCGAATGATCTCTCTATCGCTGAAGTCCAAAGAGGTCCAGTCAAAATTCAACCGTTCCGAAGAAATGCCGGCCTATAGGAGTCTACTGCTGTGTTGTGTGAAACTTATACACGCAGACCCCATGCTTATGTTGAGTGTAAGTATTTTTATATCTTGATGATTGTATTATGTGGTCGGATCCTTTAGAAGTTAACTCAAAATTCAACCACTCAGAGTCTACAGCTGTGTTGTGTAATGCTTATAGACTGACCCCATGATTATTTTGCCTCGGTGGCGCAGTGGTTAGGAGGTCACAATTTAAAGCGACGGCCGCGCCTGAGGTCCCGGGTTCGATTCCCGGGTCGGGACAAAAACATGTACCTGGGTTTTTCTGTTCAGAAATTCTCAAGGAAGCCCGGAGTTTGGAAGTTGGCGGTGTTTCACCCCCGTGCCTCGGAAAGCACGTCAAGCCGTTGGTCCTGCGCCTGATCTCTCTCCGGTCGTGTCAGATTGCTGTTCCATCGGGCTATGAGAGTGAAAGTAATAGAGAGTGCACCTGTGTTTGCGCACACACTTGTGCACTATAATATGTCCCGCGCAGTCGGTTAGTCGTTGCGACTGACCATTGTAGTCGAAATCGGCTAGGAAGACTATTTTGAGTGTAAGAGATTTTATATCTAGATGACTTTATTGCCGTGTCAAACTCTTTGAATGAGCAGATGAAAAACCGTTATGAAGAAAATGGCAGCTTAATTGGAGCCTTCTATATAGTTACTTGGAGTCTCATGTTGTGTTGTATATATAGATTACTGTATTATCTGGTCGAATTCTTTAGAAGTTTAGGTGAAATTCAAGCGCTTTTAAGAGATGACGACCTACAAGAGTATCCTGCTGTGTTGTGTAAAACTTTTACATGGTAAAGCTGAGCCCATGCATAAGTTTAGCGTGCTTTCTTATCTAGATGATTTTGTTCCCTTGTCGAATTCCTTGAAGTCTATACTCAAGTCTATGTTGTTTGCAAATTATCGTCTTTTCTTCCAGAATCCTGGCCGATCAGGCATTGAGATCCAGTCCTCCACTACGGAGCTGATCAACGGGCTCGTGTCGCTAGTGCACCAGACCGGCATGGGCGAAATATCGCAGGTACAATTAATGTACAGGTTGTCACAAAAACAGCATGCCAGATTGACAATAGAGGTAGAGTTTGACAAGTATTTAACTCGTCAAAATCAATTCTAAGTATACCTATAAAAGGGAGGCATAATTACAAAATTATCCAGGTGTCAATTCCTTTTGTAATTGGTTGGCACTTGGTGCTTTGATTTAATTAATTTGACAGTTATATTGTGGTTAAGATGAGCCATAAGCTGTTAAGATATTAAATTAATGCCATATTTATAAATTTTGACTTATTTTTTGAAAGAGTACCAACAAGTAACAATAAGTCTTGCGGCGGTAAAAAAATATGATTTAAAATGTATATTATTTTATGTAGGGCGTTCCAATCAAAGGCTATGCGTCATGAAGGAAAATGACCTTGTGGCGTATACACATAACAACTTAACTCGCCTCTGAAACGGCTAGATGGAGCTGATAGCCTAACTCCATACAACATCCGAATCTCCATATAATCCTGAACCGCGATATATGAGTTTTAGATCGGACTAACTATATATAGAACAACCAGACGGTAATCCGTTGGACTATAGTTCCTTCAGAAGCGCTTCACTTCTCCCTCCTGATTCTCTTCTAAAACCTTGATATAGTAGGTACTACACATAGGTGCAGACGCCTTGTATAAGGTCACCTCGTTTTAAGTGATAATATTTAAAGGACCGATTCATCACAATAAATTAATCATTTTTTTATGAAACACTTTGGGGGTTTCTCCGCTAGTTTTTGAGAAAAATTGGAGACTGAGGTAATATTTTTTTTCAGATTTGGAATTTTTATCAATTGAGGTTAAGATTAGAGGAAAAGAAGGTTCGGGCATTGTTTTTAGAGAAGCCAACCCGACGATGTAGATAACTTTTAAAATTGACAGGGTGCTGTTTTAAAAAATGATATTATCTTTGTGAATGAAAATAAAAAAATGAAAATTAGTGATTTTCCAAAAAAAAATGATAGTTTCTTATTTCAATGATGTATACAAAGACACAGTTACAATATTACCACTTAAAAAACGATTTGACCTTATATTATCTCGTATGTAACAAAATCCCCCATCTACTTGCAGGAGGCCATGGACGCGTTGCTGGCTCTGCACAGGCCGGACAGAGTGCACATGTGGAATCCCGACGCACCGGAGAACACTTTCTGGGATATCAGGTAGCTCTGCCATCGGCCAAGGGAACGGTGCCTCACTATTAAATCTACTAAGTAGGGTCTATAGTCTATGATAAAGTGGAAACTGTCTAGTGTCTACTTGTCCTTCAAACACCTTTTAACAGAATGTCCAAGATTTTTCTAAACGCTCTGACCATATGATTACTTGCAACATCCATAGACTCAACGACCCATATAAACTTACAGATGTGGTCTCCAAGACGGCCACATTTAACAGCTTCAACAATTTTTTAACATACATTGTTTCCGAATTGAAAAACTTTAATAAATAAATCACACTAAACCAACATTGGCCTTACAGTGTAATACAATAGCACTGTAAGATCAAAACAAACAGAATGACAATAAAATTATGTCTACTTGTTTTGAATACTTCTCATTGATTAAAACAACAGATATTTTTGCGAAGATTTATAAAAATTTTACAACCCGACGTTTTGAACACTTTACAGCGTTCGTGGTGAACACATGACATTTTGTATATGGGTATAACTAGAGTTTTAAATTATCATATTCTTTGATTATATTTTTATTTACCTATGATTTACGCTTTTAACCAGTGTATTACATCAAAAAGATACCACGACCTTGTAATTTATCATCCTAGCGATGACGTTAGCAATAAAAACTTCATTTACCTCGTTGTCACCACATGTTTTTCTATCTAACTACTGAATAACACCATTTTGCTCTAGGTAACACTAACATGACCTCATCTTTCCAGCTCCCAGGTCCTTTACAACATCAGTCAGAAACTCATACAGCGTCAGATCGGCAACTACCGTGAAGTGTTGCGATGGCTTCGAGATATACTGACATGTCGCAACGAATTCCTGACGAAACATAAGGACTATGCCAATGTTGGTTCCCAAGTGCCTATATGCAAGCAGGCACATATTAAGTTAGAGGTATGTTTTAAATGATAATGAGCAGTTTTCTTGTCATGAGATTTTTATATTATCGAGAGATGGCGCTAGCGTCACTTTAGGAACTAACTTTTTAAACTTCATTTAAGTTTTATAACGGAGGGTAATTGCTTTTTGCCAGCGTAAATATAAAACAGTGAAATAATATTAATGAAAACTTTTAGTACCTAAAGGACAAAATAATGCCAAAAATAAGCACCATAATTAATCCATAAGTCATTAACGCATTTTACAATATTTAATTGCGGATTTTTTTTCTTTGTCTATGGTTTTACGCCATTGTGAAAAAATTGTTCCTAAAGTGACCTTAACACCATCTAGTGAGAGCTGTAAAACGATAGGAGAAAACTACTCATTTAAGTAAGTCTCAAGCAGTAGTAATTATTGGTGGTAGCTTTAAGTGATCACTAGCTCACTAAAAATGTTAAATAGTATTGTCTCAATGTACAAATAAATAGCTGCTATCATTTATTGAAACTGGTATTTGTAACAGTTATTTTTAGAATAATTTATTGGCAACACCGATATATTTTTGGAGGGATTTTGGATTTGGGGAGAGCAGCATTGTAAGTTGGTTTGCGGCGTCAAGTCGAGAGTTTGTTATAATTTCATCAAAGTTCAATACCACTTCTGAACTTTTTCTTGTATTCTTGAAGAATAAGAGTATTCAAGAAATATCCAATTTTATCACCTTTAAAATGATGTCACATTTGTGTATGTGGGTAATACAAACAACGAAAATTAAACTAGTTTTAATGAGCACCAAAAGTTTTGCAAAGTGGATTTTTTAAATACATCTCATTCAGAACGAGTGAGGGATGCGAACTTCTTTTGGATAGTATTTCATCGATGGAATTTGCCGTAAAATACGTGGGTCAAGTATCTAGAGTAAGATCCAAAATAATAATAATAGTCCCCCTAGCTGATTTCGACTACGCTGGCCAGTCACTACGACTAACCGACTGCGCGGGATATATTGTAGTGCACAAGTGTGTGCGCAAACACAGGTGCACTCTCTATTCCTTTCACTCTCATAGCCCGATGGGACAGCAACCTGACACGACCGGAGAGAGATCAGGCGCAGGACCAATGGCTTTACGTGCTTTCCGAGGTACGGGGGTGAAACACCGCCAACATCCAAATAACGAAAAACCCAGGTACATATTTTTGGCCCGATCCGGGAATCGAACCCGGGCCCTCTGGCGCAGCCGTCGCTTTAAAATGCGACCCTCTAACCGCTGCGCCACCGAGGCAGTTAACATCCAAAATATAGTATGTTAGTACCCAACACTATCTCGTCCGCAGGTGGTGTTCTTCATGTGCCTCTGGTCGATAGACACGGACGTGGTGCTGGTGGGCATGTCGTGCTTCGCGCTGCTGTGCCAGGAGGCCGACATCCGCTGCGGCTCGGACGAGATCACGACGCAGTGCCTGCTGCCCAACTACGCCGTGTTCCAGGAGATCGCGCACACATCCACCGTGCTCACCACCGGTCAGTACTGATAATACTACATTCGCGAAGTTGTGTTGTCGATGAGTGCATCTAACTGAATGAATGAATGAGTAAATGTATAAATGAAAGAGTGAATGAATGAATGAATGAGTGAGTTAATGAATGAGTTAATAAATTAATGAATGTGTGAGAGAGCGAGTAAATGAATGAATGAGTGAGTAAATAAATGTATGAATGAGTGAGTGTGTGAGTAAATGAATGAATGAGTGAATGCATGAATGGATGAAAGAGTGAGTAAATGAATGAATGAATGAGTGAATGTGTGAGTAAATGAATGAATGAGTGAATGCATGAATGGATGAAAGAGTGAGTAAATTAGTGAATGTGTGAGTAAATGCATGAATATATAAATGAATGTTAACCTAAGGCCTGAACATAACAATACAAAGTTCTCCGTTTACTATACGAACTGTAACAAGAAATACTTTGAATGGAATTTGACGCTAATTAATCGAAGACATAGTACGATAGTGAATATAGCCTAAGCTTTTGCATTTAAAAAATATTGCACATCTACGAGTAGGTAGTTAATTAATTAAATAATTATAATTTATGTAAGTATTCGTCAGTTATATCTAATTTTGTTTTTAAATTGAATTGCTTAATATTTGTGCAAGCAGCTCCGCAAGATATGGGTAGAGGATGCTTCTACAAAAACATTCATAGTAAGTATTTATTATAAGAAAACTATGTCTTTTATTTCTAAATAAAAACCAGTTGTTCGATCATTTATTTGTAAAGCTAATAACTTTTAGATGTACAGTCCCTCAATTTAACGGTTCATCATACATAAATTTAAGTGTGTAAAAGAACATAAAAACGTTCCATACAAATATTTTGTCATTATTTATCAGTGAGTTGTTATGACTACCTACGTATATAGGTTACGTTATTCCGATTTTCTACACTATAAATCTACACTAGTGTGGAAAATCGGACTTATTTCCATTTATCCGCACCGACGGCTTGGTGACGAATTACTTGAAATATGAATGTCGAATTTGTGACAAATCATGGCGCAAGAAAGGCGGCGCCAGAGTTCCCGGGATCGATCCCGGGTCGGGCCCGAAATTCTCAGGGTAGCCCGGAGATTGGAAGTGGTTTGTGTTTCACCCCCGTGCCTCGGAAAGCACGTAAAGCCGTTGGTCCTACGCCTGATCTCTCTCCGGTCGTGTCTAGAGAAAATCGGCTAGGGGGACTATTAATTAATAGTAGTTTAATGTTGTTTATATTAATTATTTCCATAGGTTCAGCGGCGCTACAGAAGCGAATAATGGCGTTGCTGAGGAAAATTGAACACTGTGTCAACGGTGTACAACCTGTTTGGGAGGAGACTTTCAGAAATTGGTATGTGTTTTACTTGTTCAAGTATTTTTAAGGTAAATTATGACGATGTTAACTGTAGCCTCTCAATATATTTATAAAAATGTACGTAAAGCAAAAATGTACGTTCATTCACGAAAAAAGTTACATACACAAATATAATACTAGGAATAAGGTTAAGCTCGCTATTCCACAAGGTTCGAAAGGTTGTTAATTCTTTCATGGGCAAATGTATAAAAAAATTGCAATAATCTACCAGACTACATTGTAGACATCATCTAATTTACGAGCTAAGCTCTTGTCGGTGGAGCTTTTTCCATTCTTTACGCTCTTCCGCCATTCTCTTGACCTCTTGATACGACGCAACATTCAACTTTTGCTTTATTTGATGCATATAGCTTATTCTTGGTCTTCCTCTCTTCCTTCTTCCTTCTATTCTTCCCTCTATTATCGTTCGGATGCAACTGTAGTGTCGTATCAAGTGTCCCAGCATTCTCCTTTTTCTACTCTCAATTGTTTCTATTAGTTTTCTCTTTTCCTTTACCATTTTCAAGATTTAATATATAAAATGTTTTTTACAGGGACTCTCTCTGCAAGATACTACAGAAATACCCTAAAGGACAAGGGGACAAAATGGACGAGTGTCAGATGGAAGCGCTACATAGAGCCGTTGCTAAGCGACGGGTCTCTCACCACACGAGTAGCGAGCACGATTTTGAGGTTGGTAACATTTGTACTCCATATTTCAGTACCTTTCTACAGGTAGAGCTTGTCTTAACTGAAATGACGCGTCCCACTATCGCATTAACGCGCACTAGCACACTTAAACTAGTCGACTGTGACGTAGGCATGCAGATCTTAATGAGTAGTTGTCTTGTCATGATATGTTTATATCATCGAGAGATAGCGCTAGCGTCACTAGGAAATAACTTTTTAAACATAATTTAAGTTTTAAAAACAGAGGGTAATTGCTTTTCGCCAACGTAAATATTAAACAGTAAAACAAAATATTAATGGAAACCTTTAGTACCTAAAGGGCATAGTAATGCCAAAAAATTTGTACCCTAATTAATCCATAAATCATTTACGCATTTTACAATATTTAATTATGCACTTTTTTTCTTTGTCTATGGTTTTTCGCTAACGTGAAAAAAAAATGTTCCTAAAGTGACCCTAACGCCATCTAGTGAGAGCTGTAAAACGACGGGAGAAAACTGCTCATTCGCAGAGCAGTCAACACTCATGAAGACAGATGAAGTGTCGTTATTAATATTTGCACTCACACATCGAAATCAACTAATTAAGTAGTGGGGCGGCGCGTCATTTCAGCTTAGACATGCTCTAGTATCCTCGCTTGCTTTCCGCACCGCAGTTCAACAGCCGATTTTTGATGGTATCCAGTCAAAGGCTCTACCATAATCTTTTTCTTTAACCCTCTGCAGTACTAGTACTACTTGGTCTTGGTCTCTTCTGGATACGTCATTGCGTGACGTTAGCGCCATCTGTTTATGTAACAGCGGGCCAAGTAGTTATTCTTTACAGGATAAATTCAACTTGGATATTGGTAACGCTTCGCTATTCAATGGTTTAGATCGTTTTTTTAACACTCGCAGTGTCATACTTGTATTCTTTAAAGATGAAATAAGAAACCAAAAATTGCGCACAGGCGGGACCCGAATTAATTATTATTTGATTTCTTATTTCATCTTTAAAGAATACTTAAATTTTGTTTTCAGATGCAAATACAAGAATGGGCGAATATAACATCGTTCCTATGTGCTCTGGGAGGCGTCTGTCTTCAACGAAGGCCTTCTACCATGTGGTCACACTTGCACAGCCATGGTGAGTGTATTTATTAAGGAAAAAATAGCAAGACCCACAATAACATCTCCTACCGATATTCGGTAATGGAGGTGCTCGTAGCGCAGTGGTGGCAGCGCTTTGGTAGTAATACCGAAGTTAAGCAACTTACGGCGCGGTCGTGATTAGATGGGTGACCATTCCGACCATATAATTGGTGTATATCACGCACGAGCATCTTCGTGCTTCGGAAGGCACGTTAAGTCGATGGTTCCGGCTGATATCGATTGGTATTAGTCGTTAAGCCTAGTAAGAGGCCTTTAGGGCGGCTTGATAAAATCTGACAGCAAGGTTGGTCTCTTGCCTTGCAAACACCCCTCCGCCAATCCGCACTGAGCCCGCGTGGTGGAGTATGGCTCATTCTACCTCACATTTGAGGTAAGGCCTTTGCCCAGCAGTGGGATGCTTACAAGCTAACTTTACTTACCGATTTTCGGTAATGGCGGCCCCTCTCAGAGGAGATAGGCCAGGTACGCAGGAGATATTATGGTGCCCAGATGTGTGCGCAATACACAAGTGCACTCTCTGTTCCTTCACTCTCAATCATTCGGTGAGACGGCAGTCCGATGTCACATCAAGTAGCAGCAAGTCTTATAGCAACTACACAATACATTAAACAATAAGTACAGTGAATAGCACATCAGACTAAAATTTTTTGTTGAAAAATAGCCCTTATTCCAACAGCATAAGATACCGCAGTGTATAGCTTGACGTGCTGTCGTCCGTACAAAAGCATGTTACAACAATCCAACATTTCTGTTCATTTTTTTTATTAATGTCTATGCTCGTTACACATAAATGATTTTAATCTGTTGCAGATGCAAGGAAATACAACGCTCTTGCAAACAGTTCGCAAGAAGTACAGTACTGTCCAGTTACACAGTAAGTATTACAGTTCTTATTATTCTTATCTAATGTAGGATTATTCATCATCAGCTATATGCATCAAATAAAACAAAAGTATAAAGTCGCGCCGTATCAAGAGGTCAAGAGAATGGCGGAAGAGCGTAAAGAATGGAAATGACTCCACCGACAAGAGCTTAGCTCTTAAATAAATAAATATATGACTTCATTGATAATTTGACCCAGTGACTTAACACGTTCCCGGACAGTGAACGCCTACAGGTGTGAAAACAATAAAACATCTATTGTATCTGGAATAGTGTCCCGGAACGTGTTAATAGTTTTCATGTGTTATTCTTGAGAACCTTATCAAAAAACAATAAAATAAAAACCTTAAGCTCAGTTGCACCATTTTACTCTAACGGATAAAGAAACTTATAGATAAAGTTATTTTGCAACTCTAGTTTTAGAAAAATTTGTTCATGTTCTATAACAAAATTCTCTACCACAATTCACTCATCAAAATCAATCCGGCAACAATCGGGCAGATTGTATTTAACGCGCAGCATTCAAATTCACAGGTTTATAGGCCAGCTCCTCAGATTGCTTCTGTGCAGTCACGAAAGATTCGGCCATCAGATACAGACCCATGTCAAAGAGTTGGTTGGCCATGAGATGTCGCCTGCTTTGTATCCGATTTTGTTTGATCAGATTAAAGCAATTATTGATAAATTCTTTGATCAGCAGCAACAGGTAAATAATAGCAAAGATACTCTTTATTTTTTCACTGACTCACTCATTCATTCGTTCACTCACTCACTCATTCATTCACTCACTCGCTTACGCTTTAAATAATTACCTGGTAAATTGATATTAGATACATGCTCATGGCAAAGAGTTAGTGGGCCCATTAAATGTCGCCAGCTTTATTCGATATTGTTCGATCAGATTAAAGTGATCATTGACAAGTTTTTAGATATGCAGCAACAGGTCAAATATATTTAAAAAAAAACTATTTATTTTGCCACTGATTTACTCATCCATTCGTTCACTCACTCATTCATTCACTCACCCGCTCACGTTTTATTTAACTACCTGGTAAACCGGCATCAGATACAGACGTAAAGGAACTTGTGGGCCATGAGTTGTCGCCTACCTTGTATCCGATATTGTTAAATCAGATCGAGGTGATTATTTGATAAAAAAAAAATCAACAGCATCAGCATATTTCGCCTCTTGAGTCTCATTCATTCGTTCACTCACTCATTCATTTATTTACTCACCTGCTTATGCTTTAAATAATAATAATAGTCCCCCTAGCCGATTTCGACTTCGGTGGCCAGTCACAACGACTAACCGACTGCGCGGGACATATTATAGTGCACAAGTGTGTGCGCAAACACAGGTGCACTCTCTATTCCTTTCACTCTCATAGTCCGATGGGACAGCCATCTGACACGACCGGAGAGAGATCAGGCGCAGGACCAACGGCTTTACGTGCTTTCCGAGGCACGGGGGTGAAACACCGCCAACTTCCAAACTCCGGGCTACCCTGAGAATTTCTATACAGAAAAACCCAGGTATATATTTTTGGCCCGACCCGGGAATCGAACCCGGGACCTCTGGCGCAGCCGTCGCTTTAAAATGCGACCCTCTCACCGCTGCGCCACCGAGGCAGTTAATAACTACATAATAAACCTACATCACATACAGACCAATGTCAAAGAGTTGATGGGTCATAAGATGTCCATGTAGATCCCTTATTTATAGTGTAGTACACTCATTTCCTTATCAACTTACCTTTAATATACTAACTTTCATATCTACTTCTTACAGGTAATGCTAACAGACATAAACACACAATTCGTGGAGCATACGATCTTCATAATGAAGAGCATACTTGACAACAAAAAGAGTGGCCAGCCTTCCGAACATCTCAGTACTACGTCTATAGAAGGACTAATGCTGGCTATTGTGAGGTAAGTTTTGGTTTAAATAGCAATAAACCGGCGTATCTGACCCGCAAACAGTGTGTAGCGACATCTATGATCTACCGATGTCACTACATATCATCGTAATACGCTGACTCGGCTCGACACGACTAGATGGCGCTATTAGTCGAAGTATGGAGACTGAACCGCGATATTAAAGATTTAGATCGGAAATAACTACATGTGAATAAACCAAGACGCTGATCATCGGACCTTGGTCCCCGGCCCATAACACCCGGTCGGTAGGAAGCGCTTCCCTTTGACTTCCTAACTCAGTTGCGCCAAAAGTGATTTTGAACGTTTTGGTGACCTCGTCACGCTACACAAGCGCTCGTGTCATAGATTATTTACATGTAAATGAATGCCTCGGTGGCGCAGCGGTGAGAAGGTAACATTTTAAAGCGACGGCTGCGCCGGAGGTCCCGGGTTCGATTCCCGGGTCGGGCCAAAAATATGTACCTAGATTTTTCTGTTCAGAAATTCTCATGGAAGCCCGGAGTTTGGAAGTTGACGGTGTTTCACCCCCGTGCCTCGGTGCGCCGTTGGTCCTGCGCCTGATCTCTCTCCGGTCGTGTCAGATTGCTGTCCCATCGGGCTATGAGAGTGAAAGGAATAGAGAGTGCACCTGTGTTTGCGCACACACTTGTGCACTATTTTTTGTGTCGGTTTTTTATTTATTTTACTTTTATATTAACAGATACGTGCGTCATCTTGACATGACAGTTTTGTCCGTGCACATCAAGACGAAGCTTTGTCAAGTCGTCGAAGCAATGATGAGGAGACGAGATGACCTCGCTTTTAGACAGGTCAGTGAAATTTGTCTTTGTCAAAGTCACGGTTTAACTTCGATAGATCATAATTTACCGAAAATGTATGCGTTAAATTGTTAACAGTATGTTACGGTTCACAATCTATTGACAGTTTACAATATCGCGAGAGAGATTATACTCTAACGGTATTTACAATTGTACGGTTACATATTCAATACTTCTCAATTGTTTAACTTTACTTTGTAACGAAGTAAATTGAACATTTATTTTAAAAGAATTTGTAAATGATCTATTGGATGTGCAAAAAAGATATATCTTATGTTATTCTTATTTATATTTTTCTTTATTTAAGAACTTTATTGCTCAAGTAACAGTGTACAAAAGGTGGACTTAATGCTAAAAGCATTCTCTCCCAGTCATACCTTTAGGTCATGCAGAAAGATTATAAGTGGGTGCAGGAGCAGTGGGTGTATATTCTTATTAATTTATTTATTTAATTTACAGGAAATGAAGTTCCGAAACAAAATGGTGGAATACGTCACCGATTGGGTTCTCGGCACCAGCCACCAGATCGCGCCTCCTTTGCGGCCCGACACCTCCAATATAAGCAGGTGAGCTTTAAAGAAAGAAAGAAAGAAAATGAATTTATAAATTTAGGACATCACAAACACACACACACACACACACACACACACATTTGAAACGAGTCCACAAAATAATAACATACACAATTACATGACGAATTTACATAATACAAAAAATAAATATGTTAAAAATATGTTTAGGGTGAGCGCGCACCTATCCGGGCTGAATCAGCGATGTAGAAATGTTGACATTTTATTTGTGACAAGCGGATAGGTTTGCGGTCAGCTTTAAAGCCACTTTCGCTCGGGATTTGATAATGTTTTTATTTATTTATCTCATTGTAATGTTGTTTTGCAACTTAATGATACTACTATTATAATTATGTGAAATCAGTTATTGTGATTATGTTGTATGTTACAACAACTAAGCAAAAAAGGTTAATGATTTTTGTGGTCTTGTTCTAAAATATACTATTTGGATTCAATTTATTCGTAGCAACATCAGTACTGCACGAAAAGTCTTGGCTTCAGTGAAGAAAACAAATTGATAATTTCGAACCCTGGTTCCGCATATGCTGTCTCTCTCACACAGCTAGAAATGACATCCTTGTCTGTATTATTCTACAATTAAATACGGAATGGTCGCTACACCGACGCAGATAGATGCAAACGTTCCGCAATGTAGCAATATTGCCGCAAATGTTTCGAACTCGCAATATTTTCGCAATCTAATCGCGGCCACATGTTTAAGTGCCACATACCACTAAGTTTTCGCTGATACCAAAAAATCGTGGCTAAGCGATTAGCCTTATCAGTGGCTACTATATCTCTCTATCTCCCTCCAATGCTGCCTCTTCTTTCTACCAACATACCTTCAATAGTCGTGTCTAAAGATCTAATACAAGTAGTATAGGTAGACCGCTTCATTGAGACCTCGCCTGCGGGAAGGCGAGAGCGGGTTGCGTGAGGGGTGCGGGCGGATACCCCTGCTATTACCTGCTACGTTTCGCCTCCCCCCGCGCCCCGCCGCCCCGCAGGCGAAGTCTCAATGAAGCGGTTTACCTTTAGCTGTTATCCTTTCTATTTAAGGAACCAAGTAGCGCCTGCTAGTCCTCTTTCTCACTAGAATATCTTCAAAGTCTACTCTTCTGGCAAATACTAAAGTTATTCTTATCGTAGTCTTCTTCTAGCGCCTTCCTAGTTCACTAGCGCCCTATCCCAGAAGGGTTAGCTAGTAAAGCCCCTGGAGGGTAGTTTGTAAAGTTTCGCGGGTGGTCAGGTACCTGGTATGCTGCAGAGAGCTGGACCAGGCCTGCATGGAGGCTGTGGCGGCGCTGCTGAAGGGTCTACCTCTTCAGCCTGAGGAGTCGGATCGTGGGGACCTGATGGAAGCTAAGAGTCAGCTGTTTCTGAAGTGAGTATTATTTTGTGTAACTTTTGTTGCAACTATACTCTGATTTTTAATTAGATAGACCGAAATGACAGCTTCAATTGATCTTAATATTTTTTAATGCTGCTAGCATAGTACCTATAGTGTTGCAACAATTCAATTGTATGCGATTAATTGAACTTGTGATATGAATTTTCAATAATGTAATTTAATAATGAGAATAAATTATACATGTTGAACGTTACATAAAGCTACAAATGAACGTAATACATAAAACTGTTTTTGTATTTTGACTTATCAATATTTTCTATAAATTAATTCATTGAAATAATTATGATTTTTGTATGATTCCTGATTTTTATAAACATATTTTGCTTGAATATTTTAAAATCGATTAAAAACAACAATTGAATGAAATTGAAACTTTCGATTATTAAGGACCAACACTTTTTTTTTTCAAAAAAGTGGCCACCCACGTAATGTCATTTTGTTCTATCTAATAAAAAAACAGAGTATAGACTAGGGGTATGTCGCACCATTAATGAATAAACACTAGTCAATAAATGATTCAAATATCAGATGTCATTTTATATTCGGTATTATTTGGCAGATATATATATTTTTGTTTCGGACCATTTTGTTTAATTCGCTAACACATACTATCACTGATTTCTAACAATTCTCAGATACTTCACGCTCTTCATGAATCTGCTAAACGACTGCAACGAAGTAGAGCTGGCTGAGGGTCCTGGTAGATTGGAGCCACTTAGAAACGCGACCATACAAGCCATGTCTAACTTGCTGAGCGCTAATATAGACTCTGGGCTGATGCATAGTATCGGTAAGTGTGTTTGATGATGATAAAACTTTCCGACCAAACTGAATTAGTGGCTTTAATTCTGCGTACAAATAGAGGTATCTGCATCATCAAAATACTCTGCTTGGGTAAGTTTTACTAATGCTATTTAATTTGGCCATAAGAATTTATAATTTATGTTTTAGCTACGGTTTTCGTGCTCACTAGTTGGCGCCACTGTCGCGTGAGGTCCAGAATTTAGCTTTTATGGTCTGTAAATTGTCATAATGGAGAGATAAAAAATCAAGTTTGCCTTTAAATCTTAATATTACAATACATCGGGCATGCCGAAAAGAGAAGTAAGTACACAAGTTATTAAAGATTTAACATTTATTGTCTTAGTCCCCCATTTAAAACACATTAATTGATCCGTAACTAGTATTTTCCATAATTAATGGAAATTATTGCTAAAAATTCGAAACATTCATTTAAATAGAAATAAACCCTCACATTTATCCCAAAAACAGTGACATTTGACATTTCGGAGACCTCACGCTACACAAGCGCCCCTAGCGGCGAATTCATACGCGTTAGCCCTCATTAGGATTAGCTTTCGACTAAAAAGTACTTTAATGCAATGCAAATTGTTCAAGACTAAATAATATGTATAACCTGCTGTGTTAGCGATTGTACATAAATTAATACAAAAATTAAGTTTCTTGTGTACAATAAGAAGAAGAATGCCTGAAGAGCTTCTGGTCCATGAAAGCGTACATGAAGGGTGACCTTCCAATCTCGTTGAAACGCAAACTCGTCTACACTTGCATCCTGCCCGTTCTTACGTATGGAGCGCAGACGTGGTCACTGACCGAAAGTCAAAAAGGGCTCAAATCGTCAATGGATACCAGCAGATGGCTATCGCCGCAGGGGCAGACCCAGAAGGCACTGGTGTGACGATTTGGTTAGTTTTGCAATGAAAGAAAGAAAGAAAACAATGGATTGGGAGTCGTTGGCCATGCATAGAGATAGGTGGAAGAGCTTGGGGGAGACCTTTGCCCAGCAGTGGGATGATATAGGTAAAAAAAAAGTACAATAAATCCTTCATTCCAGACCTGGGCTACCACCGCGACTTACAAACGCGAGCGGCGTTCATGGAAGTGTTGACCAAGATACTACAGCAAGGGACAGAGTTCGATACCCTGGCCGAGACAGTGCTGGCTGACAGGTTCGAACAGCTGGTGCAGCTGGTCACTATGATTTCTGATAAGGTGAGGAATCAGCATCATCATCATCATCATCATTATCATCTATACTAATATTATAAAGCTGAAGAGTTTGTTTATTGTTTGTTTGAACGCGCTAATCTCCGAAACTACTGGTTCGAATTGAATAATTCTTTTTGTGTTGGATAGTCCAGTTATCGAGGAAGGCTATAGGCTATATAACATCACGCTACAACCAATAGGAGCAAAGATATAGTGGTAAATGTGTAAAAAACGGGAGAAAGAAGTCACTTTTCCTCGTGGACGAAGTCGCGGGCAAAAGCTAGTTATTAATGTAAGAGCTTGGATCTAGTCAGTGGAGTCTTTTCCACTCTTCTCTGCCTTTCGCCCATCACATAACTTCCTGATAAGACATGACGTTTACGCCCTTTGCACACTGCGAACGATTGTAACAGCAATGCTTGCGTGATGCAGCATCGATGTAGTCGCAAATGGTCTACATTTACACACTTGCGCTACTTTTAGCATCGATACAATCGCGATATTAACACGATGTTGTCGCGGTGCAAAAGCTGGCTAGTAAACTGTAGCGATGCAATTGCGATGTAGCGTCGATGCAATCGCGATGCAGCATCGATGCTTTAGACCCACCAAGCTCTTTGAAAAATGACAGCAAGGCGCCACTTTTTTTAGGGTTCCGTAGCCGAATGGCAAAAAACGTAACCCTTATATAGTTTCGTCAAGTCTGTCTGTCTGTCTGTCCGTCCGTATGTCACAGCAACTTTATTCTTAAACTATTAGCATCACACAGCTGGTAAGAAGATGGTAAGAACCATTATAAATTGACCTTTTTCCGCAGGGCGAGCTCCCAATCGCAATGGCTCTAGCGAATGTGGTTTCTACATCTCAAATGGACGAACTGGCGAGAGTATTCGTGACGCTGTTTGACGCTAAACATCTGCTTGCACCGTTACTGTGGAACATATTTTATAGAGAAGTTGAGGTTAGTATTAATCATAATATGCACAGTTTTTATCATCTAAAGCTGCACCTACTTACCTCTGTCTCTGTTCCTCCTTTTCTACCTCATTTCCTCCCTTTCCCTTTTCCTACTCTAACTCCCTACCTTCCCTTCCTAAATATCTTACTGTCTGGGTGTTGTGGCAACACCGTTGTTTCCGATTTCCATAACACAAGTGGACTTACTCTGGGGTCAGAGCAATGTATGTGATTGGTTTCCATTTTTATTTGATTAGTCCTCCTTATCACCACCAGACGGCTACCGACGAAGGGGTAGACCTAGAAAGAGGTGGAGTGACGATCTGTCTAGCTTCGCGAGAGATTGGGAGTCGTTGGCCACTGACAGAGACGTATGGAAGGAATTGGGGGAGACCTTTGCCGAGCAGTGGGATGATATAGGTTAAATTAAAAAAAAAGTTCTCCTTATAATTAACCTCTTTACTCTACAGGTATCGGACTGCATGCAAACCCTCTTCCGTGGGAACTCTCTAGGCAGCAAGATAATGGCGTTCTGCTTCAAGATATATGGCCATGGGTATCTGCAGGCTTTATTAGAGCCATTGATAGCCGCTTTACTAGACCAGTTTGAAGGACAGACCGATCTTAGCTTTGAAGTTGACCCTGCTAGGTATGTAATACTAATCTATCTATACATATAATAAGACTGTAAAAGATCGATTTCTGTACATTGAAGATTTTTATGAAAAATTGTTACAGGGGGTCTTAATTACCGTAATAGAAGCCAAAACAACAATTTTTAAAATTTTTGTCTGTCTGTCTGTCTGTCTGTCTGTCTGTTTGTCCGGGCTAATCTCAGAATCTACTGGACCGATTTTGATGGGGCTTTTTTTATTTGACTCAGCATCACTTGGAGAGTAAACTAGGATAGAAATAATCACGCCAATAGACTTAGGGGGTAGGCAGAAAATATATATATATAAAAGAAAGTCGTGTTTGTTACAACACTTATAACTTGAGAACGGCTGAACCGATTTGGCTGAAAGTTGGTGGGGTGGTAGCTTAGAATCAGGAAAAGCATATAGGATACTTTTTGTCCCGCTAGACGGGGCCGGGGCTGGGGTAGCACGGGACCGGGACGAAACGGTAGGGAGGTAGCTTAGTACCAGGAGAAGGACATAAGATACTGCATATAGGATACTTTTTGTCCCGCTAGACGGGGCCGGGGCTGGGGTAGCACGGGACCGGGACGAAACGGTGGGGAGGTAGCTTAGTACCAGGAGAAGGACATAGGATACTTTTTATCCCGTTCGATGGGGCCGGGGCTAAGGCGGGACGGGGCCGAGGCGAAACAATTTAAAATAAATGTGGGTGGAAATGAATCTGTAAAGTGTTTTAATTCAATGTGTAGTGTTTCCTCCATATTGGTTTGTATAAATTAAATGAATATTTGGTACTTTATGGTACTTGCCAAAGTATAACAAAACAGTGCCATGAAAAAATTTATATTTAGATCCATTTTTTCCACACAACAAAGTAAAATGTTAGTAAAGTAGTAGTTTTTTTTGTGGCAAAGTAGTAGTTAAAAGTAAAGTAACCATATTATCCTATCAAACAAAGGAATTCCTAATCGAAATACAAATTGTGAACGTCCAAATAATCGGTTATGGTCATAATAATTGATCACCTTTGATGTACCTACTACTTGCTTCTTATTGTTGTAATATGGCCAATTTTAATGATAAGTGAGTACTAAAATGTACTATATAAATACTTTATATCTTGCGTACTTATAAGTACTTATACTTAAGTATCTTATTTGTAAAATCATAAGCCTATAAATTAAAAATTCTATCCAAAGTCACTATTCCACGCGGACGAAGTCGCGGGCACAGCTAGTATATCTATACATATAAAAGAAAGTCAGTAGTTACACGATTTATAACTCAAGAACAGCTGAACCGATTTAGCTAAAAATTGGTGGGGAGGTAGCTTAGAAGCAGGAACCGGTCATAGGATACTTTTATCCCGTTCGACGGGGCTGGGGCTGGGGCGGGAAGGGCGTGAAACAATGTTCGCTGAGACCGCATAACTTTTAGAATTTGGCCGGGGCGGGACGGGGCTGGGGGCGAAACAAAGTTTGCTGGGTCCGCCAGTCTATTTATATAATTTAAACAATCGATTTTTAACCGTTTGTTGATGATTAGAGTTTGAAATCTTTTGCATAAGTTAATGTGATTTCCGTATTTAATAAACATCTCATACTGCAAGATCTCAAGACACCGTAAGCTTTCTCTGCGTGGATAGAAACGTCAATTAATATTAATGAGTGATGGCAGTTAAAGATGATGTTTTCGTTTGTATGGGGAAAATACCAACACCTTGTACATGACACTAAATATAGCTTATGTGAAGCTTAATCATTTTTAGAATGTTTTTCATCCGTGCAATATTCAATTTTTTTTAACCATCCCCTTGAATTAGGCTTGTACTATTTTACATCCTGTATAGAACTTTAGGGATCCGTGGAAATTTTATCTTATAAATACTCTTATTATTTCTTATACAGGCTGTTTAAAGAAGTAGGAGCCAAATTCAAGGAGGTGATTAAGAGTCGAGTCTCGAAAACAGGAAAAAATACCTTGATTTTTTTGTTATATTTTTCCTATATTCCAAACTCAATTGACAACCGCCCCCTTGAATTTGGCTCGTACATTTTTTTACATCCTGTAGAATATGACCTCAGTCCAAAACTCCAAGTGAACCATAGTCGTGTACATGCCGTTCATTATTTTCAGACTGGACCCAAACCAAGACATCGAACTGAACAGGACGAATCTTATCGATTTAACGAAGGAGGTTTTCGATCGTATCGTCAACTCGGCAGATAAGTTCCCGCCGCAGCTGCGTAGCATGTGCCATTGTCTTTATCAGGTATGTAGAACCCTCTTTTTGACTTCGTTGTGGTCGGGTAATGTGCCATTGTCTTCTAAACTGAACCAAAAGCAAGAAATCGAAGCACTGATAGAGTCCGTTCCACTAAACGCTCGCAACGAGCTGAACGCTCCTTTTTGCTGTTCCATTTGATGACTGCGATCGTTGTTTCATTTTTAACTCCAAAATATGCCTACATCTATATGTAGCCTCTAAGTTCTAAGATTCAACAAATTGTATACTCACTCAATATCGAATATCATAATATCATAGATGAACTTGATGGATGACAGATTAAATTAGAATCCAAACCTAACCCAAATGAATCTCTTTAGGATTTTAAACTTTCGCGTTGCATTGCAATAACTATTAGACATGACGTGTCTAAACGCGAATAAAACTTACGAGTTGCTATTACTAATTCCTCGACGTTTCGGCTGTATTGCAACTGCCGTGGTCACGAGTCAACTCATAAGTTTTATTCGCGTTTAGACCCGTCATGTCTAATAGTTATTGAATTGAATCTTTTGTTGATGATCTATATCTATATATCTATCTACTGTATCTGATGCCCGTTACTGCATTGCTAATCATGTGTATTTTGCTGTAAATAAATGTAATTTTGTTATTTTTAGGTACTCAGCAAGAGGTTCGCTCAGTTCCCGCAAACAAGCGTTGGCGCTGTAGGGACCGTCTTATTTTTGAGGTTCATCAACCCAGCTATAGGTGAGTGGATATTTTACTATCCAATACGTATATATCAAGCACGTTGCGCCGTTGGTCCTGCGCCTGATCTCTCTCCGGCCGTGTCAGGTTGCTGTTGCTGGCTATGAGAGTGAAAGGAATAGATGTCACGCTTAGTCGGTTAGTCAGTGTGACTGTCCACCGTAGTCGAAAATCGGCTAGGGGACTATCCATACTAGATCAACTTAAGTTAGGTCTGCCCACTGCTTCGTATCATACCATGACCGTGCTAGGAGAGTATCAAACACGAAAAGCAACACGATACGCTCTACTTTGCCCACTGAACGGATCTACAGCGTTCTGTCTCACCGTTATATGGAGCGAGAGCAAGTGAGAGCGTGTTTTGCCGGTGCTGACATGCTCCGTGCATGACACGCGACGGTGTTGGTCGGCGACGGAACGATCTAGTGAAAAGGGTGTCACAGTTTTCAATGCCAATATACGTGACGTATGAACGTGATCACAAGTATACATGTCCTGGATTGAATGCATCTCCCTTTTTGTCTGTGATATTTCTGATTTTTCGGCATTGAGACATAATCAGCCAGTTTGTGCCAGTTCCACTCAAGCGAGGCCTGATACTTATACCGAAGATATAATCGTCTTTTGTCCTTTTCACTCCTAGTGTCACCACAAGAAATGGGCATAGTCAGCCGGCCAGTACCAACTCAGCTCAAATAAAGTCTGATGCTGATATCGAAGATATTACTATAGAAATGTGTCTTATCACTCATCCCTTTTTCTCCTAGTATCACCACAAGAGATGGGCATAGTTAGCCGGCCGGTACCTGCTCAACTCAAACGAGGTCTGATGCTGATGTCAAAAATCCTTCAAAACATCGCGAACCACGTGGAATTCTCGAAAGAACAACACATGCTGCCTTTCAATGACTTTTTGAGAGCGCATTTTGAGGCAGGAAGGAAGTAAGTATACATTCTGAAACGTGTCTTCTATATCCTTCTTTTTTTGAAGTCGGTTGTAGATAACTCTTATAACGAATGCTTAACTCTCGGATGTGTTTATCAACATTCTTTTGTTTACGCGGCGGCGGTATATCGATCCCACAGAGTTTAATATACCGTAGTTTTGGGATTATCGCGTTTAAGCCCATACATAGGTAGATGCTACTTTACCGACACAGCTGATTTGGGTGTCCCTAAATACATTATTCCATTCTTCACCTAAAAAAAGGATTTTTTGTAGATAGACCGAATTTCGCTCATAAGTCCTGATAAACACCAACTAATTACTTTCTTGTCTTATTATCTGACAGCATAATACTTATACATAATACAGGCCCTCTATATTCTTACAGACCACATTTTAGATTGTTCCCTTATGTATTGATATTTTTTTATTAAGAATAATAATAAATAATAAAGAAATAAACCAGTACTTTCATGATGCTTTTCATTTTACTTAGTATGCATTACGGCAGACGCAATATGTTTAGATAAGATTGTTGTAAATTTAGTAAATCAGTCTCATATCGATCTATCCGCCTGTCACAAAACCTGAACACCACCTTTTTTCAACAGATTCTTCATCCAAATAGCGTCAGACTGCGAGAGCGTTGATCAAACGTCCCACAATCTATCATTCATTAGTGACGCGAATGTGGTAGCTCTGCACAGGCTACTATGGAATCATCAGGAGAGAATAGGAGACTATCTCTCTTGTAGTAGAGATCACAAGGCTGTGGGAAGACGGCCTTTTGACAAGGTAAGTCATTTCTAAATGAGAAACAGACTATTTTAGAACTATCAGTAGATAATAGGTGACTATCTCTCTTGTAGCAGAGATCACAAGGCTGTGGGAAGGAGGCCTTTTGACAAGGTAAGTCATTTCTAAATGAGAAACAGACTATTTTAGAACTATCAGGAGATAATAGGTGACTATCTCTCTTGTAGTAGAGATCACAAGGCTGTGGGAAGACGGCCTTTTGACAAGGTAAGTCATTTCTAAATGAGAAACAGACTATTTTAGAACTATCAGGAGATAATAGGTGACTATCTCTCTTGTAGTAGAGATCACAAGGCTGTGGGAAGACGGCCTTTTGACAAGGTAAGTCATTTCTAAATGAGAAACAGACTATTTTAGAACTATCAGGAGATAATAGGTGACTATCTCTCTTGTAGTAGAGATCACAAGGCTGTGGGAAGACGGCCTTTTGACAAGGTAAGTCATTTCTAAATGAGAAACAGACTATTTTAGAACTATCAGTAGATAATAGGTGACTATCTCTCTTGTAGCAGAGATCACAAGGCTGTGGGAAGGAGGCCTTTTGACAAGGTAAGTCATTTCTAAATGAGAAACAGACTATTTTAGAACTATCAGGAGATAATAGGTGACTATCTTTCGTGTAGTAGAGATCACAAGGCTGTGCGAAGACGGCCTTTTGACAAGGTAAGTCATTTCTAAATGAAAATCAGACAATTTCAGAACTATCAGGAGATAATAGGTGACTATCTCTCTTGTAGTAGAGATCACAATGCTGTGGGAAGGAGGCCTTTTGACAAGGTAAGTCATTCAAAATGAGAAACAGACTATTTTAGAACTATCAGGAGATAATAGGTGACTATCTTTCGTGTAGTCGAGATCACAAGGCTGTGGGAAGACGGCCTTTTGACAAGGTAAGTCATTTCTAAATGAGAAACAGACTATTTTAGAACTATCAGGAGATAATAGGTGACTATCTCTCTTGTAGCAGAGATCACAAGGCTGTGGGAAGACGGCCTTTTGACAAGGTAAGTCATTTCTAAATGAGAAACAGACTATTTTAGAACTATCAGGAGATAATAGGTGACTATCTTTCGTGTAGTCGAGATCACAAGGCTGTGGGAAGACGGCCTTTTGACAAGGTAAGTCATTTCTAAATGAGAAACAGACTATTTTAGAACTATCAGGAGATAATAGGTGACTATCTTTCGTGTAGTCGAGATCACAAGGCTGTGGGAAGACGGCCTTTTGACAAGGTAAGTCATTTCTAAATGAGAAACAGACTATTTTAGAACTATCAGGAGATAATAGGTGACTATCTCTCTTGTAGCAGAGATCACAAGGCTGTGGGAAGACGGCCTTTTGACAAGGTAAGTCATTTCTAAATGAGAAACAGACTATTTTAGAACTATCAGGAGATAATAGGTGACTATCTTTCGTGTAGTCGAGATCACAAGGCTGTGGGAAGACGGCCTTTTGACAAGGTAAGTCATTTCTAAATGAGAAACAGACTATTTTAGAACTATCAGGAGATAATAGGTGACTATCTTTCGTGTAGTAGAGATCACAAGGCTGTGGGAAGACGGCCTTTTGACAAGGTAAGTCATTTCTAAATGAGAAACAGACTATTTTAGAACTATCAGGAGATAATAGGTGACTATCTTTCGTGTAGTAGAGATCACAAGGCTGTGGGAAGACGGCCTTTTGACAAGGTAAGTCATTTCTAAATGAGAAACAGACTATTTTAGAACTATCAGGAGATAATAGGTGACTATCTCTCTTGTAGCAGAGATCACAAGGCTGTGGGAAGACGGCCTTTTGACAAGGTAAGTCATTTCTAAATGAGAAACAGACTATTTTAGAACTATCAGTAGATAATAGGTGACTATCTTTCGTGTAGTAGAGATCACAAGGCTGTGGGAAGACGGCCTTTTGACAAGGTAAGTCATTTCCAAATGAGAAACAGACTATTTTAGAACTATCAGGAGATAATAGGTGACTATCTCTCTTGTAGTAGAGATCACAAGGCTGTGGGAAGACGGCCTTTTGACAAGGTAAGTCATTTCTAAATGAGAAACAGACTATTTTAGAACTATCAGGAGAAAATAGGTGACTATCTCTATTGTAGTAGAAATCACAAGGCTGTAGGAAGACGGCCTTTTGACAAGGTAAGTCTTTGAGAAATAAAATATGTAAAAATGGTCGCCCTACACAGATTTTAAAACCATCGGGAGAGAATAGGTGACTCGCCCTACACTGAACACTGTGGAACCATGAGGAGAGAACAGGCGACTATCTGTCTTGTAGTAGAAATCACAAGGCTGTGGAAAGGAGGTCTTTTGACAATGTAAATGTTTTAAAAAATGATTATAAATGTGGTCGCCCTACACTGACCACAGAAGAACCATTAAGAGTGAATAGGCGACTTTCTGTTTTGTTGTATAGATTACAAGCTTGTGGGAAGCAGAACCATAAGGAGAGAATAGGAGACTATATCTTGAAGTAGACATAAAGTAAAACGAATTAAAGTCTAAAGTGGCAGTCTGATGATATTCACACGTTTCTGGTCACCTTATACATTACGTTGCGAGATTATGCAGTAAACTAAGCGAATTTGTTACAGATGGCAACACTGCTAGCATATTTGGGACCACCAGAACACAAACCAGTGGAATCGTAAGTCACTATGCATATATTTTCTATCTCATATTCTTTTAGTGTCTGCATCTTAATTTTTTACCCCCGATGGTTAAAGAGAGGGGTGTAATAAGTTTAACATGTCTGTGGTATCGTAGCGCCTAAACCGATGAACCGATTTTCGTTCAGTTTCTTTGTGTGAGTAGATAATTTTCTCCCGAGTGTTCGTAGCCATGTTTCATGACAATCGATCATGGCCTATTTTTTTATATCTATAGTACGGCACCTCATAGAGTACAGAAACATGTCTACTCAACATTGTATTTTTTATAGAATTACCATTAATTTTAAAATGTACCTTCTAAACAAAAACAAAATATTGAGGCAATAAAGAATATAAAAAAATAATACTGGTCGTTGGAATGTTTTTAACACTTTTAGTGAGCACAAACCGACGGGTAGATGGCGCTGACGTCACGCAATGACGTTTCCATAAGTGACCAGAAATTTCGCGCGGTCGGACTGACAGCACGGTAGCTCAATTGGAAGAGTAGTTGGCCCGGTCATCCATACAGTTGCAGGTTTAAGTCCCGCCCTTGCGCAATTTACAGTTTCTTATTTAATCTTTTAAGAAAATAATACCTTTTTCAACAGCTCATCGGGTCTTCTCTTCTCATCCTACGCCCGGTGGTCATCTATTGACATGTCATCAACCAACTTCGAGGAGTTCATAGTGAAACACAACATGCACGAAAAAGAAGAGTTTAAAAGCATCAAAAGTCTGAATATATTCTACCAAGCGGGCACTAGTAAACTGGGCAACCCGGTATTCTATTTCATATCCAGGAGATACAAGTAAGTTATGCTCTGATTTTTAATTAAATATACCAAAATGACATTTAGTGGGATGCCACTTTTTAGGGTTCCGTAGCCGAATGGCAAAAAACGGAACCCTTATAGTTTCGTCAAGTCTGTCTGTCTGTCTGTCTGTCTGTCTGTCTGTCTGTCTGTCTGTCTGTCTGTCCGTCCGTATGTCACAGCCACTTTATTCTGAAACTAAAAGCGTCACATAGCTGAAACTTGATAGGTAGGTGTATTTTGTTCACCGCTTTCCGATTCAGATACAAAAAGTAAGAAAAAATAATATTTAAAGGGGGGCTCCCATACATGAAACTAAAACCTAAAATTTTTTTTTTACTCAAACCTAAGCGTGTGTGGTGTCTATGGATAGGTCTTTTAAAATGATGTTGAGGTTTCTAAAACCATTTTTACTAAAAGTGTAAGGTTTGAGATATAGACGCTTCCAAAGTGGTAAAATGGGCGTCCCCCCCCATCTAACTTTTAAACTAAGAAAGTGAAAATTTTGAAAAAAATATATGATGCAGATCTCAACAAAAACTTGCAACGAAAATTGGTTTGAAGGAGATCGAACCAGTAGTTTTTGAGATATTGCACATTTTTATCAACCGCAAATATAACTTTGTCTTTCATACAAACACTATGAAAAACAAAGTTATTTTTGCTGTCGCAATATATTGTGATGTTTTCGTTAAGTGAAAGTAAGTGGACCCTGAATTCAGTTAAGAATGGCACGGAACCCTCAGTGCGCGGGTCCGACACGCACTTAACCGGTTTTTATATTTTTAAGCTCCCCGTACTCCGCACTCCTTTTCAAGATATACTCTGTTTTTAATAGAATTCGAAGCTCACAAAAGTTTGATAATAACACTGCAGTTGACAAAAGCCAACAATTTCTAATTCAAACGCAAACTATCGCCAACTTTTACAGATTTTACCAAGTAATTTAAATAATACAAAACCAGCATAACTTGGCTCCCACTCTACATTTGTCCCTTGTAATTTTCCACTGTGTTATATGAACCACAAAGCATTGAGAGGGCTCATGATAAAATGGTCGTGTATTCGTACGGTGAAAATATGTATTTTTGAATACTGAATACGAGTAAAGTTATGACTAGATTCAATCAATGACGTTTTCTAGGAAAATATTGAATAGTTGTCTTAGCATACGTTTGGTTTAGATTCAATTGTTTGGTTTCTGCAAAATCAGAATACTTGTGGATACGTTAAAGTGGAAAAAGCTTGCAACTTATTAAAAGGTAAAACCTCAAATATGAGGTAGTATGAGCCAAACTCCAATCACGCGGGCTCAGTGTGGATTGGCGGAGGGGTGTTTGTAAGGCAAGCGACCAACCTTGCTGTCAGATTTTATCAAGTCGCCCATAGAGCCACTGACTAGGCTTATCGACTAATATCAACAGATATTAGCTGGGACCAACTGCTAAACGAGGCTTCCAAAGCACGTAGATGCTCGTGATATACGTCACTTAAATGTTCGGAATGGTCACCCATCCAAACACCGACCACGCAGTAAGTTGCTTAACTTCGGCATTTCTAACCAAAGCGCTGCCACCACTGCGCTACGAGCACCTCCTAAAAGGGATTTTTAAACACTTAATAAGGGCAATAAAAGTGCTTAAATACATAATAGATACGGAACCCTCAGTGCGCGAGTCTGACTCGCACTTGAACGGTGTTTTTGATAATTAAAAATAGTGTTATTCAATAATGGTAATAGTTGTAGTATAAATTTGTGTTGTGCAGAAGTAAAAAAGCACGAATAGAATGAAAAAGTGTCATGGTAGCTTCAGGGGTGCGGGCGGGTGTATCCCCACCGCGCGCACCCCTCACGCTGCCCGCTCTCGCCTCCCCCCGCGCCCCACCGCCCCGCAGGCGAGGTTTTGATGAAGCGGTCTACCTATAATAGGCTAGTTGACTAAATTTCAATAACTAGATAATACCTTGCATTAGTAAATATATTGATCACTAACTTTTGCCCGCGACTTCGTTCGCGTGGACTTCAGGTTCGTCCCGTCTAGTCTAGTAATAAGTAATAAGAAATACGGTAACTAAGCACTGCAGAGCCCTAAATTGTAGCCTATATGTTATTCTGATGTATAAGCTATATTGTGGTAAAGTTTCATTCAAATCCATTCAGTAGTTTTTACGTGAAAGAGTAACAAACATCCATACATCCATACATCCATACTTACAAACTTTCGCCTTTATAATAGTAGTAGGATATACCTTGATATTTAATAACTGTCATGGCGTACTAAATGACGTCACGGCGTAAGGCTGAAAGCCTTTTTGACAGCAAAATTCTACGAAGAGTAGTCAATGACAGCAAAAAAAGCGCGCCATTGCGCAAGGCATGACGTCACATCCTCTGATAGGCGTTATCAAATGTGCGTTTTGGACACACTAAATTATTTAAAATATTAATGATCATAATTTAAATTCATAAATTCGTTTTATGATATCTCCAAACCATAATTAATAACCAGAAACTACCAATTAAGTGTTTTGTTCTTAGTGGAAACTAGCCTATTATGTTTGACACTTCAGTACCACTTCGATTATAAAAAAGCCTATAAAGTTTTCACTCTCAAAATCCAATATGGCCGCCACATGTAAACCCTCACTATTTTCCAGAATCGGCGAGGTAAACGCAGACCTGCTCATCTACCACGTGATCTTGACCCTCAAACCGTTCTGCCAGCAACCCTTCGAGCTGATTGTGGACTTCACTCACACCAACTCGGATAACAGGTTCAGGTATACCGGGTGTATCTGTCGTGGTCGCGCGCTGGCTGCTGAGGTGTTCATAGCTTACTGCGTCATTTATATGTTGGTCCTTCGGTGATAGGTGACTCTATAGGAGCTAGGGCTCAAGATATACTGGATGTTCTTTTCAGTGTCCAATATAGGAAGACCCCTGTGTGTAGGAGATTCTGAGGTAGCAAGATAGGAGGTAGGGATCAAGTTATATTGGACTGTGGTCCATTTGCATCCATCCCTGATAGAAGATTCTATGTGTGGTGTGTGACGACACACATCTCAAATAAGACGGGAGCTTGACTTACTTGACTTATGGTCCTATGTCCCCTAGATGGGACAGAGGGCGTCTACAACAGTCCTCCATCGCGTTCGGTCGCTCCATTCTATAGGAGCTAGGGATCAAAATAACATTGGGATACTTGATCTAGTGTCCATTATAAGATGGCCCCTAGTGAGTAGGAGAATCTCAAATTGCTAGGCTCTCTAATAAGGCTACTCGCTTTCTATTGTTCGCATCTGGCTGCTGAGGCGTTCATAGCTTACTGCGCCATTTATGTGTTGGTCCTTCGGTGATAGGCGATTCTATAGGAGCTAGGGCTCAAGATATACTGGATTTTCTTATTCAATGTCCATTATATGAAGACCCCTAGTGACCCCTAGATTCTCAAGTAACTAGGGCTCTCATAAAACTAGTCGCTCTAAGCATCTTTCTATTGTGTGTTGACCCCTGATTGTTAGCTGATTTTGCTCAAAGTTTACTGCGTCATTTATATGTTGCCTCAATTTATACGAAATTTATACTGCCTTGGTGGCGCAGCGGTTAAACGGTCGTATTTTAAAGCGCCAGAGGTCTCGGGTTCTGTGTGTTGACCCCTGATTGTTAGCTGATTTTGCTCAAAGTTTACTGCGTCATTTATATGTTGCCTCAATTTATACGAAATTTATACTGCCTTGGTGGCGCAGCGGTTAAACGGTCGTATTTTAAAGCGCCAGAGGTCTCGGGTTCTGTGTGTTGACCCCTGATTGTTAGCTGATTTTGCTCAAAGTTTACTGCGTCATTTATATGTTGCTTCAATTTATACGAAATTTGTACTGCGTCGGTGGCGCAGCGGTTAGACGGTCGTATTTTAAAGCGCCAGAGGTCTCGGGTTCGATTCCCGGGTTGGGCCAAAAAAATGTACCTGGGTTTTTCAGTTCAGAAATTCTCAGGGAAGCCTGGAGTTTGGAAGTTTTCGGCGGTGTTTCACCCCCGTGCCTATGAAAGCACGTAAAGCCGTTGGTCCTGCGCCTGATCTCTCTTCGGTCGTGTCAGATTGCTGTCCCATCGGGCTATGAGAGTGAAAGGAATAGAGAGTGCACCTGTGTTTGCGCACATACTTGTGCACTACTATATGTCCCGCGCAGTCGGTTAGTCGTTGTGACTGGCCACCGTAGTCGAAATCGGCTAGGGAGACTATTATATGTTGTCGATTTGGTGATAGTGATTCTATAGTTAACACGTTCCGGGATAGTGAACGCCTACAGGCGTAAAAACAATAAAACATCTATTGTGTCTAGAATAGTGTTCCGGAACGTGTTAACAAGGATCCAGTTAAATTTGGTTTTTAGTCCTTAAAGGCAATTGGTCACTGGACATTTTCAGTTAGTATGTCAGTAGCTCTGAATACCAATAAGAGATGTATAATTCATGCAAAACTTCCCCAAAATATGTTATAGCTACATAAAAATCCAGAATTTCGCTAAGAACTATTAACAATATAAAAAATCCTGAGAACATCCCTAAAGATTTGTTTCGAGTATATAAAAAAAGAAATATTTTAGCGATTTTTTCATCGCTGTCCGTGGCTTGGCCAAGAATGGTCATTGTCTTTCTGTTATTTCACTTGACGTTGACTGATTTGAAAATTCCAAAATTTTACAAAAATTATTGGGAGTTTAGTTAAAATATAACTTAAAAACTTCTGAACATTCGTCTTTCGGAAAGGTCTTGGAACCAGGCTTCCTTTCCCATCCATTTTGGTGGGATTCTTCTCTTTTGTGTTTCGATGAAGGGTAAGCGATTTCTTGAGAATATATTATTCGATTCAGTTCAGAAAGATATGTCTTTTTCAGCTGCGCGGTCGCTAGTATAATAATAACAAAGCAGGAATTTAACCTCATCCCTGAGTTTTTGAAATCGCCATATTTAATAGTTATATTTTTGGTTAAAAGCTCTGTAGTAGTTTCGATATGATGTGTAGTTTTATTAGGCCCACTTGCGCACGGTGATTTAACTCAGGATTACGCTAACCCAGGATTAAATCATCATTCTGTCCCTGTCAGTTTATATGACGTTGACAGTGACAGAATGATTATTTAATCCTGGGTTTGCGTAATCTTGGGTTAAATCGTCGTACGCAAGTCCCACTTATAAGCTTTGTTGATTGGTAAAGTATTTCATTTATATTCTTATTTGAGTCATTTATCATTATCATTACACAAACATGAATGATCATTCTTTATTTCAATACAATAAGTGTATTTCTGTATTTTTCAAATGTGCTTTGAAAATGTTTATTGCTTTCAAAAAATCAATAACATTCTGCATAACCTTTCTTATTGAAAAAAAAAAAAACTTCCAAAATACTGTTACATCAATGAATGAATGAATGAATGAATGAATGAATTAATTAATTAATGAATGATGACTTTATTCGACACAAAAATCATCAGTGGGTAGTTTAAAAATTGTTACTCACAATCCTATCTCCGTTCCACCAGGACTGACTTCCTGCAGAAATGGTTCACCGTGCTACCTGAAGTGGCGTATATAAACATACACGCGTGCTACATATACAACTGCAATAGTTGGGTGCGCGAGTATACTAAGTTTCACGAAGCTATACTAGCGCCATTAAGAGTAAGTATTTGATTGATAATTTTGGTTGATTATATAGTTCTATGTTTTTGGAAAGTGATGCTAGAAAGCGCTTAAAAGCAATATGGTGGTCGTTAAATTTTTTTGCCATAAGAATTTTTTTTTCTTACACGCTGCTAACTGTCACAATCCGCCATTTTGCTTATAAGCGCTATATTCCCCTTAACAGCCAATGTTAAGCTAAATATTTGTGCTTCAATTGCCAAACTGGCATCCCGATTCCTTAAATTCCTAGTTAAAGAAGTAAAAGTAAAATTAGCCTGTAAACATCCCACTGCTGGGCAAAGGCCTTACCTCAAATATGAGGTAGTATGAGCCATACTCCACCACGCGGGCTCAGTGCGGATTGGCGGAAGGGTGTTTGCAAGGCGAGCGACCAACCTTGTCAGATTTTATCAAGCCGCCCATGGAACTAAATTCCTAGTTATTGTATTTTTTATTTATTTGAAAACTTTAAAGCACAAATAATGGGGTGCAAATTCCCTGTCGTTCAAACCTTAAGGTTTTCCTTCCTGACGCTATAACTCCAGAACGCACGAACCGATTTCCACGGTTTTGCATACTGGAAAGGTATCGGGCTCCGTCAGGTTTATAGCATAAAAAAATCTCATAAAACGGGGCCGGGGCGGGACAAGGCTTGGGGCGAAACAAAGTTCGCTGGATCTGCTAGTCACTTTATAATTATTTTGACTATAATTCATTTATTTCTCTCAGGGCAACCGGAAGCTGGTTTTCATAGACAACCACAGTCGTCTTAGCGAGTATGTGGACGTAGAACAACAGAAGTTGCCCGGCGCGACATTGGCGCTGGAGGAAGATCTAAAAGTCTTCAGTAACGCCCTGAAACTATCCCATAAAGACACGAAGGTCGCCATCAAGGTGAGTGCCATAAAAAACTTTATTTGTAACTAGCTTTTGCCCGCGACTTCGTCCGCGTGGAATAGTGACTTCTTTCTCCCGTTTTTTACACATTTACCACTATATCTTTGCTCCTATTGGTCGCAGCGTGATGTTATATAGCCTATAGCCTTCCTCGATAACTGGACTATCCAACACAAAAGAATTATTCAATTCGAACCAGTAGTTTCGGAGATTAGCGCGTTCAAACAAACAAACAAACAAACTCTTCAGCTTTATAATATTAGTATAGATAAGGAAATATTGACAAGCATTGCAGTGATGGGTGTTGGGAGCGACATAAATGATACGACTGACTGCGATCAAAAGGCCTATTCATTACGACACAATTCCTTATATTTATTTCGGTCCACATTTCGTTTACGTACTGCTAGGGTGTGGAATTCGCTGCCGGCAGAAGTGTTCCCTGGCAACTAAAATTTGGACGTTTTCAAGAAGAGAGTGAATAGGCTGTTACTAGGCAGACATGGTCCATCTTAGGCTACATTGTCACTTAACATCAGGTGCAATCGTAGCCAAATGTCTGGCTATCTATTATTAAAAAAAAACACTCAAGGAGGAAGTAAGTGTGCGTAGTAATAGGTATACATACGTGAGGCACACACTACACAAGTTAGTATCAAGAAACAATCCTTAACACGATTTTGCTTTACACAATTTGACCATAGGCAAATAGACCCTTGACCAGAGACAATTTGGCTAGCGACCATAGACAATTGGGCTAACGATCATAGGCAAGAAGTGTCTAATAGGCCAAGTCTATGTCCATGACACTGATAGGTAGTTGTCAAATTCAAAATCTTTATGTCAAATATACAGTGAAAAAAATATAAATAAATGTGCCCTGAAAGGGCCGAAACATGTCTCCTTATCTTTTGGGCCCTACCAGCGCTTCGAGACAGAACACAGACAATTAGGCAAGTGCTGAGAAGAAACGCCGGAACAAACTCAGTCACCACTAGCTGCCGTAAAATCAAAATCATCAAAGGTAAGTACATCAGTCGGTGCAGGCTGGACGGACCACACATTCGTGTCGTTTAGATAGTCTTGAACCTTATAATAGCCTTTAGACATAAGCGTGTTTTTAACGTGTTTAAATTTATCAATAGTAAACATGCCACAATCTTGTGATCATGAACGGTTGATATCATTGTCTAGTCGAAATCATGGTACGTACCATAGGTAAGCTTTCCAGCAGCCATAGAGTAGTCATAGGCAAGCTCGCGGGTATAAAAAGACAAAAACAGTCGTCTAAGCGAGTATATGGACCTAGAAGTTGCCTAACGCGACATTGGCTTTGGAGGAAGATCTAAAGGTCTTCAGTAACGCCCTGAAACTATCCCATAAAGACACCAAAGTGGCCATAAAGGTACCTACTATCGAGGTCACTGCCGCCTAACTACTTTGAAACGAAAATCGCTTGGACACAACAAAATTCGGCGTCATTTCAAATATAAAACAACGCGAGGTGCAAGCGATTTTGGCTCTTAAGGTGGTTAGGCCACGGTAAACCTCGATAGCAGCACAGACAAACAACTAGCAATAGACATAAGGCACAAATTTTTACCTCTTATGCGAGTTAAAAAGATTTTTTACTGATACTAAGTATAGTTTTATTTTACAGGTTGGGCCAACAGCGCTGCAAATAACATCTGTGGAGAAAACCAAAGTTTTAGGGTTGCCTGTACTATTGAATGATGTGTACTATGCTTCGGAAATTGATGAGGTAACGTTAAATAATATCAACAAATAAAATTAATTCACTATTTTATTTAAAAAGATCTCAATACTTAACGGTGAATTGGCCATGTACGAGTATGAAGTAAGTTTTTGTGTGTATTTTGTTTTTAAAAGCAATATTTTCGCAAAAAAGGAATGGCAGGATTGTTTGCAGTGTCCGACTAGTGAAGAAAGCTAGTAATAAATAAACTCAACTGAATGCATGCTTCCGTTAGAATTTATATACCTTTAAGTAAACGAGACTGCGATTGCCGACAAACTGCAACGCAGTTTGGCAATATGTATTATGTTACAATGTCTTATAAATTCTGTGGAAAAAAAAATATAATCACATTTTAAGTATCTTTCTCTAACAAGGAGTATATGTAAAGAATACAAGTCTCCGTACCAAAAAAAAATTTAGCTTTGATTTTGATCAAACGAATAAGTAAAGTAAAAGTAAAGTAAGCCTGTAACGTCCCACTGCTGGGCAAAGGCCTTTCTTCAACCACGAGGAAGGTGGATCTATACTCTACCACGCGGGCTCAGTGCGGATAGGCGGAGGGGTGTTTGCAAGGCAAGCGACCAACCTTGCTGTCAGATGTTATCAAGCCACCCATAGGGACTCTGACTAGGCTTAACGACTGATATCAAGCGATATAAGTCGGGAATAACTGCTTTACGTGCCTTCCGAAGCACGGAGTTGCTCGTGATATACGTCACTTATATGGTCGGAACGGTCACCCATCCAAACACGACCGCGCCGTAAGTTGCTTTACTTCAATATCATAACCAAAGCGCTGCCACCACTGCGCTACAAGCACCTCCATACTAAAAGATTTTAAAGTTATAGGTAGACCGCTTCGTTGAGAGCTCGCCTGCGGAGCGGCGGGGCGCGGGGGAGGCGAGAGCGCGGTACGTGAGCGGCGCGCGACCCTCCCCCCACGCCCCGCCACCCCTTAGGCGAAGTCTCAATGTAGCGGTTAAAGCTGCCTATTCACTTGGAAATATATATTAATATACCGAGATATACTCGATATAGCTCACCATAGTTTACAATAGAACCCTTCTCACTGTGAAATATAATATTTTATATCACGAGCTATAATATGTTTTGAAGCGATTCGAAAAAGATATATTTTCCGCCCCCCGCACGCCCCTCCGCCCCCCGCGGTGGTGGACAATCCCATACAAAACTAAGAAAATATATATACCATAGTGTGAACGGGTAAAAGATATATCTCGGGATATAAAATATATCGTAATATATATCAATATATTATACCCCACAGTTAAAAGGCAGCTTTAATTGTAATCAGTACCTACAGCTCAGTAACGGTTACCAGTTACGGTTTCATCTTTTAAGAACGGTTACCTGCCTCTTTATTTCTTTACCCTAAGAAGTGACTGGCCATTCTGTATTATCTTTTTTTTTCTTTTTTCAGGTCTGCCTAGTAGATGACAACCAATTCTCTCTGTCCATAATAAACGAGGCAACTCCGTTGAGCTTCATTCACAACGATTGCGATAATATAGTTCAATCTATCATACATATTAGGAATAGATGGGAACTCAGTCAGCCGGTGAGTTATCATTCAAAACTTCTCTGAAAAGAGGACGTCACAGCCGCCTTACCACTTTCAAACGGAAATCACTTGCACAAACGACAAATGGCGTCGCTTCAAACTAAAGAAGATGCGAAGTGCAAGCAATTTTGGCTTTTAAACTGGTAATGCGGTGACCTCGATAGTAAATTACAAAGTTAACCAAAAAAATAAGGTATAGTGTTGTGTTTTTTTTTAGGAATACATATCGATGTAGTTGTCAAAGGCATGTTTAATTGATGCAAAATTTTTATATTAAAACTGGTTTACAGAATGTGATCTTGAAAAGTTTTTTTAACCACCTTATAGCCCACGAACCAGAGGATTAAATCTTTTTTTTGTCTCTGTCTACGGCAAATAAACTGACAGAGACCAAATGATGTTTTAATCCAGGATTAGCGGAATCCTGGGTTTAATCATCGTGCGCAAGTGGGCCTAAGGCCTAGCTTTTGCATTGTAAAATTCGAGTCACAAACACGTATACAATACACTGACTCGTAAACACATATACAATAAACAGACACACACTTATTTAACATAAACATCGAGTATGAGTCAAAAAGGCACCCTCTCAGCATTGATGCATGCCACGACACTGATTTTCAGAGGGTGTCTTATTTTTGGAATTCGCTGCAGGCAGAAGTGTTCCCTGGCAACTACAATTTGGACGTTTACAAGAAAAGAGTGAATAGGCTGTTACTAGGCAGACATGGTCCATCTTAGGCTACATTGTCACTTAACATCAGGTGCAATCGTAGCCAAATGTCTGGCTATCTATTATAAAAATAAAAATAAATTGTATATAAATTAAAAAAATATCTTCAATGCGAATATCCTCAACATACTTTTTTTTCTACAGGATTCAGTAACAGTCCACCAAAAGATCAGACCTAAGGACGTACCAGGAACTCTTTTGAACATGGCTCTTCTAAACCTGGGGTCTTGCGACCCCAACCTTAGGACAGCGGCGTACAATCAACTTTGCGCGTTGACGGCCACCTTCCATCTGAAGATTGAGGGCCAATTGTTGGAGACTTCCGGTAAGTCTTTGTTATACAGGGTGTCAATAAAAAAATCCTCTTGATTAGTGAAGGCCGCGGGGAATATTCCCAATTCTCACGGTAAATTACTGGGAATATTCCCAATGTTCCCGGAACTTTCCGAAAGTTTCCATTACAAAACATTTATACGGTAATAAAGAAAGAAGTTTAAAACTAAGTAGCGGCTTATAATGCGGTTTTTATGAATGATATACATATATATTCTATGAGAAAGTGGCTTTTGAGATATCGGGAAGAAACTAAATATCAAGATTTAAAAAAAATGCCGTTATAAACTCAATAAAAAATGCACTTGTTTTTTATTTAGGAGAAACACATTTATTTATCATTCATTATTTACAGTGCATAATGTCAAACTTACGTATACTAACATAACTTTAGGAAACTTTCCCGGAAATTTACAATTTTAACATAGGTCAATTAAGCAATTCATAAGTGTGCACTTTGAGTCTACTGAAATGGCTCTTGACATGGTATTGTTAGGATGTATTGTGATGCCGTGTCATGACTATAAAAACAAATAAATATCGTTTATTTTTTGTCAAGTTTTGCTAAATATTTCAAGCGTGTTGTGTTTTTACACACATTATTATTGAAATTCCTTCCGCAGGTCTTTGCATACCATCAAACAACACAATATTCATCAAGTCTGTCAGTGAGAAGTTAGCTCACAACGAACCACATTTGACGCTGGAGTTCTTAGAGGAATGCATTCAGGTATATTTTATTAGTCTTTAAACTTCTCACGAAGTCTTGCTTATCACCAATTTATTAATAGAATCTTAAATTATAAAAAGTTAAAATAAAGATGACACTTCTCTACTTATTCAATGGTTTATTTATTGGTTTTGTGTTGCTCGTTAAAATGTTTTACTAATGTAATAATTTGTACACAGTATTCAATATTTTCATGTTTTAGGGCTTCCGGGGATCTACAATTGAGCTAAAGCATTTATGTTTGGAATATATGACCCCATGGCTGGCTAATTTAGTCAGGTAAGTAGAATAGAATAGAATAGAAAAACGTTTATTGCTTTCATTATGTGCCCATTTAATTATGACCTCAATAATTTTTCAATGATTTAATGTTAATTTTTGCTCATCATCACTTCACTTTTGCTTAAGAAATCCATTATTCTCTTAGATCCATAAAATGAACAATTTCATGGGTTCACATCACATTACATAGAAACCCTATACAGGGTGTGGCCCTTTATTTTACTATATCTCTGAGTTCAAGCATTTTAGGGCACTATGACCAGGTCAAGATAACTGCGTTTACTATGTAAAATCATTGATTAAAATTCCTCCTCCTATTACAGGCCACACACTGTATACATTTTGCCATCACCTTACACCCTGTATTCTTCCAGATTCTGCAAGCCATCAGACGAGTCCCGTCGCCAGAAGCAAGTGGCCCAAATCCTCGAGAAGCTCATAACGCTCACCATTGAAGAGACTGAAATGTACCCTTCTGTTCAGGCCAAGATATGGGGCTCTATTGGTCAGGTGCCTGAGTTGATTGATATGGTGCTGGACAGCTTTATACAGCGGAGTGTTAATTCAGGTAAATATCCTTTAAATTAGGGCTTTTGGGTCAGATACCTAAGCAAGAGTTGGAAACGTACCCTGGAGGGTACATTAACAACTCTTACTTATGTATGAAAATGTACCCTAAAGGGTACATTACATAGGGTACATGTACTGAAGTACAAGCTTCAATATAGGGCTCTATAGGACAGGTGCCTGAGTTGATAGATATGGTGCTGGATAGCTTTATTCAGCGGAGTGTTAATTCAGGTAAATATCCCTTAAATTAGGGCTTTTTTAGGTCAGATACCTAAGAAAGAGTTGGAAATGTACCCTGGATTAACAACTCTTACTTATGTATGAAAATGTACCCTGAAGGGTACATGTAGGGTACATGTACTGAAGTACAAGCTACAATATAGGGCTCTATAGGACAGGTGCCTGAGTTGATAGATATGGTGCTCGATAGCTTTATTCGGGTAAATATCACCTAATTAGGACTTTTTGGGTCAAATACTTAAGTTAAAGTCTGAAATGTACCTTGAAGGGTACATTACACAGGGTACATGTCGTACTGAAAGAAAGAAAGATAGAAAAGTAATTTATTTGGTACACTACTTGGTATTTGGTACTGCAGTACAGGATACAATATGGGGCTCTATAGGACAAGTCTTTAAGTTGATTTATTCAGCGAATTGTTCATTCAGATCAGTGAATACTCGTAGATTTTGGCCCAATTAGGGGTAGGCCTCTCAACGTAGTCTTTCCAGCGCATTCGTGGTCTTTTTTGGGGGTGCCTTAGAAAGTATTTTGGGGGTATAAACAACTCTTTATGACCTTAACTTTAACACTGTCCAATTTCAATTATAAAGACTCCATGTCTAGATTTTTAAGAGGTTCATTTAATCTAGACTTAAGTCTGCGAAGTCTTCTATAAGTTTTGTCGATTATTTATCATTCGGGTTCAACAAAAAAAGTTTTGTTTCACCTCAATTTTTCACATTTTTTTTAACTCTACTGAAGCTTGTCTCGTCATATATCTTTCATTTCATGAAGCATTGCAAGCGATGGATGGATATCGGCTTGATATCCATTTCATTATTCACATCTCTTACAGGACTCGGCTCACCAATGGTAGAAATAATGGCGGACACAGCGGTGGCCCTTGCGTCCGCCAACGTGCAGCTTGTCAGCAAGAAGATCATTGGGCGCATGTGCCGGGTGAGTTATCATCATTAAAAAAAAATCATTATCATTGTCAGCCGTAGGACGTCCACTGCTGAACTAGGGGTGGGACTTTGACGGTTTTTGCGTTAACGAAATGAAACTGTTAATCAACTAATAACCTCTTAAAAAGCAGTTAACGTTATTAACTGGTTTGCATGTCAACAGATTTGGACTATCAGTTTATGAGTTGAAACAGTTAAAAAAAGGAGTTGAGGTTAGTCGTTAAGAGGAACAGCTAATAAATTCAACTTGTTGAAAAAAAACAGCTTCGAATAATGTCAAACGACTGCGCGTTGAATGTTCGTTGAATTAATCCATGCGTTGCGTTCGGAAATCGTTGAATAAAACAGTTGATAAATGTAACTCGTTTTGCGGTGAACGAAAAGCTGTTAATCCGTTAACATTACAAAAGCTGTTTACAGTTTGTTGAATTAACGCCTACTCCTATGCTGAACATAGGCCTCCTCAGCAGGTTTCCTAGAGGGGAAAGGATGTGAAGAGGGAGAGAAGAAGAGTTAGAATTAATCGATGGCCAATGACAATAGCTTAAAAGCCTTAAGGTTTCTTCCTACATCACCGTAGCATACCATGATCGTGCTAGAAACATGTCAGGTCACACTGTTTTCACTAGACCGTTCCGTCACCGACCAACACCGTCGCGTGCCATGCAATATGCATCTTTTCGACTTAATCTATTATCAATGAATCGTGGAATCTATACTTAATCCTAATTATCAATGTTATTTTTTTTGTGTTAATTTAGGTCGAATAAATTTATTTTCTTTCTTCTTTTCTTCTTTCAATACGCTCTCGCTCTTCCGCCATATAACGGTGAGACAGAATGCTCGCTACGCTGCACGCTGTCAATCTGTTCAGTGGGCAAAGTAGAGTGTATCGTGTTGCTTTTCGTGTCTGAAACGCTCTTAGCACGGTCATGGTATGGTACGCTGTAGTGGGCCTTAACCCTAACCCTTTCGTTTTGGGAGAAATTAAAGAAAGACTGGGGGTAATTATTGGGCTTGGTTGATAAGAGATAGGTTAATTAAATGGGGTTGGTTAACGAAGCTTTTTTTAAACGAAGATTTTTAATTATAAAATACAGTTTTTTAAATAAATAGTTAATACGTAATCGACTTAAAATCATAGACTATTTTTATTTACCAAAAATATGACTTTAAGTTGAATGCCTGTATCGAGGCAAATTACCTTTTATTTATGTACTATATCCTTTCGTAGTACATAAATAAACTTTAACTGCCTCGGTGGCGCAGCGGTGAGAGGGTCGCATTTTAAAGCGACGGCTGCGCCAGAGGTCCCAGGTTCAATTCCCGGGTCGGGCCAAAAATATGTACCGGAGTTTTTCTGCTCAGAAATTCTCAGGGTAGCCCGGAGTTTGGAAGTTGGCGGTGTTTCACCCCCGTGCCTCGGAAAGCACGTAAAGCCGTTGGTCTTGCGCCTGATCTCTCTCCGGTCGTGTCAGATTGCTGTCCCATCTTGCTATGAGAGTGAAAGGAATAGGGAGTGCACCTGTGTTTGCGCCCACACTTGTGCACTATAATATGTCCCGCGCAGTCGGTTAGTCGTTGTGACTGGCCACCGTAGTCGAAATCGGCTAGGGGACTATTACATAAATAAAAGGGAATTTATGTATAATCTGAGCGACTCCCATAGCGTAATCTAATAACAATGATAGCAAACATAACTTTCTTTAACTCATTTCCAATCAATTTTCATCTTTATGCCATACACTATAGAGTTCACTCAACATCCTTACACTATATTTTAACCGCTCAGATAATAATATTTTAACGTCATCAATTTTGATACTAAGTGTATGGACTTCCACACTGTCTATTTTCCTATAAATTTTCTATGAAAATTGATAACGTCAAAAAAGCATTCTCTAAGCGGATTTAAAATTATAAATGTTTTTAAAAGGGGCTAACACGTACATTTACGCCCGCAGGCCTTAACAAAACTGCCCAATAATATCCTGAGCCCTGTTACCCCGGCCACTGTGAGTTTGTTTATTATTTTATTTTATTTTTTATATTTATTTTTTAGTTCTATAGATAGTTTCATTTATTTTTGGTTGTATTAATTGGCCATTCCTATATTCCAAATTGTTGATAGCTGGGTTTGTTAAGATGATGCTTACACGGGCAATTTATAATATATTTTTTTCTATTGTCAACTCAAAATGACTTAAATATATATAAGATTTTGCAGTAATTAACTTGATGTATTGTATAATAAAACTTAAATTGAATCGTTAGAAGTTTTACCGGTTTATCGTGGTTGAACTTAGTTCAACCTTTATCGTGGTTGAACTTAGTTGAACTTAGTTCAACCTCACTGGATATACAATTAAAAAGCACTTACAAAATTCAACAAGCTTGCCAATGTGTCAATGGCCGAGTGGTATAGGCATGCGTCCGGATTGCGTCAGACACAGGGTTCGATTCCTTGTCTGACATAGTTGCTTTTTACAAGTGCAATTTATAAAATAAATCGAAGTAATGTTAGTGAACACAAAACTGATAGTAGCTTAATCTTCATTATTAGGGTTCTGTAACGAAAGGTGGCAGAACCCTTAAGCGTATTTCCCGGTGAATCCCATTAAAAATTAATAAGTAGAGAGAGAGTTTAAATAACAATAGAATGATGCATATGGACGATGGTACAGTTTCATTTCAAAAAGTCTAACACACAGATATGTAACCCGTTGACTTGTGCAATAAATCATAAATGAATTGCCCGTGTAATCTCGCCTTTAGAGTAGCGTGCCTTCACACACCTTGATTAAAACACTAACCCCCTTATTCATAATAACTCAAACGGTCTTTTAAACCTATTTTAGTTAATACACTCTTTTGTCTCATTCTTTCTTGGCGCTGTCATCATTTGACAGAAAGTGACAAAACAGTGTAATAGGTAAAATAGGTTTAAAAAACCGTTTGAGTTATTATGAATAAGGGGGTTAGATTTCGGTCACATTTATTTGTAATTACGCCTGACGTTTCGAATGCTTTACAGCATCCGTGGTCACAGGCAGACTCATCTGCTGTTTATCAATGAGTAGTATTCGTGTAAACTTCAGAACCAAATATTCATTAGAATAGTTAAATACGGGATTTCTACCATGTACCTTTTTATTTATGAGCTAGCAAAAAAAGATAATAAAAGACTTGGAAGGAGGGTAGACCGATATGTCTGCTAATAACAACCCACCCGCAAGTTCTCTTCAGTTACTCCGTGATCATGGCGCTTGCAACGGTGCTGAAATATCGTAAACTCATAAATAATAAGGTACATGGTACACTCCAGATTTAACTTTTCTAATGTTAGTGACCATGAAAGTTTAAAACGCCAAATATTGATACACCTTTAAAGGATTATTGGTAGATATAAAGCCGTTTTCAGGTTGTAGACAAGACATGCCACGCGCCGACTGCAATGCTCGAGCAGCACATGATGTGGGATGATATAGCTATACTGGCTAGATACTTGGTAAGTTTGAAACAGAGTAAACTTTTATTTAGTATACTTAGGGCTGATTGTTCAACAGTCAGATTAGAAATATTCGTCAAAAAAAATACAATATGGCTAATTTGAAAACGTCACCTAATTGTCAGCAATCACACGTCAGCAATCGCTTTATAATTTATCAGTCTGTATGTTTTATCTGACAATTGAAAAATCGGCCCTCAGTTATCAAAAGCCAATAACAATTCTAATTTGACTGTTTGAATTTTTTACCACGGAATTTGCTACAGTACCTAATCATTTTATCATGTTTGTTTCGCTACATATTCAGTTACGTTCCGGGACAGTAAACGCCTACACTCATAAAAACACTAAAAGTAATGACTCAAATGCTTGGCCAAAGGGTTTTATTTTGCCCTCAGTCGAACAAACTTTTTTTAAACTAATAGCGTTAAAATGTATTTTTAAATTAAGTTTGGTACTGTTGAACTGTTGATATTTTCTCCGAGGTGTTTTCCATTGCTAAAACACGTTTAAAAGACCATATAATCATGTTTCAATTTAGTTCTTGATAATGTCGTAACTGAGTCTAATGAAGCGCTTCTTTCCAGCTCATGCTGTCGTTCAACAATTGTCTCGACGTGGCCCGCCACCTGCCATACCTGTTCCACACAGTGACGTTCCTAGTGTGTTCCGGTACGGTGTCAATGAGAGCGGCCACCCACGGGCTTGTGATCAATATTATACACTCGCTGTGTACTTGCAACACGCCTAGCTTCTCAGGTAATAGGAATTTTATTCCTTTCGTCGTACAATAGTCGTGGTCGTGGTAACTGCCTCGGTGGCGCAGCGGTGAGAGGGTCGCATTTTAAAGCGACGGCTGCGCCGGAGGTTCAATTCCCGGGTCGGGCCAAAAATATGTACCGGAGTTATTCTGTTCAGAAATTCTCAGGGTAGCCCGGAGTTTGGAAGTTGGCGGTGTTTTACCCCCGTGCCTCGGAAAGCACGTAAAGCCGTTGGTCCTGCGCCTGATCTCTCTCCGGTCGTGTCAGATTGCTGTCCCATCGGGCTATGAGAGTGAAAGGAATAGAGAGTGCACCTGTGTTTGCGCACACACTTGTGCACTATAATATGTCCCGCGCAGTCGGTTAGTCGTTGTGACTGGCCACCGTAGTCGAAATCGGCTAGGGGGACTATTAGTCGTGGTGACTCCGAATCGTTACGAGGTATATACCTCCAGACTGCCTTATACAAGTGTGTGTGTTGACATTGTCATTTACTGCAACGAGTTTGCGATTATAATATACATGATTAGGGATTATAACTATAGATTATTATATCTCCGATTTAAAGCATTTTAGAGCACTATGACCAGGCCAAGGTAAAAAATCAAGAAAAAAATTTTGCTCCTATTAAATATAAATAAATAAATATACGCCAGACAACATACCAAATACCAATTGTCTGGTTTTCGTGGTAAGGAATTTTCTTCCTTGTGTTACGAAGTACCAGACAACGATTATGACGGGGGCGTCTCCCATAAATACTTAAATACATCCGTGACTTAGATACAAATGTTTGTGCTCATCACACAAACATTTTCCCCTTGCGGGATTCGAACCTGCGACGGCCGGCGTGATAGTCAGGAGCGCTAATCAATACACCGAACGCGTCGTCAATGCGTATTGCAGGCCACACAATGTTTAAATAAATGTTAAAATATGATCTACGAACTCGAGCTATCTTTTCAGAGGAGACCCAACGAGTACTAATGCTGTCACTGGACGAGTTCGCCTTGCCGAAGTTCTACCAAATGTTCGGCATTTCGAAAGTGAAGTCAGCCGCAGTGACAGCCTTTAGGAGTCCGTATAACAGACACACTAGTGATTGGTGAGTTCAAATAAATTCCAAATAGTTAGTATATTTATCTGAACGTATAAGGCAAATTTAATCTAAGCATATGCAATAATGACACATAAATATAAAAGTCAGGGCCCACTAAACGGTATCATACTCATACCATGGCCATGCTAGGAGCGTATCAGACACAAAAAGCAACAAGATACGCTTGTACACATAAAGTTTATGATTCTGTTATCTTTGCTAAAGAACTTCTCTCTCCACAGCCGTTTCGGTGAGCCCTCCCACACTCTATGCACGGAGTCGACCTCATCATCATCAGGAGTGACCCCCGCCCCGCTCAGCACTCACACAGACCGGGAGCGGCTCCCGTTGCAGTCCCTGGAGACTATTGCCGATGCGTTGTTGGAGATCATGGAGGCGTGCATGCGGGACATCCCGCACTGCGACTGGCTGCAGACCTGGTACACACACACACACACACACACACACACACACACACACACACACACACACACACACACACACACACACAACGCACATACACACACACACACACACACACACACACACACACACACACACACACGATACTTCATACAAAATTGGGTTATTTTCTTTACCCAAAGGTTGTTTGAAAGAGATATTATAGCGATAAGACCGCCTACATAGTACATGTATTTTTAAATAATTTGTAAATATTCTGTGTGATGTGCAATAAAGTGTTAACTTATCTCATCTGTAGGATAGAATACTATTTCAGTAGTGATTTAGAAAAGTTTTGTTTTCAAGAGATTAATGTATATTTTTTGGTTGCAGGACATCGCTGGCGAAGAGTTTCGCTTTCTGCTTCAATCCAGCGCTACAACCGAGAGCTCTTATCGTATTCGGGTGTATAAGTGAGTAAAACAATGTCGCGTATAACAAAAATGTACTTCCAATTCTTTGAAGAGTGAATGAATGAATGAATGAGAGATTGTATGAATGAATGAAATTACTTTATTCGACACAAAGTACACATACAAGGTATAAAAGGGACAGGACCAACGGCTTAACGTGCTTTCAAGGCATGGGGTTCTGATCAACACAAACTTCCTGACTTCTGTTTCCAAGTATTTTCAAGACAGAAAACCCCAAAAAAATTTCAGATTTGAACCCGGGACTTCTTTGGTGACCAGCGAACTAACCGCTAAACGAACGAGGCGTCTTTTTTCTTACAACAGCTATCAAAAGCATTAAGTTAACGAATAGCTATAATTCAAATCGAACTTTATAAAATAGAATAATTGGTTGACTTTTCTTTAAGTTTTCGATATCTTACAGGTAAAAACGTGACAGACGATGATATGAAGCAACTGTTACGAATACTGGTCAAAGCGTTGGAGTCTTTCAATGATCTAGCGTTGTTAGAAGCGTTGATTATGTGCCTGACTAGGCTACAGCCTTTGCTCCATCCGGTGAGTGTTTAATGTTTATTACCTTTTTGACTGACTGTCTTAAAAAGATATGAACTCCTTAGTTCATATAGATAGTGCCTTCCACTAAGGCGCGCCCCACCACTCGTCCAAATCGTATATAGTACATGTGTGCAAGCTCTTTCCAACATTTGGTAGGTATGGTTAGTTACTAGAAAAGTAATATATTATTTTTAAACTGCACAAGCATCTTTTTTACTATTGACGTAAACGAAATACGTAAGAACGTTTTATAACATTTAAAAAAATGTTTGATAACTTTCTTTATAAGAAAACCATCGGTCCACCGGGACTTCATACTCGTGAATTGTTTTTTCTTCGTACACGCAGGTCCTAGCGTAATGTTTTATAGTCTTCCCCGATAAAGTACACCCCGGTAATATTATAAGTTACCACATGTTTTTTTTTATTTAAAATTGTTTATGTGTTTTTAAGTTACCATTATAATTCTTTCAGTAAATTTTATGATGACAGTAGATTATATTAGGTTTATTTTTTAGTACAACACACTGGGTTTTCCTTGACATTTTAAAAATAATTTAAGCAGAGCCACTTTCATGACTCGCAACTGACGCGCATGTCTACCCCCGCACCCCGCACCTTCCTCAATCAAAAAAGGAGTGGGGCGCGCCTTCGTGGATGGCACTATCTATAGTGATTTTGATCTATCAGACAAAGCAAATGTTGGATTCCACATGTATTAACATTTATTATTGTATGACGACGAAATGTTTGCCTACCGTTACATCGATGAAACATGATTGTTCACTTTTACTAATGATAAGACCTGATATATGAGCTTACCATGTTTTAATGCGAATAAATAATCATTAAATCAGATTTTAACTAATCATTTGTACCAGCTATTAACAATACAGTGTCCCATGATAAAGTGAAACTCCGATAGGAGGTGAAAGTAGACCTAAAATGATGCAATAAAGATACGAGTCATTTTTGTAAATTCAATATTTTAGCTTCTACAGAAGAATTAAATTTTTATTTTATACTAGGACGCTACGTAAAATAATTGTGTGTACATTTGTACTTCATTTTGTTTATTTTTATATTATTTTGTTTATTTGGTAGTGGGAAAATTTTACAGGCATAAAAAGGTTAAAATAAAAAATGAATTACCGAATAATAAGTTCTAGACCGTAAAACTTAACATGCATACACAGAGTATCAAATATAATGTTTGAGTAGAAAATAATTTTGATTAAGTTTGTGCAATAAAGAATATATAAATGAATAAATAAACATTTACTATGAAGATACCACTTACAATTTGGTGCCTCGAACATAATCATTATAATGGTTTCCGACACCTTAATAGCCTCTTATATACCTACGTTTATTTGCTACCATAAAATAATAAAAGACCGCTTACAGGAATCTCCAATCCACAAAGCGCTGTTTTGGGTGGCGTTGTCTGTTTTACAATTGGATGATCCAACATTGTACGCGGCAGGGCTAGCTCTGATGGAGCAAAATCTACATACACTGGACTCACAGGGACAGTTTGATAATAAGGTACGTAGAAAAAGCTAGTTGACACCACCAATCGTTGACGAACTTTTTACCCTTAAACGGGCAGAACCAGTCAAAAAATACATTGGATTTGGACCCTAAGTCAATGGGATAAAAGATGAAATATGAAACCAAAAATTGCGCACGGGCGGGATTCGAACCAGCATCTTTCTGGCAATCCGGGCCAACTGCTCTTCCAATTGAGCTACCGTGCTGTCGGTCCGACCGCGCGAAATTCTTGGTTTCATTGATACGTCATTGCGTGACGTTAGCGCCATCTACCGGTAGCTCAATTGGAAGAGCAGTTGGCCCGGATTGCCAGAAAGATGCTGGTTCGAATCCCGCCCGTGCGCAATTTTTGGTTTCATATTTCATCTTTTAAGAATAAAATATGACACTGTAAGTGTTAAAAATATTGTAAAACCATCAATGGGATAAAGTTCAAAATATCGTGGCAATACAAGGTGTTTCAAAACAACGAGTAAAGAATGAGGGGAGTTACTCAGAATCAGTAACTGAACATCTTTCTCGTAGAAACGTAGGTCGAATAACACTAAAAATAATTTGACTTCCCATACTTAATCGGCCATGTGACTCGTCTGATTTCTATGGAGACTCAATGAATTTTTGGCATATTTCGAATAATGTGTGATCAATTAAAAAATATAGAATTTTCATCGAATATTTTGTTCGTTGTTTTCACGCCTGTAGGCGTTCACTGTCCCGGAACGTGTTAAAGAGTTCTGCATACCATGACCAACACCGTCGCGTGTCATGCACGGAGTGTGTCAACACCGGCAATATACGCTCTCGCTCCATATAACGGTGACACAGAACACTGTATATCCGTTCAATGGACATAGTAGAGCGTGTCGTGTTGCTTTTCGTGTCTCATACGCTCCTAGCACGGTCATGGTATGGTACGGTATAGTGTGCCCAGACCTTTAAACTAAATTTTAAATAATTTTTTTTCAGACGCTAGAACAAGTCATGATGGAAACCAGAGAACCTCTAGAATGGCATTTCAAGCAGCTTGATCATGCTGTGGGGTTGAGGTAAGAGATTTATTATGATTTATCATTATCGTCATCAGCCAGTGTTTTGTTTTTTCTGGCGTATATCTATTATTATTTTTAACAATGTTTTTTTGTTCTCAGCTTCCGTTCAAACTTCCACTTTGCTCTCGTCGGGCACCTAATCAAAGGTTACCGCCACCCCACAGCGGGCACAGTATCGCGAACTTGCCGCGTGCTAGCCGCCCTGCTCGCCATCGCCGCGCGCCCTCACGCGGACAAGTTCCACGTGGCCGCTGATACTGTGGCTTACCTCACAGGTCAGTAGATACGTGGCCGCTGATACCGTGGCTTACCCTACATGTCAGTCGATACGTGGTTTACCTCACAGGTCAGTAGATACGTGGCCGCTGATGCCGTGGCTTACCTCACAGGTCAGTAAATACGTGGCCGCTGATACCGTGGCTTACCTCACAGGTCAGTAGATACGTGGCCGCTGATACCGTAGCTTACCTCACAGGTCAGTAAATACGTGGCCGCTGATGCCGTGGCTTACCTCACAGGTCAGTAGATGCGTGGCCGCTGATACCGTGGTTTACCTCACAGGTCAGTAGATACGTGGCCGCTGATACCGTGGCTTACCTCACAGGTCAGTAGATACGTGGCCGCTGATGCCGTGGCTTACCTCACAGGTCAGTAGATACGTGGCCGCTGATACCGTGGCTTACCTCACAGGTCAGTAGATACGTGGCCGCTGATACCGTGGCTTACCTCACAGGTCAGTAGATACGTGGCCGCTGATACCGTGGCTTACCTCACAGGTCAGTAGATACGTGGCCGCTGATGCCGTGGCTTACCTCACAGGTCAGTAGATACGTGGCCGCTGATGCCGTGGCTTACCTCACAGGTCAGTAGATACGTGGCCGCTGATGCCGTGGCTTACCTCACAGGTCAGTAGATACGTGGCCGCTGATACCGTGGCTTACCTCACAGGTCAGTAGATACGTGGCCGCTGATACCGTGGCTTACCTCACAGGTCAGTAGATACGTGGCCGCTGATACCGTGGCTTACCTCACAGGTCAGTAGATACGTGGCCGCTGATACCGCGGCTTGGATCACAGGTCAGTAGATACGTGGCCGCTGATAATGTGGATCACCTTACAGGTCAGTAGATACGTGGCCGCTGATACCGTGGCTTACCTCACAGGTCAGTAGATACGTGGCCGCCGATACCGTGGCTAACCTCACAGGTCAGTAGATACGTGGCCGCCGATACCGTGGCTAACCTCACAGGTCAGTAGATACGTGGCCGCTGATACCGTGGCTTACCTCGCAGGTAAGTAGATACGTGGCCGCTGATACCGTGGCTTGGATCACAGGTCAGTAGATACGTGGCCGCTGATAATGTGGATCACCTTACAGGTCAGTAGATACGTGGCCGCTGATACCGTGGCTTACCTCACAGGTCAGTAGATACGTGGCCGCCGATACCGTGGCTAACCTCACAGGTCAGTAGATACGTGGCCGCTGATACCGTGGCTTACCTCGCAGGTAAGTAGATACGTGGCCGCTGATACCGTGGCTTGGATCACAGGTCAGTAGATACGTGGCCGCTGATACCGTGGCTTACCTCGCAGGTAAGTAGATACGTGGCCGCTGATACCGTGGCTTGGATCACAGGTCAGTAGATACGTGGCCGCTGATAATGTGGATCACCTTACAGGTCAGTAGATACGTTGCCGCTGATACCGTGGCTTACCTCACAGGTTAGTAGATACATGCCGAACTATCGATAGTTGTCCTCAAAAATCATCTATAAAATCGCTAGGCCTATCGATACTAAAGATATATAGTATTGGCTCTGGCTATTCCCACAGCGATACTGTCGATAGTATCGATACTATCGATATTATTGTCTCTGTCTCAGTACTATCGTCCCAATAGTACAAATGAATGTGTGAGCAAAGCGAGCGCTTACGATTTTGCTCATTACCGCTTATTAATATCACAAAATGATATTTACTTATTATATTGCGCTTAAAATTACATGTTTTCGTTTGTGATTGTAACAAAATAAATACTCTTATTAAATACACAACAAGAAGTATTGGTTGACGTTCAAATCTCTCCTCTCTTGCAGCGTTGGTGTGTGTGAGCGAGGAAGTGAGATCGCGGTGTCACGTCAAACATTCCTTACCAAAATGGCTGCCAGACAACTGTGATCACTACTGTCCCACATCTGATCATCATCAGGTAAGTTTTTTTCGTGATATTAATTTTTAACACTTTTTATTTACAGTTTCTATTTTTTCCGGATTACTGTCCACTAAAGTGTTAAACTATCGAATCGTCAGATCAAAAGTCGAAACATAACATTCATTTTCCTGAATGAACATTAAGTCTCTTTGGCCACAGCATCTGTAAAGATTGATTGAAATTACTGGCACCGGTAAATATGCTGTATATGTCACCGTAATATTATATGTATATTGTAACTACTGTTAGATTAAAATCTCTATAGCTATATTGTAAACTGACGATAGATTGTGAACCGTAACATAGAGTCTACAATTTACCGCATTAATTTTCGGTAGCTTAATATAATCTAAGAAAGAAAGAAAGAAAGAAAGAAACATTTATTTGACACACAACAATACATACATAATAAAAATGATAATATAAAAAACACGATTGTGTATCAAAAAGGCTCCCGCTCAGCACTAGTCGTGATAACCATGTGTAATGTTTATCACGACGCTGATTTTCAGCGGGAGCCTCGATACTGGGACGCAGCACAGCGGCGGTTATACATAAAAAAAAAATAACAAAAAACTACACTGTCGTGGCGACACGCAATCCGCGGAAGCTAAACACAACAATCTTTCATTATAATCGATTATAGTCGAGTCTAGAATACAGAAAAAATATTTGAAAAAAAAAACAATATATTTTTCCTGAATTCTAAACACGATTGACAACCACCCTTTATTTTGGCTGGTATTTTTTTTACACACTGTATTTATATTTTTTTCAGTATTTCTCTCAGTCAGTTCTACCGCCGCCCTCGCACTCGGCTTGCAGTCGCCGTCAGAAGTCCTGGGATGTGCTCGATCAGGCCGCTGTTGCCGCCGCCAGTGGAGGTGAGAAAAAAAAAGACATCTTATCGATAAGTCTTGGATTTAAGATAGATAGAAATACTTATTTAAAAAGCTTTAATAGAGGGTTAGTTCTTTCGCAATAAATGTCAGTAATGGTTTGAATATTTAACACTCATAGTGTTATTCTTATAAAAATTAAAAAAGAAAAAATAATAATGCGCAGGGCCAGGATTTGAACTTATTTATTAAATCTTAAATGTGAGTAAGCTCTTTCGAATTGAAACAGTCATAATGAAAAAATAAATATTATAAATAAAACATTCTGTCGTGTAATCTGTTGGTAGCAACATATCTTTTGTCTGAAGATTCTTAAAATCAGGAGCATTTAACTTTAATAAATTGGTTAACATTGTTATCTGTTTTGGAAATCAAAAACTACGGGTCTACGTTGTATTGTAAAAAGACCATTTGACATGATAGTCAAAATCATTATGTTAAGCAAAATGCTAAGGACCTAATAATAATAACCTATAGCAGTATTAAACACTCGATTCTTCTTCGCGCTTATCGATAACTGTGCAGTGTGGATAAGGCCTGTAAGTGTAAAAGAGAAATAAAAATGTGCTGTCGCAGTCCCACGTTTTAGTACCGCAGAGGAAGCGAGTGTTTAATACTACTATAGTAATGATTTTTCCCGCAGGCAAATCCCCAACCCTAGCCAGCGGGAGCAGTGGCAGTCATTCTCCCCATCTCAGCGCAGTAGGACACCAGGTCAGGCGCACACCAATCATTTATTGTGTCTGTGTTAGCGCTCGCATATTTAAGTCTGCGAGGGATGGAGTGGGGACGAGATAGGTTCGTTTTTTTAAAGTCGCTGTTTGGTGTTTAGTAACTTTTGGATAAATCGTGCGTTTTGATACAAAAATCGTGCGCTTGGTACAATAATGGTTGTGGTATAATAAAAGTCGTAGATTTTACTAGCGGACCATTTAGTAAATGGTTTGATATAACAATAGTAGAGTCGATGAATAAAGATAATCAGTTTTATACGCATAGCAAATTAATTATTGATGAGGTGACTTAAAATTGAATGAATAATAAGTATATAGGTTTTGGTCCCTTATAATAAGTATTAGTACCTGAAAATGTTGGATGGCCTAAACAAATAAGTAAATCAACTCAAGAATTATTACTTCGAAAGATATTGCGATATTTGTTTAAGTTATCTGAATACGTTTGCACAAATCAGATAATATAATATTTTAAAGTACTTAAGAATATGTTTATATCTATCCCTCGCAGACGTGAATTGGCTTACTAGAGGTTGAAGAGAGCTTGTGGTAATAACTAGTCGATCTGTATTTTCTTTCTTTCTTTACGGTAGATGGAAGATTCATTGTAAAACGAAAAGAGCGGAATAAAGATTCGTACAAAACATGGTATCTGTTTTTGTACTACAATAATTTGAGATTCTAAAAACAGTTATCACTTTTTTAAAGATTTGGTGTGTTTAAAACTAATAGTAAATGAACATTAAAAATCATCAAAAGTACACACTCAAACAAACAGTAATAATAACAAATATTTTCTTGAAAGTTGTACAAATCTTGATATTAGAAATCTTACTTGGCTGTCGATTATACTCTCATTAAGGGAATTTAAATAAAAAATAATAAGAAAAATCTTCCAACTGCCCCTCATAACTGACTATTAACAAACTCTTACTTTTCAGTATCTAGGGCCACCATGTTACGACCATACTACTATATCACATTGTGTTCTTTCATGCAACTGTATGGATTGGTTATTGATATCGTTTGTATGCATTCGTATTCGTACGTCACACCTATGCCGCTTTTGTAACGGTATTCGTTATTTTACCGGTATTTATTTGGTAACGGTATCTGAACACGTTGTTCGTTGTTGTAACAATAACGTTATCGTTATTTATAACCATGGATATAATAAATCTATTTGTTTTTACTGTTAAAAATATAACGAATATCGTTTAATCCCTCATCTTAAATCTTATAACGTTATAACGGTAAAGCGTTATAACCGTTATCGGTTTCGTATACTATTTGCCGTGTTTCTGGGTAGTGCTTTGTGCTTTTTTGTCTGTAGGCGTCTGCAAGAATGCTTTTCAAAACGCAAAGATCATTTTCCGTGCCTACGTCGAAAGATTCGATTGGGCCGCCAAGGGTACATTATTTTGATAAGCGATCACATAAATACACTTTTGTAAAGTCTAATGATAGGTGAAAGAGTAATTCTAGTGAAAGCGGTATTTTTTATACGCAGGACTCATCCAGTCTTTTTTTACACTTAGAATGTGAATAGTATTTTAAATAATAAATGACACAAAAGTGAACGCTTATCAAATCTTATGAAATTGATATTGAATTGGACTATCTACGATTGGATTTTTTAAATATTTTTGTGTTTAAAATGTTGTCTTTATTGTGTTTTGAAATCAAAACCGAATCGGAGATATTATGGTAGTGTAACACCACAACATGTTTATAGTTTAAGAAATTTGAACAAAAACTTTGTTGTAACGAAACTTTCGGTTGGTAAGTGCCGAGAGGGAAGGAAAGTGATCACTTATCAAAAAGGTTAATGATCTAAATTTACCTAAAACGACACAGAGTGAATAGGTTTTTAATAGCTTGAGTCTAGAAGTTACCTAGTTTATCTCAAATTTTCTGAAATTGTAAACAATTTGCTGATAAAAAAGATGTATTAAAACACTCATAGAGCGTAATTGTTTACAATATTAGATTTAATGAAAAAACTTAGTTTCAAACCCCATAGAGTTGCGCCTAAAATAGAATACCTGAACCCTTAAAACCCGCATGGTTTCTAGTTTAGATTTCAAGATGGCTCAAACAAATACACACTTTAACAAAAATGTTACACAGCTTGCTTTAATAATAAAAAAACTAACTGCAGAACTAAGTTTCACAAAAGTTAAATAACACTTTTACAAATACTGTGTTTTTCGTAAGTATCGGTACAGCAATTTATGTAGCACTCACAGGACAGCTTAGCTATTGCGCTGTATAATATAAATATTGCGTCTAATTACTTCATATTTCATATACTATGAAAAGTCACTTGTTCTTACGTAGATCAAGTAGTTTAATTGCATATAAAAATATACGTCAGTGTGTAACTCCGTATGTCCTGATTTTTCTATTGGGCTAGCAACACTTGCGCACTGGGCTAGCCAATAAACTTAACTGAAACAAACACTCCTAGCTGCACTTAAAACACTGTATAAAACTACACAATACGTACCAAATGCTTCAAGCTTGAAACATCCCAAATTATAAAGAAAGCATCGCTTTCAAATAAAATCGGAAAATACATAGATGCTTTAAGACAATTTTTATATTTTATCTGTTTTACCCCCGAGTGAATCCTGACTCCGTTCGTTGTGCGTACTATCTTGGAAGGTGTTCTGTTAATATTCTTATTTATTATATTTCAAATTTACTATTATTTCATTGCATTTGACGTATGAACCTTATATTACTTGTTTTTAGAGAAATTGAAGTGGTGGTGATGGATAGTAAAATGGAAAAAAAACCAACCTATTTAAGCCTAAATTAAAAAGGCCGAAGCCATGTAATCATGCTAATAACCAGTGGCTCCCAAACTAGACTATGCCTGTATCTTGAGAGACAGTTACAACTATACCCTCCCACTGCTGAAGAATCTTCTAAATCTTTACCAAACTCCTCTATTGATCGTCCTCAGTCAATATTGCCAATTTCTCGCAACGTCATGCTTACACTTTTTGGTTCTACTTTTTTGTTGGTAGCCGAATGGTGTCTATTATCCATCACGCACCTCAATCTGGAATAAAATTCATCATCATTAACAGCCAAAGAATAACATGAATAACAAGAAAACATGGACCTCCCCAACGGTTTTCCACCATCTCCGGTTGTGAGCAAAATAAAATTCAACTTTTGTTATTTGCAAAACGATCATGATTAACATTTTCAAGATCTCCGTAGACAGTGTGACCATAAAGTTGTTTTAAAGGTGGTTTAAAGGTGAAGGTTTGATGTTACAAATTACTTATAAGAATTAGACTTCCAGCTAGAACATTTGGATCCATTTAAACACCTTCCAAGATACCTCAATGTACCCTATCCTCAATGTCATCTCCAACATACATATTTTACTCTTCGCTAACACACTCTACCCTACAGGACAGCGAAGGTCGAGCTCACAGCATGCAGCACGGCGCCACGGGGGACGCGGCGCGCTCCGAGCAGACAGGCGACGCTGACAGTGGGCTTGACGTGAGTCATTATTACCAGGCAAAGGACGTCCATTGGCCTCTCTCTAAATTTTCCACAGCAACTTGTTGCATGCGATTTGCAGCCAGAGTGATTCCTGCCATCTTCACAAGGTCTGTCCATTTGTTGGTGGACGTCCTACGCTGCGCTTTTTGTCAAAGAGTCCCCAATCTAGATCTTTCTGCCCTAATGGCCATCAGTTGATGTGGATGATGATGATATATTTTTTGAAGTTTTAGTAATTCTAAAATTTGAACTTATAAATTTTAAGATCACAAAAATTGGACGAGGTTTACTATATCCTAGGAGCCTGATCTCTCTCCGGTCGTGTCAGATTGCTGTCCCATCGGGCTATGAGAGTGAAAGGAATAGAGAGTGCACCTGTGTTTGCGCACACACTTGTGCACTATAATATGTCCCGCGTAGTCGGTTAGTCGTTGTGACTGGCCACCGAAGTCGAAATCAGCTAGGGGGACTATTATTATCCTAGGATGTAAACTTAAATAATATGTTTATTATACCAGGTGGTAGAGGACGATGGAAGGATGTCACCTGGCAGCACCGACGACGGTACAGACCGCCCTTCGTCCACCAAATCGGGAGACAGCGATTATCCTGACCCCTGTACAAAGGTACGTTTATGAATTCAGTTTTGATACTGAAAAGCATACAACATGCAATCTCCACAGACGATGGCACACTTATTGTCTTGCCCTACGTGTCCCTATACCTGCACACGTGCGGACCTGTACAACGCTACTGACAACGCTCTGTCAGTCGCCGAGTACTGGGCCCCTATTTTTGAATCACTCGCTTGGATATGGCGTGTGATTTTCGTTCGAAAACATAAAAAATCAACGGAAATCACTGAAAATCTAGACGACTCAACTCTCAAAATTGAGCAATGATTTTTCAAATCCTTTTTATGTAGATTACAACTGGTTTTCTTGACGCGAGTGATTCAAAAATAGAACTCCTGGTCCTCAAAAATATAACGCCAGAGTCGACACGAAAAGAAGAAGAACAAATAAATTCATACTTGCGTCATAAGGGACATTATTACACATCCAAACATTTTAACTATGAGGCTTAAGTTTAATTTTAACAAAGTTATTAAGGTCACCTTATTTAAAGTGAACATGTTTAAAGGACCTATTCAGGAAAATTAATAAATTATTTTTTGTTTATTAAACTTTAATTTTTATGGTTTTTTTATTGATTAAGAATATAGAATAAGAAGCATAGAGCATTGAAATTAGAGAAACGGAGGTGATAATGTAGGGGTGATTGACAGTTGACAGGGTGCTCTTAAAAGCTATTATACCTATAGGAGACATGTTTCGGCCCTTTCAGGGCACATTTATTTTTATTTTTTTCACTGTATATTTTGACGTTCATAAGTGTCATTTCATGACCTAAATTGAAATAAAGATTTTGAATTTTGAATTTTTTGAATTTTATTATTTAACTTTGTTAGGAAAAATAGAAATGTAAAAAATCCTGATTTTCCAAAAATTTATGACATGGTCCTCTTTCAATGGCGTTATAAGAGAAGCTGTAAAAATATTAAGTCAGAAGAATAGAAACTTGGTAGCATGTAATAAAAAAAAAGTTATTTTCACTTCCTGCCCTAATATCGCGAATTCGCGACCTCAAAAGGAGGAATTATGATCTTGATACTTTATTAAATTATAATTGATATTTGTTTTAACAGCAAGTGTCAACAGACAAAGACACAACGAGTCCAGAGAGCAACAGCCTACTAGACCCGTCAGTGCTATGCGACTTTACTACACAAGCGTTGGTGCTGACCGTACTTGCCACGCTAGTCAAATATACCACAGGTAAAGAATACAAGGTGTTCTAATAATTACATTCATCTATACATTATGGCTAATGAACAGACTACTAAAGTACAGTTATAGTAGTTCAAGCAATATAAGAGCAGAAAAAAGATGTACAAAAAATTATCATTGCACTTCTAAACACCTTTTTTTTTTCAGATGAAGATGAGATCAGAATATTATACCAGTATCTGGCAGAGGGATCTGTGGTGTTCCCAAAAGTATTTCCAGTGATGTAAGTAATTATTTTTCTGTGACGGCTTTTAAAATAAAATAATAATAATTTTGGAAATGCACTGTATTTTTTTTGCTTCTTACAGACACAGCTTACTGGATATGAAGATAAATCATGTGCTGATGCATTGCATCGATCAAGTCATCTTGAGCGCTGTACAAAGTATCATTCAGGTAAGACTCAAAAATAAAATACCAAATATAGGTTTAATTTTAATTACCGAAACGTTATTGGTTATATTTTTTACAACATTAAAACTGTTATTATAGAATATGATAGCGTCGGAAGATGCCAGCCAACAGCAACTGCACTACATGCAGAGTTGCGGGTTTGGAGGCCTGTGGCGGTTTGCTGGGCCATTTACTAAGGTAAGACATTATAAATAATAAATATGCGCCAGACAACACACCAATTGTCTGGTTACGTGGTAAGGAATTTTCTTCCTTGTGTTACGAAGTACCAGACAACGATTATGACGGGGGCGTCTCACGTCTAAATCACGTTATGCTCTAATCATACCGGTAGCCTAGCTGTAAATTAAAAGAGAGTGTATTAATACTAACAGAGACACTCTTTTTAGGGTTCCGTAGTCCAACAGGAACCCTTATTTTACTAAACGTGTCGAATTTTTTTCTACCTGAAATCGTCCTCCCATGTGATTATGTGATTTGACAAACTCCCAGAAGTGGCATTTTACTTATAAACCACAGTCTAAATATAAAACTGTATAAATAATCTTTACCATTAATTAAAAAAAAAAACACAAACAAACTACCCATAAGATTCAACGATATAAAATTAAGTATTTAAATTCGTTAATAAGAATCGACAAAACCAATAAGTTCAAAATAATTACAAAAAAAAATATTTCGTCATCAGAACCAATGCACAGCAGAGAGCAGCGAGCTATTCGTGAACTGTCTTGAAGCGATGGTCGAGACGTGCTTGCCGGGTGACGAGCCATTGGCAAGGCCGCCCCCGCCTGACCCCGATGCATGCCCTGACGAGCACAGATACGCTGGTAAGTCATCATCATCAATATCAGCCAGAGGACGTCCACTGCTGAACATAAGCCTCCCTTTATTCTTGAATCGACTCTTAACCACCTTAACCTTGAATATGGCTCGTACTTCTTTTACACTCTGTATAAGAAATGCAAACAGTATATATAAGAAAAAATGTCCACGGATCCTTAAAATTCTTAAGTTCAAAGAGGTGGTAAAGAGTCGCGCCAAATTCAAAGAGGTGGTAAAGAGTCGCGTCTAGAATACAGGAAAAATAAAAAAAACTTGAAAAAAAAAATATTTATTTTTCCTGTATTCTATTCTCAATTGACAACCATATCCTTAAAGGACACGGTCGTAAATTGCCCCAGAGTCGTTTAATGTTTGATTAAAGAAAAGCATTAAGAGACTTGACTATATCATTTTGCAAAAAATATATTGAATTTTTAATACAATATTGTTAATTTACTTTGCTTTTATCTAGCGGCATATAAATCTACAAAAAAATAGGACAACTATTGAATACAATTTCCTGTCCCCAACAAATGTTGTTTGGCAGAAAATAGCAGTTTCGAGCACTTATAAGCAAACTGACGACCGCTTAACGAAATGGCATATTGTGTCATACTGTGTCATGTGGCAGTTAGTTAAATAAGTAAGCGCTCGCAATCGCTATTTTAAGAAGGAAGATGACGCTTGCCTCCCATGGGTACTAACCTTTAAACCTACCAACCTCTTCCTAAAACTGGAAAAAAAACTGTGACAAGGAACTTCTTTTCGTTGGCTATTGTTTGCGTCATCGTAATTTTCACGCGTCACGCACCCTAGCGGGGCAGTTTTCTATGTTTGAGTTTTGGTGGCCTAGATTGCGGGTTTTCGACACAGATGGCGCTATGATCTAGAAAGACCTGTGCAAGAGATTGACCCCACACAATTTATTTCGTTTTATGTGAAAACCCCGCTATTTACGACTTATATTACTTTATATTATTTTAAAAGGCGAAGAAACGAACCCATAAAATTAGTTTTGATCGTGACGCATGGATTTTTACTTTTGGGGCAAGCAATGTATGGCGGGTCGACCGTGTCCTTTGGCTCGTATTTTTTTATACCCTGTTTTTCAGGAATGAGTTCAAATCTTCAGCTTATGTCATATTAAAGTCATTGTTTTGCCACAGGTGTTCACCGACAGCCAACTCTATATTGCTCGGGTCCCGATACATAGCGAAGAAAATCTGTAAGTAAAATTCAAACTTCAAAAAAAAATGTGATATCGTTGTGATTTGATAATATTTGATTGTTGATCTAAGGCTAAGGGCTTAAGGCTTCCAAGCACGTGTGCAAAATTTCGTATTGCTCAGTTTGTTTATTTATATATTTACCACCTATACCTCGTTGATATTCCACTGACTCGAACAAAGCGCTTCTCGTCGACTTTCATAATGCGCACAGTAAAAGAGTGGAACTCTCTACCCGTATCTGTGTTTCCATCGGTCTATAGCCCTGTTATTTTCAAAAAAGAGTGAACAGGCTTCTTCTGGGTGAGCTTGCTTCATCTTCGTCCCTGTCTATCCTTTGGTATAGTCTAGAGACAAGAACAAACCCATATCATATAATAAAAAAAAATGATTGTCTACGAATTCCTCCAAAACGAGAAGTCGTTGCTAGATGTTTTTTTTTAGTTCAGTCAAGTATATTCATTTATATGTATATTAACTAAGTATATGTATATTAACTAAGGGTACAGTGTAAGTTTCATCGAAATCGGTCCAGTAGTTTTTCTGATAACTAAAAATATATATATATTTTAAAAATTCAACCGTCATCAAAAAACGGTTCCTGATATGCGTAGACTGTTGGTACCAAAGCCTATGTTGGTGTTAGTAAGTCTTTATTGTGTATATGAACAAAGGTAAAAGTTCTTATAAGTAGATACATATCTCTTAGTTCTTACCCTTTAGGCGTATACACACACATGCACACAACACTATATACATTGAAAATTATTTGGTCTTGCAAATATTCTTGCACACTATAAAAACATTGACAAGTTTGATATCATGCACCGTTTTCAAATGAATTTGTTTCTCCTTAATAGGTATTTTTATGGCGGTTTAGTTTTTAAATTTGTTACGGTCAACATCAGGTAGATCACCTCTATAAGTGTCTACCTACGACATATTGATGGAAGTAAAATTAATTTGAAGAAAGTTTTGAGGACATTTTTATTTTTCAGGATACAAAGGACACAAAACTATAACCCCAAATGGAACCGATGTAAATTATATTGTACAGCACAAACGCTTATAGATATTTTTATTCATGTTGAATTTTTATATTTAATATAGTAGATGGACTGAGGTATTTAATTTCGTACAAAACAAAAAAAAGATGAAATAAGATACAAAAAACTCAACGCGAGTGGGATTTGAACCACGACCTTTGGCGAACCAGACCGACGCTTTTAACAACTGAGCGAAACAGAAACAGTTGCAAGGTGTATTCCTTTACGAAAAATTTACGAATTTATTCATTACTAGCTTTTGCCCGCGACTCCGTTCGCGTGGACTTCAGGTTCGTCCCGTCTAGTCTAGTAATAAGTAAGAAATACGGTAACTAAGTAAGCACTGCAGAGCCCTAAATTGTAGCCTATATGTTATTCTGATGTATAAGCTATATTGTGGTAAAGTTTCATTCAAATCCATTCAGTAGTTTTTACGTGAAAGAGTAACAAACGTCCATACATCCATACAAACTTTCGCCTTTATAATAGTAGTAGGACAAGCATAACATACGTACGTAGTACAAAATAAAACAAAATACTGCTGCTACAATCAATGTTATAATGTGGTTATTCTATTAATATGTTTAAAGTAAAAAATATCTTATTGTATTTATATGTTTAATGTTTGCTACTCCAATTTAAATGTTCATATTCGTTGCACTTAAATGTTGTATGTAGCTTATATAGTGTTTCCGTATTTTTTTTTACTATTTACAAATTAAAAAAGCAATTTATAGTAGAATCTTATTGGTTACCTAGTAAAAAAAAAACAATATGACAGTTTGGTCTTATTTTGGCCTTGAATGTCAAATCGTAGCACAATGTGTCGATGGGATTCAAAAACGCATAAATATAAATTTTATAAATGGAAATTAAAAAAAAGTCGCAAAAGTGGTTAAAGTGAATATTAAGTAAATCATGCCTGCCTATTTTGCATTAATATAATTTTAAGTACAAATTTAGTTCATGCTTACTGGTAACACGCTGCTGACACTATTTATTTTTATTTATTTAAATAAATGTTTACAAGTTATCTTTCACCTATAACCTATAATTTAGCCGCCCAACAGCCTTACTACTTAAACACAAAACCCGATCCAATGAATATAGCCATCCCTGTTACATGCATACATGGCCTGGTTTGAGTGACAGGAATGGCTTTAATCATTGGATCGGATTTTGTGTCCGAGTAAGGCCACTGATAGTGCTATTTTGACATTTTCAATTTTGACACAAAATATATGAAAAGAATGCATAACTTCAAGACTTTGACAATTTTTATATACATTTTCTGTCAAAATATATACATTTTCTGTCAAAATAGCATTCTCTGCAGCTAAACACTAACAAGAATTACTCAAATAAAAGCTATTTCTATACTGTAAACTATTATTTTACCGTCTGGTATAACACTTTCTTAATTTTACATTATGTTCTTGCCTTGTAAAATAATAATTAAGCAATAATAATGCTAATTACGTAGCTTTATTGTCATTAACGCAAAAATCTTGACGTAGAAACTTAAAATAAAAAAATAATATACCTAATGCCTTATGTTATTAATAAATATCTGATTTAATATAAAAATATCTGGTCAAAATAGATCTGAATGTAGCATTTTTTTTGCTGATGGATGCATAAAGAGGCTTTAGTTGTAATTTTAACAAGATCTGTCCTAGGCAAAATAGCTGGCCTGCTAAACTAGATATAAAGTCCGTTTTTCTTAGATTGGCGAACATTGTAAATAATCTAAACGTTCCTTTTGAACAAAATAATTCATTTTTAAAACAAGATAAACAGAAAAGTCACTTCCTTCGCGCCGCCTGTATTTTCTCTGTATAGACCAATGGTTGACTGGTATAGAATGCTTTTAGCATTAAGTCCGCCATATGTACCTTCTGTTTGTGCATGAAGTGTAATAAATAAATAAAAAATAAATAAACCTACATAGGTTAATCATCGTTGAGCACAGATCTTTTTTAAATCTAATAGTTCATTTATTTTAGTCCCTCATATTTTTTTACAAGTTACAAATCCTACTTTGCCTAGGGCAAACTTGTTTAGCCCAAAAAGCATTTAGGACGTTAGATGTATAAATAAATATTTTTATGATGTTATAATTGTTGGTGTGTTATTCGATCTGAGTCTTATTTTAGGGCCTAATATTAAAACCCAAAAGTGAAATGCTGCTTTAATATTTTTTACATACGAGTACAATCAATTTCATATAAACATCTCATATTTTATCTAAGTTGTTAAAATTTATTGTATTTACAAGACTATTCGTCTTACATTTTTATTCAATATAGAAAAAAAATATTCTTGCGGTTTTTTTGCAAAGTATTAAGCCAAATCTAAAAAAATAAATAAAGTTTACTTTAAAACTTGAATACATGAAAAAAAAAGAAAATTATTCAATTGCATATGAAAATTGTAAAATATTAGCTGAAAAAAACTTTAGCACTTATTTATTACCTTAAATAGTTACATAGTTATTGACATTGTAACTGTGACATCCTGTATTTACTAAAATGATCTCAAGCTCGTCTCCGAATACAAAAGTTGTGTAAAATGGTGTATATTTTATCTATATAAGAACAAAAAAATCTGTGATGCATGTCGAACTAAGTTTATATTACAATCAAAATTACGGCCATTGCAATGTTAAAATTATTGTTAGACCATTATTAAAAAAAGTACTGGTGTATTTAAATGTTTTTATCGGTTATTACGTGTTGTAATTCAGTGTACTCTTTACCATATTGTAAACATTTTAGTATGTTAAAAAAGGGAAGTTTGTCTGTAGATTTGAATAATATAAAATCGCCAATACATAATGCTACACATCAATTCAAGACAATCGATTAGATAAAGTATAGCAAAAAATTACACAAAATATTTAAGTATCAATTTTCATTCACATTGCTAATAATTTAATTTTACTAAGTAAAGGTTGACCGCCATGTCACGATGGCAGTTCTACGTCCTTGTTAAAATGGTCTGTTGAGGCTATACTACTCGTTAACTGCAGTTTTCTTTGTCGTTTTTAAAATAATTTAGGCATACTAATATTTGTAGATATAATTCGTGAGAATATTAAAAGTGATTTGAGTATCCAAAAGTGAAGCACATTATTTAATAAAACTATTAAATCTAAGCATCGTATTACAATCGTATATGGTAAATAAGATAACATAAATATAATAATTGTACGATTAGTTTTATTAGTATTCATTGTATGTCAACAAAAGTGAGAATTATACACACATAAAATGCGATTAACATTTGTGATAAAAGTCATGTTAAAAAATTGGTTCCGTGAAGTTAACTGTTTTTTATGTAAACTTTAGTGCTATTTATAAACAGGAAATTTTGTCATTCGTTATATAAATTTGTAAATAATGTATTAAAAATATTAATTAATAACATATTTTATTAGTTTGACATGCAAAACTTCTAGAAAATACCTAATAAATATATTTCAGTATTAATTCATATTTTATAAGAGATTTTACTGCTAGATATTATTAGTCAGAATTATATTGGTGTATTTAGTAAAAAATGTGAATTAAATGTCCGGTGTTTCATTTATAAAACCTTTCTTTATTTACAACCATTAATTCTTTCAATGTTAAATAGAGAGAGAGAAATTAATTCAAATCATAAGTTTACAATTTATTTTCGAAAATTTAGCTTTAATGTAAACATTGCATTAAGTTAATAAATAAAATATTTGCAAAATTACATTTATTTAAGTGAACTATAGTTAACACGTTCCGGGACAGTGAACGCCTACAGGCGTGAAAACAATAAAACATCTATTGTGTCTAGAATAGTGTCCCGGATCGTGTTAAGAACACAGGTAAACTACTTTTACACAAGTAGAAACATTCATATTAGGTATAATAATTTAAACTTAAATAGTTACTACTAATTCCTATAAATTTTTCATACCTTGGTAAGTAATATTTGGAACGTAAAAAATCTAGACCCTTTTCAACGCAAACGCGTTGCCATGACAACGGAATATTCACAACAAGCACAGTTAACGAAAACAAATCATTTATTCAATACGAAAATCAGTAAAATAAAAGAAGTGCGTAAATCAGTGGCCGTGAGAGTTTTTTTTCAATATGCTGCTAATGAAGTTACAGGTAAGATGTTTTTCTTTCTTGGAAATCATATATTTAGTATCAAAAATAAGTTGCCTTAGCACTCATTGTTCTCGCTCAAACTACATTTAAATATAAACTTTCTTCAAAACATTGCTAGTGATATAATTATACAAGAAATAATGATTTGACATTTGGATGTTGTAAACTGTAAAAATAACCCGTTTTCTTTATCACCGTTGCAAGTTTATACTGATCAATTTAATTTTAGTTCCTCAATTGATCATTACCAGGTTGGACTTACATATTGTCTATCACAATAATAAACAAAACAAAAAGAAAATTAAATATAAGCTTACTTTTCTTTTACCCTGTGTATTGGTAAAATCTTAGCTAGGGCATAGACCCAAAATGCTATAAGTTTGAGTACCATTGACCTCAATTATCACGTTATAATTTTGCGAGACCATCTTGAAACACGAGTCCCCAAATTATATTTCGGGCCACCTAGAAAACGAGTATAAAGTAAGCTTTGTTATAGTGCTACGGTAGTTTATCGTGGTAGTGATTTCCTATGGCGATAAAACTGCCAAATTGGGGTGTAGCAAAACCAATAAAAAAGTTATCCATAGATAGGTATCATATTTTGCTGTATTTTATACATTATTTATTTCATTATTCAACACATTTATTAAAGTTCATTTTTAGTATTTATTATTGAGTGTTGATTGAACAGCGGAATAATTTGTACAAAAACTGAGTAAAATAAATTGGGTGGACATTTAAGTGCAAGGGTTAATTTTAATATTTAATAAAGTTAAGTTATTTTATTATTAAATCAACTAATTTATTATTTTGGATCCGAATCGTATTATTATTTTTTATTAATATCGTATAATATATTTACCTTTTTTTAAAGTTTACGCGAATACTACACATTTAATAAAACAAAATTTACGGATATTTTCGAGATAACTTATTAGATTTTACATCTCTTGTAACCTTTGATTTGTCTTGTAACTTTCTATTCAAATAACTCCCCCCACCATAACTTTTATTATTATTTCTTCCAGTACATTCCCGCATCGCCAAAGGGATAGTTAGATCAATATGAGCGTCATCCCGGTCTGGTTGCTGGGAGCGTTGCTAGCCAGCGCTGAAGGGAAGTGGGTGGAAGGCCGGATTGATACAAAGGATGTACGTATTTGAGCTAATTTTGAGTTTTATTTTTAAGGTGTTAAGGGGTAAGGTTATTTTGTTTGTTTTATTTACCGTCGTTATTGTTAGCATTTTGCGCTCTAGACTACAAAGCTACAAATCCCTTAGGGTAGAGGGGTAGATGTTCGTGTAAGTATCATGACAATTTGCACTAAAGTCATGTATGATTAAGATAAGGTATCTGTTATTATTACCAATCACAACAGCACACACACGCTTACACTTAGCTTGGGTCTATAGTAGACTAAGCAGGTATTCAAATACACGATGCTAATTTTCTGAATCGTCGTAACAGAGCGCGTCCCAAATCACTAAACCATCTAAAGGCACTACCCGGAACTACTACTACTACTACTACTGCACTACTTTCGGAAAGTGCTTCGTTACTATTCAACATCATCATCATTATCAGCCAAAGGACGTCCACTGCTGAACATAGGCCTCCTAGTTGTGAACGGTCTGCATCCAGTGTGATCCTGTGACCTTTACAAGGTCGTCTGTCCATCTTGTCGGTAGTGTCGTTACTATTGTCTTAAACTTATTTCTTTTCTTTTCTCAGAGTTGGGCATTCCTCGCCAGGTTTTGCTTCCTGTCTCTAGAAGGGCAGTTCGAGTACTTGATCGAATATGACAAGGATATGGGATCACCGAACCTCCTTTTGTATTACGACGACGACAACCAGTGGCCTGCAGTGTACCATAGCAGTAAGGTAAACCTAATTGATTTTTGGTTTTTTTTCAAACTAATGATTTTTTGCTCGTAAAATAATCTAAGATACAAATGAGGCGAAGAATAGAATCGCCGCGCCCCTTTGCTCCCGGGAGATGTCATGACATCAGGTAATTTGGAACTAAAACAAAAAAGGCAAATATTGGATGTCCTATCCCCCTATAGTAAAGGCCTGTTTCACAATTGACAAATAAGCACTGACCAACGAATAGTTCAAATATGGAATGTCATTTCATATGAAGTATTGAATAGATAACGCTAACCAGAACCTATTAGGACATTGTAAAACAGGCCGTAAGTCATCAATTTCAAACTTTTTGGTTATGAAGTTAAAATAACACCTTAGTCTGTCTGTGATCACGTATGCTGAGCATTTGAAACAGGCGTTTAATTACAATTAATGTGTTTTAATAATGGAAAATATTTATTAAATTTCTACGAATTTGTTTCAGACCTGCAAAGAACGCGAGGCAGTGCTAAACAAAGCTGGCCAGAACCAGATCATAAAGCTGTCCCACTGGTATCCAGATACGGAGTACTCAGGATGTATACTTACCAAGGCGAATAAGGAACTGCCTGCTTCCAAGAGGTACATTGGTATTCAAACTGTAATAAAAGGCAGGTGTTTGAAATCAGTTGCACGGAAATTAGACATGACGGTACTAAACATGAATTAAAATATAAGTATACTTAATGACGTCATGTCATGTCTAATTTACAATGTATTGCAACGCGAAAGTTTAAAATGGTATATTAGGCTGTGTGCTTGCTACGGCGGCCAATTACAGAGGATATACCTACATAGTGTGTGTGTGTGTGTGTGAACACAGTTGAAAACATAGAACATGATAAATAGGTACTGAAGAGGTCCATGCAGGCCGCAGAATAGTTTTGATATTTTGGACACCCTGTATATTGTAAGCAAGTGTATACGTATCAGAATTTATAGGACCCTAGCTATAATGATTAATAGAATAAATACTATTATATAATTAATTTGCTCATAGTGTTCTATTTGTTTTTTTTTCAGCACAACAACAACAGAAAAACCAACCACAAAGTCGACAAAAAACGTAACAAAACCCCAACTCCCACTAGACACAACTTACTACGACCAATTCTTAAAAGCTACCACTCCAAGACCGAAAACTACTACTGCCGCAGCAAATTCTACCACTTGGTACGAATTGTTGCCAACCGATGACTTGAATTTTACTACCATAATACCAGAAGATGATTTGTGGGAGAGTATAGGACCGCAGAAGAATGAAAGTCAGTTCCAGAATTTGAAAGATGTTGAGATATTGTTCAGCCATCCTTTAGATAGTGGTGTAAGTATTAATTATTTTTTTTCCCACAAGACCGTTCCATCACTGACCAACACCGTCGTGTGTCATGTACGGAGCGTATCAGCACCGGCAAAGTATGCTCTCGCTCGCTCTCGCTCTCGCTCCATATAACGATGAGACAGATCGCTGTAGATCCGTTTAGTAGGTAAGCTAAGTAGGGCGTATCGTGTCTGATACGCTCCTAGCACGATCATAACATGGTACGTAAGTGGGCCTAGACCTACAAACTTACAAAACAATTGTTTATTTTTATTTGTAGTTTTTAAGTTCTATCTAATAAATTGATCATTGGTCTTTCAAGCTACTGGTTTATTACTAATTTTTGTGGATTCTTTTAATAGATTATTTAATTTTTGTGTCCTATCATGGGTCTAGCCACTGATAACCACGTGATTTAGTACTCTTGACATCAATACATTAAAAAACAAACTACAAACTTTATATTGTTTTAAACTTTCATGATCACTATAGACACTATAGGAGGGTAGACCGATATGTCTGCCAATAACAACCCACCCGCATGATCTCTTCAGTTACTCCGTGATCATGGCGCTTGCAACAGTGCCGAAATATTGGAAGCTCATAAATAATAATGTACATGGTAGCAATCCCGTATCTAACTATTCTAACTACAAACATTGTCTACCTCCTCAGCAAAAAATAAAACGATCAACAAACAAGATCTACGAACGTTACCTCCGTCGCCGTCTTAACTCCGAATCGTCATCATCATCATCTCATAGCCAAAGCAAGCGAAACACTCATACAGAAAGACTAGTGGTATCCTGTCACAACTCACGGCGGTTTCGCTCCGCTAGGGAGCGCTGGTGGTTTATTGCTGTCAGCAACTGCGACAGCACTAAGGTGGGTAAATTAATAAATAAATATGTACCCTAGAACACACCAATAAACCGTTTTAGTGCTCACTAGTTGACGCCACTGTCGCGTGAGGTCCAGAATATAGCTTTTAGGTGTGTAAATTGTCATGATGGAGAGATAAAAATCAAGTTTGTCATTAAATCTTAATACATCGGGCATGCCGCAGTCCAGCTTTGTTAGGAAAAGAGGATTAAGTACACAAGTTATTAAAGATTTAACATTTATTTTCTTAGTCCCCCTTTTAAAACACTCATTTATTAATCCGTAACTAGTATTTACCATAATTAATTAAAACTATTGCTAAATATTCGAAACATTAATCTTAATAGAAATAAACGATCTTTACAAGGTCGTCTGTACAGGTTTCAAGTAAAAAACAGACAATCTAATTATTAAAATTCCATCAGTTATTTTTCGACAAATGAGCCTAGAAAGTCAGCGAGTGGCCAAAATTTACTAATCCCGATTTTTCAATTAAAGCAAACAAATGGACGGACAGAGCGAGAAATTGGTCGTGTGTGTCCATTCCACTTATTAAATAGATATATTTTCTTCGTGTAGAATGATACTGCATTCATTCCTATCCCCATTTATTTAAAGCATTATGTTTTCATTGCTACAAGTGCTAAAGTTATCCTTATTTTTTTTAGGGTTTGGACGTGCGATACAAGTTTCTGATGACTAACGGCCCAGATGGTGATTTTTGGCACGAACATTTTTCTGCCGATGAGTTCTGTAAGTATTATTTATTTATTTTCCAACCGAATTAAAAATAAGGACATTATTTTTTCATCTTTTAGTGATTGGTTTACCGCGAACTTATTAAACTAGCTAAATAGAAACATTGTTAGTTTTCGTGAAGACACGCATACTTCTCCAACTTCCTAGACTTCACAGCCAATTACATTAATTTTAATGTACATTCTTCAACAGATGTACTCCCAGTACTGCTAGCATACACATTCGCATACGTCATAGTAATGATAGCGGTAGTGATGTGCAGCGTCGAGCTCAAGTGTCGCCATCTGTTGCACTCTACGTACAAACTCTTCCTAGGATCGATCGCGGCACAACACTTCGGTGTGTTGCTACAGACGTTAGCGTACATACGGTACGCTGTGAACGGGGTCGGAAACTACAGTTTGAAGACTTGTGGTAAGTTATATCTACTAGTATATTCCTTTTATTAAGCAATAACTAAGCACGTATTTCTTGAGAACTACGATTGTTTACAGTATCGTTCGATAAAATAAAAGTTTTTTTTTTATTCCAAGCTTAATACTAGAACAATGCTTGTTATTGAGACTACCTAGTTAGTATTAAAATAACACTTGTGACAGGTAGCCCCGCTCTTTAATATCAATAATAGTTAATATTGTTAAATTATAGCTATGATTATTTATGTAAATAATGTTATTGCTATGGTTGTTTACATTATTGCTACGACTGTTTACATTATCGTTACGATTGTTTTTTAATATCGTTACGATTGTTAACATTACCGCTGCGAGTTGATTATTTATACATTTATTTATTTAAAAACTTTATTGCACCTATAAAAGTGTACAAAAGGTGGACTTAATGCTAAAAACATGTATTTACAACGTTATAAACTATGAACATGGCTGTCTAAAACAATCGTTAAGAAAGGGCTGGATGACTAAAGATGGAAATCACTAAATAATAGTGTCACTTTCATTTTTGATACGAAAAATCTTTGTCACTTTTTTTACTATGCCCGTACCGTTACCGATACGTAGGTACATATTCGATTAGTGAATTTATCTGATGAAAAGCAATACAAACAGGCTGACTTTGAAAACATTGGCAATATTTTAAACTAAGAATCCACTCATGATTCATAGTCCCTTCCACGTATTAAAATGAAAATAAATTGTTATGAAATATCATTTCAAAAATCGTACAGTATTACTCCGATTCCCGTTTAGGGAGTAATTTTTGATACATTTACATATTATTATTAGTAAATTTTTAAAATCTTTAACAAAGTCTTCAACTGTAATTTATTCGTTTCATTTGAAGCAATGATAATTTCTAAAGTGTTTGATATGATTTTTCTCAGTTTCATCATATGATACTTTATATCCATTGATTTTCATTTTAATATGTTAAAGGGACTATGAATCATGAGTAGGTTCTTAGTTTAAAATATTGCCAATGTTTACAAAGTCAACCTGTATAGATAACCAAACGTGATCATATTTCGGTTCAGAGATGCTTTTATAAAATGATATGTAATCGTATCACAAAATGCGTTTCTCATTTCAGGCCTATTCTTCACCGGGATATCAGAAACAACATTTCTCCTCCTCCTGATCCTGATGGCTAAAGGATACACCATCACCCGGGGTCGACTCAAAGTTGGCTTTACAGTGAAACTGACTGTCTTTATGTGCTGCTATATTGTGACTTATATCGTACTCTTTGTGTATCAAAGTAAGGTGAGGGCCATCTTATGTTGTATTAAAACTTGTTTTAAATATAGGTATGGACAACGGCACGTCCAGGTAAACACTGCGGTGTCTTATGTAGCTGTAATAAAGGCAAGTTTGCTACAAAAATGGCGAAACTCATGTGCTGGCGACTGTACATTGATACCATTTTATACAGGGTGCGCCTAAAATAGTGATTACTTTAAGATCTGAGTCCTAGTTGTTCCAACTAGGAAAGCTCAAAAATACTGGACTGAAAATCGTCAAGACCGTCAAAATCGCTTCAGTCAAACGCGTGATAATAGAGAACATACACATTTTCATTTATTTATACTTTATTGCACAACCAATAACTGTACAAAAGGTAGACTTAACGCCATATGGTATTCTCTACCAGTCATACCTTTGGGCTAAGCAGAAATGATTGTGGGCGGTGCTACATCCATACATACAGGTCAAAATTGGCTCTTTCTATACATAAACCTAAATTCGAAGTTATTCGATATATGAAGCATGATTTACGGATTGCAATATTAATAATATTAACTATTTATCCCATTATCAATATCCCCAGGCCTTCGATCCAGGAGAAGTTTTATACCTCTACGAGAGCCCCGCAGGATACGGTCTGATAGTACTAAGAGTGTTAGCGTGGTGTGTATTCGCTTACTCCACTTTCTTCACCGTCAGGAAATACCCAGAAAAGGTAAGACAGCACAGGACAGAGATAATAAGAGAGATATGCCATCCAAATGTGAGTAGGTAGGATATCAAAATACTGTATATTGTAAATAAAGCGTAAGCACAAACGGCCAAATCAATCACCCCCAAAGAAACTGCTAAGGGCCAGAAATTTCAGTTAAAAACGGATGTGCATATATCTACCAAAATTTTTGTGGCCTTTCAATAGTCAAATTGCACAATATGTCTCAATTATTTATAACAAGCTATTCTATTTTACAGAACACATTCTATTGTCCATTCTTCATTTGTGGGACGCTGTGGTTCTACGCTGGACCTCTTTTTATACTCACAGCTAACTCTTATATCGGTAAGTAGTACAATTTGATATCGCGATTAAAGTTGTTACCAACGCCATCTCTTGAAAGACAAAGATAACTTATAATTTCTAATGCATTTTCAGATAAATGGGTCCGAGAGAGCGTTGTGATTGCAGTCCTTTTATTTATAACATTCAGTGGGCATATTATGTTTTTGGTAAGTGACTTTTTAACCCCGGCGCAAAAAGAGAGGTGTTGTAAGTTTAACGTGTCTGTCTGTGTATCTGACTTTGGTGACAGATGAACCGATTCTTGCTTAGTTTATTCTTTGTCATAGATAATTTTATCCCGAGTGTTCTAAGCCATGTGCAATCAAAATCTTTTCAGCCGTTGTTTTGTTTGCGACTGGTTTAAAAAAAAAAAAATTAAAGGACACAAGTAAAAATAAATGATATATTATTTTACAAATATAGGTAGTGTATTTATACGCTATTTTGTTACATTTCTGAGGTATCGTTAACTGATGTTTATATATTTTTGTTCCAGTTATTAACTTTGCCAGTATTCGCAAATAAGAATTTCCCGTACCATGTTCGGACAACGCAAATCGGTGTTATGGAAGTAAGTATTATGATTATTAATTTTATTCTATAGCTAAGTACTATAGGATTAATACATAAGACATTGAATACATAAATCACGAACATTGAATACACAAACCACAAATTTGTTTACTAAATTGCTGTGTACGCCTTTAATTAGTCTACATATAAGATTGTAAACACTGTCAATGTTACTTTTGTTATGTGTGTACAACATGTAAACTGTTGTTGTACCAATAAAATAAAATAAATAAAAATGAACGATGGGATTTAGAAAACACATCTACGAAATTCTTCAAAAACTAAGTTTACTATGAAGCTACGAAATTTTACTACGGAGCTACGAACTGCTACGAAAAGTCATTGGTTACGAAGAGCGAGTACCCCTTAGCTTCAAGGCAAAAAGGTCACACGTTCAGTCTGGCATCAGTCTGAAATGACACCAGAATATCGTGGTTTATTTCTAAGTCATGGATGTTAAATGTATTTAAGTATTTATGGGAGACGCCCCCGTCATAATCGTTGTCTGGTACTTCATAACACAAAGAAGACAATTCCTTACCACGAAACCAGACAATTGGTGTGTTGTCTGGCGCATATTTATTTATTTTTTATTATTATTGTTTGTCAGACAGTCCGAGTAAGTTCATAGAGTACGTATATTGTAAGTTACACGATCAGCTATTATGGTGTCTTAGAAAAATAATCGTATAAATGGGTAGAACAGTATTCATAAATCTCTAAGCCATTTGTTACATAATATAACACCTTCACTGTTGTGCTTTGTTCTAGGTGACAGGCAGTTCAGCTCTAGACAGTTTTGGGCACAACGCGTATCACCCATCTAGCAATGGAGCCGCGCAGACTGTCATTATACCTCTTACAAGGTAAATAATAATTTATTTGCTTAAGTACTATTACTAGAATTATTGTTATTATCAGTACTATAATTTGCCATTTACTTTATATACGAGTATGTATGTTATAGGCAATGTGTATAATACAGGCATTCTATACAATACCTAGGAAATGTATAGAATGCCGGGGTCGTTCAGGCAATGTATTCATTGATTTAAATACAAAATGAAATTAATTTAAATAGATAAACTATTTTACACTTTACCTAGGAAATGTATATAATACCTAGGCATTGTATAGAATGCCTGTTGACGCATAGGTAATTTGTAATTGATTTTTCTATATACTTGTGGACGGCGTAAGAGTCCAATTTAAAACAGAAACCGCAAATCTATGTACAGTTAAGCCGTTAGGAACACGCATACTAGAGGTCAAAACAAAATTGTTGACCCGAAAAAACCTAAAAAAATCTTCAGTAGTGCTGTTGTAAAATTTACATTTCATATAGGCATTTCATATAATCAAATCCAAGAACGAAAATAAAGATGCTCTGTTCATGGATTATGCTAATTTTTTTTTCAGACGAACCGAAGAATTAATAGGCAATATGTACAGCCAATACATGGCTACCGCCCCTCCACTCTCCCTAGAAAACAGTACGCCCAGACTCAACGGTGTTGCCAAGAAAATCGACTCAATCTCCCCCAGAAACGGCATCATAAAACAAGAAAGCACCGATACTAACTCTTCAGACGATATAAAACCAGTTGTAAATGACAAAGATAGAGTAATATTCACTGTAGAAGGGCAAATGTCAAAAATAGAGGCGGTGTTGCCACAAGAAATACAAGACAAGCCGGTGTTGCCACACGAGAATGTAAATTTGCCGAAAAATGGGGAGGTTGGCAGGGAATTTTCTAGGGGTGATTTGCCTAATGTGCTGAGGTCTAGGAGGAATATTCTAGAGCCTATCAAGAGGGAAGAAGCCCCGGTACCTTCGTGGTCGCTAGCTAAAGGACCATGTGTTGTTGGAATGCAGAAAAAAACTAAGCCTGTCAGTGAGGAAGGTAACATATTTTAAATCTATTTTTACGAGTTTTAACTGTACCTTTAATGCTTAGGCTTGGTTGCACTATTCTTAATAATATAAGGCATACGCCCGGATTGCGTAAGACACGGGGTTCAATTCCTCGTCTGTCACAGGTTCACAGTTGTCTTTTTCCAAGTGCAATTTATATTATTAAGTTTGTATGGTGACAAAACACTATAATAACAAAAATAAACTATGCACTATTCTTTTTTAATTTAATTATTAAGCCATTATTGCCGGAAACTAACATACGTTCCAAAAAAAGTACAAAAGTAGGTACATCTTACAACAGTAGTATTAAACACTCGCTTTCTCTGCGGCATTCAAACGTGGGACTTTTTACTTGGCATCTCTATACGTAGTAATAACAACTCACTGGTATATCCGCGCCGCTCGCACCCCTCACGCTTCACGCTCTCGCCTCCCCCCGCGCCCCGCCGCCCCGCACGGGACGTCCAATGAAGCGGTCTACTTATCTCTTTATTTCTATTTCTTTCTTTATTAAGGAAACAACAGCTTTACAATAATTCATAAGGAGTAAATATTATAATAATTAGACACTAGCCTTATGCGTTTCCACTACTGGATTTACAAGATAAGTCAAATAGACAATCGAAAGAGAGAAAAAATTAACAATCATGCTATAGAAAAATAACACATACACGTTCGGACACCAGCACGTCAGTTAATCATTGCGGTATCTTATGTGGTTGTAATATGAGCTAGTTTTCAACAAAAATGTATAGCCCGACGCGCCGATCTCTTCATCAATTAACTAATATTTTCAGATCCAGAAACTCCAATATCACCGATTTCCCTACCCAACGGTAAGAAAGTGCCTCCAGTGCGTAATGGGTTACCTAGTTCCGGTGAAATATCTACCATCCACGAGGGGCATATACAGACGTACCCGAATTCTGTTAGTAAGGCTACTATAGACTTGTTTAGTGCTGGTAGTAATAAGGGATGAGGATTTTGGTTGTGGTTATACAGGGTGTCAAAAATATTTACTAAAAATGGCTCCAAGTTTTTCATTCAGTTAAATAAATTAAAAAAACCGCTTTAACTGACTTAACTCGTCAAGTATGTGTGAACGAGACACAATAGAAATTCCATTATTATGCGACTCCCGGGAGTCGTTTGATACTGTTGTATATCTATACGTACGCATACTACGGTGCGTGCTGTGCCACCACCATCTTCGATAGTAAATCAGTGTGCTAATAGCTGTCAGTGGTTTCACTCGTACTCCCGATCGCATACATAACAGATACCTGACTGATTAAAAGCGTAAAATAAAGCCTTTCGTCTTCTATACAGGAGAAAAAATAATTTGGAGTCGGTGCATGATGAGCGTAGACTGTTGGTGTAAGTATTTTCATTACGCACAGACTCGAAAAGAATTTGACAACTACGTCATTATCGTTGTGTGGTACTTCGTAACACAAGGAAGAAAATTCCTTACCACGAAACCAAACAATTTGTGTGTTGTCTGGCGCATATATTTTTGCTCAAAAACTAGTAATTTACGGAACATCATACTAGTGCTTAGGGGTGATTGTAACCTTTGCACCTCGACATCAGATCGACACCATTTTGATGACACCCTGTATGCTGCTTTAAGACCTTTTTGAATCTACGAAGTATCTTCGTAAGTATAGGGAGATGTTTTGGAAAATTTGACCCTAATTGAAAAAAAATATTTCCAAATAAGTAAGTGATTTGAAATAATTTATTTAGCATAATTAAGTATAATTCTTATTTCAGTACTAAAAAGATACGACCATAGTCTGATAAATACTCAAGATTCATGTGTGTTTTAATTTTAATAATTTAATTTGTAAATAATGTGTGTCCCTAGTCTGACATTGAAATAAAATAAGTTTAAGTAATCACAAATATTTTTTATTTCATTACTCCATGTAATATTACAGTCTTATAATCGAATAATAACATAATGCAACTTAATTTAAAAACAATTTTGTGATAAAGAATTCATTGAAATGAGAAAAAAATATTATGTAATAAATTGCACTATAGGTCGACCGCAAAACTGAGACGTTTCTGACGACACTTTTGACGGTTTTTTCATTTCCCTCCCAATTAATTTACTCCTTATCATTGCTTTAAATTAAACGATATTTCTTTTACCTTAAAGAAAAACATTTCATTCATAATAAAAAATATGGAGTACATTATTTGGGAGAAAATACAACAAAAGTGACGTCAGAGACGTCTCAGTTTCGCGGTTTACCTATAATAAAAAGCAACTATGTTAGACGAAGAATGGAATCCCGTGTCTAACGCAAGTTAGATGTTACTTGTTCTTACAAATAATTAGGAAAATAGTGCTTTATACTTTGTAAGCATTCTTTTTAGACTCATTTCAATAAAATTCTTCATCACATTACCAAAGAAACGCATCGATAGTCTACCAAGATTAAAGGGAACTTAGTGACTAGTTTGCAAGAGTTTATCGATTTAATATCGATACAAGATCATCGTTTGCGCGACCATCGACGTGCCTTCATCACTTGGTATGTTTTCTATTTGAGAGAAAATATTTTTTCATCTCTCCTGTTCGGAAAATATAACTTTCCTGTGTAGATAGCAGGGTGGAAAATATCCACCCTAAGGTGGAAAGTAATTTAGTTTTAATTGACATGGCATAGAGTCAAGGCCTGCAGTCAAAGCTTGGACCAAAGATAATTGAGTCACATCATGTTATTAAAATAACAAACATTTTTGCTTAGCTATAAATTGAAAATCATATTGTATAATCGTTGATTAAAAAAATACACAATTTTGTAATTTTAATTCAATTAACAATTAAAATATTTGGCTGCCCGCCATAATGCCAAGTTGTTGTTTTTTTAAATTTTATATTGTCAGTGTCATTTCAGGAAGAATTCGTCCAAAGCCGTTAAAACTTTTATAAAAAAAAAGAAATTATTTTTGGATTATGTTATTATTTGTGGAAAAAATCGATCGACATTCTTTACAAAGATTTTAAATATTTGATATTTTCTGCTTTTTTGTACTCTGTTTTCATGTATTCGTGCCGTTATTCTTTCTGAGCGTGTTAGGTGATGTTAGTACTGTAAATCAACTGTCATAATTATTTTGTTCAAAACTTGAGTTTTCCTTTCTCGCTGAACTACATAATACCTAACCAAGACATCTACAACCACTTTTGTAAATTTAATGTTTTCCTCACAGTCGAAATGAAAAATAGTATATTTAACTCGGGTGAAAGCACCCATTTCACTCTCGAATTATAGGCGCTCTCACTTCGTACGAGCGCCAGAAACATCTCGAGTGAAATGGGTCGCTTACTCCCCTTGTATAACAATCTACTATTGAAAATTAAATTTAGGTTGTATAAAACTCAAGTCTTTCCTAACATATGAGTCTTCAGCTAGTAAATGCAGTTTTAGACAAATTAGTTAAAATAGAAAACATACCGAGCACATACTAAATTCTTCAATATCCGTTTAGGCCTCCCATTTCTTGAACTCCAGGCCATCGGGTGGTTTCACTTCTACCTTGTCTTTGGCCACTTGGTTCCAGTTTGTGCTAAGAACTGTGCCTCCTGACTCCACCTATGGAGAAAAAGGTTTCTTCTACTAAATTGCAACTTTTTGAAAAAAAAACCCGGCCAATTGTGATTCGTGCCAACTTTACCTGAATTAGGGCTTAGTTCCACTTAGTCATAATACTAAATTTTTGTGTTGACAACAAAAATAACTTTGTTATTATAGTTTATTTTTGTTTTTATAGTGTTTTATCACCATTCTTGATAGTGTTTGTATGAAGGACAAAGTTATATTCGCGGTTGTTGAAAATGTGCTATACCTCAAAAACTACCGGTTCGATCTCATTCAAAGCAATCATATTGTGATGTTTTCGTAAGTTGGAAATAAGTCGACCCCGAATTCAGTTAAGGGTGGCACGGAACCCTCAGTGCGCGGGTCCGACTCGCACTTAGCAGTTTTTTTTTAAGTTATAAAGAGATATTTTTTTTAAAGAACGTAAAGCTAATTCGTCAAATGCTGTTTTTTGTCGATTTTTCTTTGTTGTTACTTGTTTTTCAGACGAGTTCAGATAGCTCTTTTGTTTCTAGACGAGTTTCCCTCGGCCGGCTTTTTTTCTTGCTACGGAATCGGTTAGTGACCTGTTTTCTTTTTTCGAAACGCCTTGTTTTTTTTAAATAGGGCCTGGCAACACTGATGAGTAGAGGTCTTTACTTACAAAGCTTTTATTCATAGCGCGTCGCACTTCATCGGACCCTTCTCCGTATATCTTCTGGAAGAGAGCGTTGAGTGCTGCGTCTCCTTCTGGCTTTTCCTCCTCTTCCTGCAGAGCAAATGAATATTGAGATTTTATACATTTATTTTGTTTTATATTTTCGCTAAAATTAAATTTATTAAAATAAATATCGGACAACCTCCTATAATTTTATTTCTGTAATTAGCTAAATAACTTAAATAAATCGGTAACAATATTGGGATACAAGAACCAAAGGGGGGGGGGGGGGGCTAGGTTTCAACTATGACTACCATATTTACCCGGCTAATTAAAATAGTATAACTCTATTATTGGGCGGGACACATATGTAGGATGCACCCGGATAGATGGGCCCAAATCGTCACGCGATGGATACCAGCAGATGGCTATCGCCGCAGGGGCAGACCCAGAAAGCGCTGGTGTGACGATTTGGTTAGTTTTGCTAAGGATTGGGAGTCGTTGGCCATGCATAGAGATAGGTGGAAGAGCTTGGGGGAGACCTTTGCCCAGCAGTGGGATGATATAGGTTAAAAAAAAACTCTATTATTAATTACATTAATTTTAAATTGGTTGGTTAATAATTTTGTTGAAAATTCCCCATAATAAGTACCAAACCTAAAGCCGTATAAATGGCGACACCTTTTAAACCGAAGTGTTACCACATTACCACAGAGTGAAGTAATATAGGTGCTTAGTATAGTAATAAATAAAAAGGTTTTGTCAAAGGATATTCACCATTTTCTTAATTTCTTTCTCTATTTTGTCCCAGTCTTTTTTGAATAGTTTCGGCGGCTGTTGAGGTCCTGATGCGTCAATAACGGCTGTAACATAAACAAATGTAATGAATTATAACAATAATACAAATGCTTCATTGCGAAAATAATAATAGTCCTCCTAGCCGATTTCGACTACGGTGGCCAGTCTCAACGACTAACCAACTGAGCGGGACATATTATAGTGCACAAGTGTGTGCGCGTATACACAGGTGCACTCTCTACTCCATTACTCTAGTAGCCCGATGGGACAGCAATCTGACACGACCGGAGAGAGATCAGGCGCAGGACCAACACTTTACGTGCTTTTTGAGGCACGGGGGTGAAACACCGCCAACTTCCAAACTCCGGGCTTCCCTGAGAATATCGATTGACGATGCGTTTGGTGTATTGGTTATGGTTTTATTCTATTCCGGGCCAAGACAAAACCCAACAAAGTAAAAAATCACGAAAATCTGTCCACCTGTACTCGAGTAAAAAGTATAATATGTCCGTCTTCATGGTTCTTAGCTCCCCACAAATTTTCAGCCAAATCAATAGAAAATTACAATGAATAAAAATAAAAACTTAAATAAAAACTCACCCTGTGGTATAGACTTAATCTTCTCCTCCTGTCCCTCTCCTTCCAACACACTCCATCTCAGTCCCTCCTTCTTGCGCAGTTTAACTTCAATCTTGGACGGAGTTACAGTGTACACACACATGGATGGGACGATCTCGTGGGCCAGCTCCAGCTCCAGGCTGTATTCAGAGTCGGACGATGGTATTGGACTTGTTAAAGATAGCTGGAATATGGCAGATGATTAGAATACTTAAAGATGAAATAAGAAACCAAAAATTGCGCACGGGCGGGACTCGAACCAGCATCTTCCTGGCTAACCGGGCCAACTGCTCTTCCAATTGAGCTACGGTGCTGTCGGTCCGACCGCGCGAAATTCTTGGTCTCTTGGATACGTCATGCGTGACGTTAGCGCCATCTACCAGTCTGTTTGTGCAACAGCGAGCCAAGAAGTTATTTTTTACAGAATAAATTCAACTTAACTCTCAGTGTCATATTTGAATTCTTAAAGATGAAATAAGAAACCAAAAATTGCGCACGGGCGGGACTCGAACCAGCATCTTTCTGGCTTACCGGGCCAACTGCTCTTCCAATTGAGCTAACATGCTGTCTTTTTTTAATTTTGAATTTTGAATAGCGCTAAAAACTGATGGTGGAACTGGGGCAGAAAAGCTTTCGATTGGAGACCCTTCCAACAAAGGCGCAGCGTAGGACGTCCACCGCCAAAATGGACAGACGACCTTGTAAAGATTATAGGATCATACTGGATGCAGATCTCTCGTGATCAGTCAATGTTGGAAAACCGTGGTTCAGCAGTAGACATTCTTTGGCTGATTATGACGTATTTGTATCTTATTTTTAGGGTTCCGGCGATTTGATTGAGTTATTTACCTGAACATCAGCAAAATACAATAAATAAAATCTAATAAAATATGAATATAAAAATTCGAAACTTACACTTCTATCTCCATAGTGTACTTTCACTTTGTCACTCGGAGCATTCTTGATCAGAATTGTAACTACAACTTGTGAATCTGTTTGATACCAATCATGTTTAATCTTTGGTTTGGCCGCCTGTAAAAGTTACAAAAACATTAATTTTGATGCATCAAGTTTATAGGATGGTGTTAATTTTAGAGAAATGGGTACACATTATTTTTTAATACATTTTTACAGTCCATGTTTCTTTGCTAGTCCAATAATGTAAACAATCTTTTAATAATATAAATTGCACTTGTAAAAAGCAACTGTGACTCTGTGACAGACGAGGAATCGATCCCCGTGTCTTACGCTATCCGGTCGTATGCCTATTATATTAATTGTGTATAGTGACAAAACACTATAAAAACAGAAATCAACTATAAATCTTTTAATAACTTAAAATAATATCAGTGAATATTTTTTTTTACTATTTGATTTTAAAAGATCTCTGTGTTTAACTTTTGTAGGTTGTGAGTTTAGTGTTTATCTTACTTTAAAATGAATCATATCGTTAAAAAGGAGTGTCAAGATTGTTTACAATATTAGACAAGCAAAGCAAAACTAAGTTTACATTAATGTATCTATGAAACATATTTGGTAATCTTAGGCCGAGTTTCTCCATAAAACTATTGTAACAAAAATCAAACAGATTTATCTACCTTAATTTCTTAGCTTAGCAAAATGTTTAGGTATGTGAATGTTTAATGTATTTTTTTTACAAAAGATTGACTAAAAAATGTGTGAAATTCTTTACCAATCATGCCTATGGACTAAGGGTGAAGACATATAGATGCAAGTAACATGTACTGACCTGCACAGACTAACTAGTGATGTGCCGAGTTGTCCATATCATAGAATTGAAATTCTTTATAGAGATTTTTCCGACTCAAGTCGTGACTTGAATCTTGTTTTAAACAATATTTCAGTGTTATTTGGTCCTTGTTTGATTGATGAATTTTCAAAATATTTCAAGATCAAAAAAAGATGACTTGACACATCTCTAGTCAGTCGGTACAGGTTGGTTCCGGTTACCTGCTTCTTGATGTCTTCACCCTTAGCAGCATTCCATTATGGCAGAACACAACAAATGACAATGATTGTGAAATTGGATAAATGCCAGAATGGTCTAAAAGACCAACAATGCCAAAAATATTCCTATAAGCTCACTTATAAGCTTCTCTGTTGCCTATATTTAAACATCAGTTTGTTAATTATTTTAGCTCCAACTTGGAAATTAGTAGTCTAAATTATAAATGTATGAGATTGAATATCTTTAATTGAGAGTGCCATAACATTATAGCCCAAGCTCATAATATATCTAATTTCATTTGCCTTTCAACGCATAAAGAGAGGCCTTATTATGGTTGCTTAGATACCCACCAAAAAGTACTATTTTATCAGAATATTAATAAATAAAATTAGAAGTCTAAAAAATTTACACAGCAGAGAGAGAAAGTAACTATGCTGATAAGTTTTATCATCATAACACAAAAGAATAGAAAGTAAGATTTCAGTTCTAAATATACTTTTGAAAGTCTGAAAGTCGTGCTAGAAACTAGAAACATCTACATTTTTGCAGTTGAGAACTTACTTCAGTCGGCGAGTTCTCTCCTTTCACGCTCATTGTTGGATCGCCGTATAAGTTTATTCAAGATAAATGCAAATATGTAAGAGGTTGTGATTCGTAATTCTTTTACACAATTTCTTACACACAAAACGAACGAAGACAGACAAATAATCAGCGATTTTTCGAGAATTTGACACTGACTAACTTTGACATTGACAGTGACATTATGAGGGACGCCAGCCTAAAACCAAATACTCCCAGATCGAGAAAAGTGGAGAAAATTAATGAATGAGAGTGGTCTTTGTTATGATGATGACATGATGGGCATGTGTAGGTGGCAGAGAAGAGTGGAGAATTGGAGATGCGGTACGTTTGCTATTTTAAACTCATCTGTGCTTAAATAAGTAAGACTTTTAATGTTCCATTTTCCCTTGAAATCATCAGAAAAAAATTACAAACTATACTCATACACATATATATACAGAAATATTTAAAAATACCTTATATTTTTATTGTTATTTTAGTTAGGTTTAAAGAAGTTTATTTCTCATAAGAACTTATATTTAAAAATACATAGTTCACTTAAAATGAGATATGCTTATTAATAATGTTAGGTATAACTAAGTGCTTATGGTGGCAGCGTAGCTGCTAATTTTTTCTAAGATAACCTATTTTTATATAAAAGATAAAAACACATACCTACGTGAGTAAAAAACAAATAAATAGGTCACATACACAAAAATTCACATTCCCAGATAATTAGATACACTTTTTCACTTTCAATCATAAAGCCTATAAGATATAAAAACATTAGCAAAATATTTGTGCATTGGTGACAGAGAAACAAATCCGAGGAACCGGTTGCACGCTTACCCCGCCGGTACTCGGCAGGTACGCTCAGTGTGCTTGATGCGAACATAAACTCCACGGAGTAGCCTGCATACATTTTTTCTTATTCTTTTTTTTTATTATTTTTTTTTATTTCTACTTACAATAAAATATAGAAAATCTATACATATAATATATTAACATAGTTATAAGTATTTTTATCAACAAAATTTTGAGATTTGGTTATTTGAATAAAGTTTTTATTTTTTTTTAATATTTAGGTATAAGTTTATTATTATTATTTTACTTGCTTGTTCAATATTGTAACTACTAAAATAATTTATGTAAATAAACTTATTAAATTATTTATTATAATAACAGCGTTAATACTTGTTTAGTATATATGTTTTGAGTTTGCTCTTATATACTCAGTTGTACTTAGTTACTCAGTACAAAACAACAAAACAAGACAAAAAAACGAGTTCTTCAGATTTTATTATATAAATCATTACCTTGCTTTGTGTTTCCATAGAACTCAGGAAAACATCAAATTTATGGCAACTGTTCAATAAAGTTGTAAAAATAGTGTCGCGGTCCGAAGTTGATTGAAGCTACGATAATAACTTATTATCTATCAACATCATGTAGGTACGAAACGTATGATAAAAATGATGGCTTAAATAGCGGTACTAGTGTACTGATAGGTACATTAATTAAATAAAAAAAACTCTAATAACTTTCTGTTCCAATTTGTTTTTGTTCTAATAAAAAAAACAGTGAATCTTCAGTTTCGGACCACATTTTATGTCAACAACGACAAAGACATATAGAAGAAAAAATGTAGGAAAAGTTTAGAAAAAATGTTTTTCACTCACAGCTTTTCGGTACCTACCACAGATTAGTAAGAGTATGTCTAAAGATTGGTACCTACAATAACAAAGAATCTAATTTCTTCAAAAGCAGGTTAACATTTTTGATTTTATAGTAAAATTGTGTTTGACCTACCCGGTCAAATAACCTACAAACAAACCGGTTATTTGTAAATTGAATATGCGCGTAAGTTTGTTATCTCTATTTAATTGTTATCACAAAATATGTAAATATTGATACATTACTTTTCATCTTGTACCATAACTATTAATCTGTTATACATATATGTCTATGGTTATTATTGATAAACAGTGTATTTTATTCTGAACTCTATCGTTTCCAGCTTTGGAGCCTCACAGTATTGGCAAAGATATACAGAAAAGACTTCACAAGGCAAGCAAGTAATAAAGTGAAAATGTCTTCCAAAAAGATAGCAGTTTGTCAAATGACCTCGGTAGCTGATAAGACACAGAATTTGCAAGTTGTAAGTAAATTGGTAGATGATGCTTCAAAAGATGGAGCAGAGGTAAGCAGATCTATTCAAAAACATATTTCATCTGGAATCATGTTAAATCTGTTTAATTCCTTAAAAAATATATATTTCCTTTAAAGGTTTCTGCCTACTGTCGCATACCATGACCATGCTAGTAACAGGTCAGTCCATTTATTTGTATTAAATTAATACACTGTCCCCACTACACCGTTCCATCACCGGCCGTGGTGTGTCATGCAATAGAGTGTAAAAGTACCGGCAAAATACTCTCACTCTCGCTCCACAGTTAGTAAGTTTAGCTGGGGTGATTTCTGCACTTAGTCTCTCCATTACGCCATGTATGAATGTCCCTCCTTTTTTATTCTAACCACCCCAGGCTTACCCAGAAGGCTAGCAGTCTGCCTCAATTGCTAAAGGCCTCTGGGAATGAAGCCGGGGATTTGAGAATATTTATCCGTTGTTCCGCAATTGAACTTGCATGCACTCCATAAGCATACGCTGTGGTGTTTCGTCTGCCTCCATGCAACCTCTGCATAGGGGACTGTCTGTGACACCTATTGTGAATAGATGTTTGCTCTCTCTCCATATAATAATAAGACAAAACGCTGAAGATGAACGTTCATTGGTCAATGTAGAGCGTATTGTGTTGCTTTTCGTGTCTGATACGCTCCTAGCATGGTCATGGTATAGTACCGTGTAGTGGACTTAGACCTTTACTTGAAAATAATTATATTGACTTTTTTTCAATATTTGTTCAACCAACCTAAAGGTCTGTAATATAACCTTATAAAAAATATATGCTAATAATATAATAACTATCATTTCAGATGATGTTCTTCCCAGAAGCCTGTGATTATATAAGTGATAATAAAAACGACATAGTAAAGTTTGCGGAACCAATACTAGGTGGTAATATTGTGGGAAAGTACAGAGAATTAGCTGCCAAACATCAAGTCTGGCTGTCTATGGGTGGTGTTCATGAAAAGGTATGAGATAGCTCATAATTGGGCATAATTTTTAATGCACTATATTTACTACACTACGCTATCACTTTAACAAGCTACTATATTTTTTTCACATAAACATTTATTAATAGTCATCCATTGCAAGCATTTTAAATTGCATAGTTTATCTCGCTAAACGTTACTTTCCAACAGCAACAGAAATATCACTAATCATTTTCAGGATGAATCAAACCCCGGCAAAATGTACAACACGCACATAATAATAAACAGCAACGGTGACATAGTACAAACATACAGGAAACTCCATCTTTTCGATGTGGAGATACCGGAGAGAAATGTTAGGCTGAAAGAAAGCGACTTCAGTCATCCCGGTGCGCATGTGGTCACACCTGTGGAAACCCCCGTTGGGAGGGTAGGTAAGTGGGAATTTTTAAGTAATTATTACTGAACTGAAATGGGAAAAAATCTTAAAATATTATTTTAAGCTAAATTATGGTAAAACCCTTAATAATTTGAATAAGAAAGTTATTATTATTAGCCTTTTTATTAACTGCAATACATTTAAATAAAGCCTTGTTCACGAAACAATCGAAATTTATAAATAGAGATTGCTTTATACTGTATAAAGTATTGAACAGATAAAGCTTAACAGAATGTATTAGTTGGGGCATTGTGAGACAGGCTATATTATGTGTTATTTATTAACTATTACAGGCTCGAAAACATTATACTAACGGTAAACCGGTTCATTGAGACTTGCTCGCCTGCGGGGCGGCGGGGCGCGGGGAGAGGCGAGGAGGTTCTGTATCCATTAGCATGAAAAAATAACCATAAAATATTTTGCCATATGTTAATTTAGATTAATGATATTTTGGCATAATTTTTTTTGGCATAATTATACGTGAAATTATTAATTTTTAAAAAATATAATTATTGCCAAAATATTAAGTTACCATAATATGCCAAAATATTTTATGGTTATTATTTTATGCAAATGGATAGTGAACCACGTTAGCTTGAGCGGCGCGGGCGGGGAGGTAACGCAACCCACTCTCGCCTCCCCCCTCGCCCCGCCGCCCCGCAGGCAAGGTCACAATTTCGCAGTCTATCTATAAATGTACCTTTCCCAATATTTTTTATAGTTTTACAAAAAAAGAAGACGAATTTATAAGACACTAGCGGTCCCAGCGAACTTCGTTTCGCCCCCAGCCCCGTCCCGCCCCGGCCCCGTTTTATGGGAATTTTCTTTGCTACAAACCTCACGGAGCCCGAGACCTTTCCAACGAATGCAAAACCATGGAAATCGGTTCGTGCGTTCTGGAGTTATAGCGTCAGGGAGGAAACCCCGACTTATTTTTATATCTATACTAATATTATAAAGCTGAAGAGTTTTTTTGTTTGTTTGTTTGTTTGTTTGAACGCGCTAATCTCCGAAACTACTGGTTCGAATTGAATAATTCTTTTTCTGTTGGATAGTCCAGTTATCGAGGAAGGCTTTAGGCTATATAACATCACGCTACGACCAATAGGAGCAAAGATATAGTGGCAAATTTGTAAAAAAACGGGAGAAAGAAGTCACTATTCCACGCGGACGAAGTCGCGGGCAAAAGCTAGTAGATAACATTGAAATCGATCTCCTTCCAGGCATGGCGATATGCTATGACATGCGTTTCCCTGAACTGAGCACAGCACTAACGTCCGTCGGGGCTGAAGTGTTGACGTACCCCTCGGCCTTCACCAAGGTCACCGGTGCTGCTCACTGGCACATACTACTCAGGTAAATATCGAGGTCACCGCCGCCTTACCACTATAAGGGCCAGAATCGCTTGCACCTCGGGTTTTAGTGTGGCGTCCGTTTTTGTGTGGCGTATGTTAGCGATTGCTTCAAAGTGGTAAGGCGGTAGTGACGCCTACGCGGCCGCCGCCAAAGTGGTAAGGTGGCAGAGGCTCTCAATAGCAATAGGCGTCGTATCAATTTCTATTGATTCAACTGGCACATACTACTCAGTGAATATCGGTGTAGCATAATTGTTCCATTGAGGCTTTGAACTCGGGACCTCTTGGTTAGCGACCAGCAAACTGACCAATACACCAAAAGTATCAAATGTAGACTCAGTATCGTATTATAATTAGTCCACTGGCATGTACTATTTTGAGGTAGCATCAATATCGGTTTAGAAGTTTTAACCTAACCGTCAGTGTTTTTTATTGCATATGTGGCAAAAAAATATATATGTCTTTCTACTACTGCTTGTCGATAAGTTAAATTTAAAATTATTTCAATTCTTATGTGATCTATTCTATTTCAGGTCGCGAGCAATAGAAAACCAAACATATGTCATTGCAGCGGCCCAAACAGGCCAACACAACGCTAAACGCCAATCGTACGGACATGCGCTTTGCGTTGACCCTTGGGGCGAAATATTAGCCGATTGCGGGGAAGAAAGTCCGTGTTTCAAGACGGCCGATGTATCACTAGACAAGTTGCGAGATGTAAGAAGGAATATGCCTGTATTTCAGCATAGAAGGTCAGTCGTATTACGCAGGCATTACAATATTTTAATATTGTAGATTTTATTCACACAAATACTTTGACGTCGCGTTTGGTGTATTGGTTAGCGCTCCTGACTATTAAGCCGGCCTTCGCGGGTTCGAATCCCGTAAGTGCAAATGTTTGTGTGATGAGCACGAACATTTGTACCCAAGTCATGGATGTTATATGTATTTAAGTATTTATGGGAGATGCCCCCGTCATAATCGTTGTCTGGTACTTCGTAACACAAGGAAGAAAATTCCTTACCACGAAACTAGACTGTTTGGTGTGTTGTCTGGCGCATATTTATTTATTAAATACTAATATTTCGACACAAAGGAGATCTGACAGATATCAGAAGAAGTGAGATATAGAGTGCGTACCACTTTTCGCTCGTGACGACCGGGCTCATCCGCGTCCTTTTTCCCTTTCCACTTGGTCAGCGAGTGTTGCGATCGTTATCAAATCAAATCAAATCAAGTTTATTTCTCATCACAAACACAATATAGACACAGCATTAATTTGTTACAATTTCATTTATATTGTTTGTGTGAGACTGATGCCTATGCTAGGTAAGAATTACCTGTGTTACAGGTCATCAGGCTCCCACTACAGCGAACCGCCATAGAGCTGCGGTTTTTTTTACAGTACTAAAAATAAAACATATATCTATTCTTAAAAGATGAAATATGAAACCAAAAATTGCGCACGGGCGGGATTCGAACCAGCATCTTTCTGGCAATCCGGGCCAACTGCTCTTCCAATTGAGCTACCGTGCCGTCGGTCCGACCGCGCGAAATTCTTGGTCTCATTGATACGTCATTGCGTGACGTTAGCGCCATCTACCCGACTGTTTATGCAACAGCTATGTTTATATATGTACATATATCTATGTACATAATCAGTATGGCTTGTGAGTGTTTGGAAGCGTTGATATTGGTTTTATTTGAAAGGCGGAAAATATATCTGCAGCGATATAAGGTTACAGAAATGAATATAAACAATAGATAGATAGATAGATAGATAATTTATATATTAGAAGTAACAATGACTCATAGATTGTTAGTCGATCTTATAAACTATGTTAGTTAAAATAATTAAATCAAATAAATTACATTAAAAATTCAAAATACAATAAAAAAACTAAATCTAAAGTGGCCAGTTTTGCACCACTCCCCCCGAAATGGTACGTGAAAACAATAATTTTAATTATTATTCTTGCGATCGTAAAGAAAAACACTCGAACGACAAATTAATTTTGAAATTCACTTAGGTATCTGTCACTTATACACTTCCGTTGCTTCCTTTTGTCGCGGGCGTCGCGTGAGCGTTAGTGATGACGTCATCAATGACGTTTCCGCCGTGACCTCAACAACCGCGGTCGTCAAGTGGAACGCTAAAGTGGGCCTTCGCGGGCGTGGCGGTCGTCGCGGGCATCAAGTGGAACGCACAGATAGAAAGATGACAAAGAAAAATACGGAAGGTCACAGAGAGGACGAGGTATTGTATGTGTGTGTGATAGAGACAGACAGAAAAGGTGATAGATCTCAGAGTGAATGAGTGTGAATATGTTATGTCAGTATGTCTGTGTGTATGAGAGAGAGAGGGAGAACAATATAGAGAGAAAAACTCTATATGTCAAAGAGAGAAAAGAGAAAAAGACGTCAGGTTTTACCATCCATTAGCACTAAGACACATATCATCATCATCATCATTATCAGCCAAAGGACATCCACTGCTGAACATAGGCCTCCCCCACGGTTTTCCACAACGACCGGTTGTGAGCGGTCTATCTATCTATCTAGCTGTGTCTATCTATCTTGTCGGTGGACGTCCTACGCTGCGCCTTTGGTCGAAGGGTCTCCAATCTAGAACTTTTCTGCCCCATCGGAAAGAGAAACACCATCATATCGAAAATAATTTCTTCACAGAAAAGATGTCTACTCCCTATACGCGCTGTCTCTACGCAAGAGCCTGTTACCTGCTCACGCGCAACAGCCCGACCACACAGCCGAACCTTCCCGAACGGCTTCGGGCCCCGCGAGAGTGTTCGGCCATGTTCGGGTGCCAGAAACGTGTGTGTTCTATGAGTCGAAGTTGACGTACGCTTTTGTTAATTTAAGGTAAGTGTTAATTTTAAAGGCTTTTTCACACTTGCCGGGTTCAGGTCAAAGTATAAAATACGGACCCAGATTTATTTCATTTATTTATTGATACACACAACAAATTACTGTCATAAATTAAACATTTCAAATAATCTTTTATAGTGGTGCAGGACAATAATTCTAAAACATGTGCACACAAATTCATTAATTAACTTAAGTGGAGATATGCAATGCCAAATAGAAAAAAAATACAGGTAATAAATTAAAATTATTATACATTCAATTCAAAATTCAAACCATTAATTCAAAATTCAAGATTAGATTAGGATGCCTCCCAATATACTCAAACATGTAATAATCCGTAAGAGTTCGAAATTAGATCAATTGGTGTGTTGTCTGGCGCATATTTATATAAGTGTATTCTTCCAAGTCCAAGGAAACAAACTTTGCGTAGCTCTGAAAAATCAGGGATTTATTTTGTAAATTCTCATACTATCTTTTCTTTACTAAAACATAAACTACACCCTATATTAACAAAATAAAATATACCTGAAAAATCAGGAAACGACAATTATGTCTATTCCTTGATAATTCACTTCATTTTAATATTCCATTGTGAAAATAATATTTTATTTATTCTTAATAAGACAGGTTGCTATGACAACCGACATTAACGTTTAAGAAAATACAAATAACCATAGTCAATACCAAAAAGTATTGGTTACATTTATTTATTTGTAATATTAGTTTTAATTTATTTTCTTTTCATTTATTTCAGATGCGTAATACCCGGCCACGTGCTAGTGGCGCCGCGCCGGCTGGCGGAAAGGAATAGAGATCTAACGCCAGAGGAGGCGGATGACTTTTACAGAACTATCATATTAGTGCAAAAGGTATATCAGTTTCATCTAAAGTCAAGACGACGCGTTTGGTGTATTGGTTAGCGCTCCTGACTATTACGCCGGCCGTCGCGGGTTCGAATCCCGCAAGGGGCACATTTGTACCTAAGTCATGGATGTGATATGTATTTAAGTATTAATGGGAGACGCCCCCGTCATAATCGTTGTCTGGTACTTTGTAACACAAGGAAGAAAATTCCTTACCACGAAACCAGAACATTGGTGTTGTCTGGCGCATATTCATTTAAAAAAACCGGTTAAGTGCGTGTCGGACCCGCGCACTAAGGGTTCCGTGCCACCCTTAACTGAATTCAGGGTCCACTTACTTTCACTTAACGAAAACATCACAATATATTGCGACAGCAATAATAACTCTGTCTACATCATATATTTTTTTCAAAATTTTCACTTTCTTAGTTCAAAAGTTAGATGGGGGGGGACGCCCATTTTACCACTTTGGAAGCGTCTATATCTCAAACCTTACACTTTTAGAAAAAATGGTTTTAGAAACCTCAACATCATTTTCAAAGACCTATCCATAGACACCCCACTCGCATAGGTTTGAGTAAAAAAAATATTTTTGGTTTTAGTTACATGTATGGGAGCCCCCCCTTAAATATTATTTTTTCTTACTTTTTGTATCTGAATCGGAAAGCGGTGAACAAAATACACCTACCTACCAAGTTTCAGCTATGTGATGCTTATAGTTTCAGAATAAAGTGGCTGTGACATACGGACGGACAGACAGACAGACAGACAGACAGACAGACAGACTTGACGAAACTATAAGGGTTCCGTTTTTTGCCATTCGGCTACGGAACCCTAAAAAGAAAAAAAGTATTATTGAAAAAACCGGCCAAGTGCAAGTTGGACTCGCGCATTGAGAGTTCCGTGCCAACTTCAACTGAATTCGGAATCCACTAACCTTCACCTAAAATATCTGAAATGTTTTTTTCGTATCTGAATCGGAAAGCGGTTAACTGGTCAAGACTCGTTAAAAAAATAAGCTATTAATCATGTGTGTGTGACGTCAAGTGTCACGTGACGTCACACGCACGCGCGGTGTCGGATTACACTTACGTAATCACACGTAACTTCTTGGAAGGACAACCGATTACAATTCTGTAAAGAGGGTATTGTGACTGAATGTTATGTCTATACTTGTGTCAAAACAAATTAACATTTAATGCGGGTAGTTATTTTATAATGGGCCATAATAAAACAACTACCCGCCCATAACGACAACATTTGTTATTGTTGTCGTAAGTACTAAAATAATGACGTAATCTAAATAATCTTTCATCCGAAGTCGTCTACTAACACCAAACACTCAATTCACAAACAGAAACACACATGTGTAGAACGTTTATTTTCAAGTATCATCACTCGAAATTTCGAGAGTCAAGTATCAAGCCCCTAACTGTCCATGGTCACTATTGTTGCCAAGTGCCATACTCCTTACAGTTGTTTGTTTTCGGCTGTTTTTGGTGTCTATTGTATAGGATTCGGTCTCATCTATTCAAAAAAGTCAATTTGGCTAAGATCTGATCAATAATACCGCCACAGTACGAGTTTGAAACACTCCATAGGCGGGACCGTACGCCGGCGTACGGTTGGGCCTATCGGCCAGAATCAGGCAAATTTGACAGCGTACGCCGGCGTACACCACGGTCCCCAACCGAACAAGATACACCTATCCACTGAATAGATAAATAAGGTTAGAAACGTTCTGACAGTTCGTTTGTATGATAACCTGTGTCGCCGGTGGGCGGTACGGCGTTGTTGCTGCAGTGCCAAAAGCACCAATCAATGAATCAACGCATCAATATCACAAACCAATCACACTTTCCGCTGGGAGCTCTGTGATTGGTGTGATTAGTACGTAAAACCAACTACCAATCACAGAGCTGCTAGCTGTGGAACCATCAATCATCATTCCGCTACGTTCATTCTTTAATGTCAAAATACTACGTTGTGGTAAAAGTCGATATTTTAGGTCGATCGATATCGATAACTTCAAGTACCGGTGTAATGTATTTTTTCAATATGAATTAAAAAAACCATAAGATTTTAGTTTTGCGTATATAATTTTACGGCACATTTGATCGCATCAAAGGGTTGTACAATTTATACCTTCCGATAGAAAACAATAAGAAAAAAAATTGTATTGCTATACTTTACTTGAAATAGAGAAAATCAATACTTTTACGTATTGCTTAACATTAATAATTTGATTTAAATAATATTAAAATAAATTAATATTAACATTTTTTTTTGACAATAATTTGACATGTCTGAAAACGCAATGTTTTGACACATGTTTGTGATTGATGTTGCTCTCAAGAAGAGAGTTTATTAATATATTTTTTTGTTTCAACAGAATAGTTATATAGACCCTACAGTTTTCCACAGCGACCGGTCGCAAGCGGTCTACTATGTCCAATGCAATCCTGCAATCTTCAGAAGGTCATATTGCCGGTGGACATCCACGCTCTGATGTTGTCGAAGGGTGTTCAATGTGAAACTTTTCTGCAAACTTTTTGTGGGAACGGCCTTTAGGTGTTGTTGATTATGATAGGGTAGATATCTACATGGCACAATAGCAATAGCCTGCTCTTTCTAGCATCCGAAAGAATTACATATAATTGACAATAGGCGTACATAGTATTTCCATTTTGTTGTTTAATAAAAAGATAATATCCCCGTATAAGTTTAAAAAACTTTATTTTATTAATAGCAAACAAGAAAAAATAAAACTACATGCAACATAGAAAATAAGAAAAAAAAATCAGACCCGGTCTACGTGTTGTGTCAAAGGACGTAAAATACATATAACATTTATCTATAATATATAAATATACTAATTAAAAAGCTGGATGTTTTTGTCTGTTTGTTTGAACGCGCTAATATTAGAAACTATTTGTCCAGTTATAAATTATGTCAGATACATTTTTAGATAGCATATTTATAGGAGAAGACTATAGAAGTAGTAATGCGTATGGGCTTATAAAAATTTCTACGATTTATGGGAACGGTAAAACTTAGACGCGCGAAAGAAGTCGCGGGAGGGTGCTAGTTTGTTATAAATAAATACTAAACAATATTTATTTTAACTAATAATAATGTTTTAATCTCCTAAAACATCACTAGGGAAATTACCATTTATCGATATTTTTACTGTGCCGCGAGCTACATCCCTATCGTTGTGTACGCAAGCGAACCAAGCAAATTGGATGCGATACATTGCGTGCTAAGGTAGCAATTTTGTTAGTAATGTGCGTGCACAGTCATCAATGGGTATTTTTTAAAATACTTGGTGCAACAAAATCGCTGTTCTTGCAGAATATTAGTGCAACGCTCTTGTCACGCGACTGAAGTACTGCTCGTGCATATGCTCACAACTAGCTCACCTCTGCTGCACTGACCGGGGCATTTCTAACCTTATTTATCTATTCAGTGCACCTATCCACTAAGTTTTAGCGGTGTGATGCTAATAGTTTCAGAATAAAGTGGCTGTGACATACGGACGGACAAACAGACAGGCAGACAGATAGACAGACTTGACGAAACTGTAAGGGTTCCGTTCTTTGTCATTCGGCTACGGAACCCTAAAAACCGGCCAAGTGCAAGTCGGACTCGCGCATTGAGGGTTCCGTGCCAACTTTAACTGAACTCGGGATCCACTTACTTCCACTTAGCCAAAATACCACAATATTTTGTTGACAGCAAAAATAAATTTGTTCGAAATACAAGGAATGGAAATAGGTTGGTGTCAGCACCTTACCTCATAAGACTTAGCTGCCACTTAAATTATACTTTTTAAATTCTCATTACATTGACATCTATTTTTAGTCTTAACCATTATGAACTTCTATGTATTATAAATTGGATCTAAACGTTGTCATATTGATTGAATCAGCTATGACATAAACATATATGCATGCAACATTTGTCTGCTGAAAATGAGAATCAAAACCTAATTATAAAACCAAAAACTCTCTTAAAATGCAAATAAATATATTTCTATTTCTAAGACCAACATCGTGTTGCTCTTATTAAACTTCAGAACCAAACATTGTGTTTTTTTCTGTTATGTCCCTTATATTTATGTATCTGTATGTTTTTTCTAGCTGATGGAGAAAGTGCACAACACACAATCTTGCACGGTGACGGTGCAAGACGGGCCGGACGCGGGGCAAACTGTCAAGGTAAATAATACTACTATACTTAGTACTAATACTATAGTCGGTGCGTTAGCAACTGAGTCGTGACACCGTAATGTAAGTGCAAGCGAGAGAGACATGACACTGACACGACTCAGTCGATAACGCGCTGTCATAGTATGTTATTTTATTTTGTCATAAAACAAAAAATAATGAAATCAGTTCGAAAGTTTGGTTTGGGATTATTTAACTATACAGACTCAATAGTTTAGCAATTTCGACAGAAAATATATGAAAATTGCCAAAGTAAGTTAATTTGTATTTTTTTCGATCGGACATATGGTAGTTATTTAAATCCCCTCATGGACTAGAAAAGAGCTGATAATCTTCAAACAGCTAAACAAATTTTCTGAAATATTACTAAGGACATTCAGGATGAAATTTTCTAAGACAAAAAAAAATACCAAACGAAAATCGGTTCATCCGTTTGGGAGCTACGATACCACAGGCAGACAGACACGTTAAACTTATGATATCCCTCTTTTTGTATCGGGGTTTAAAAATACAGTTTATGACACTATTCCAACAGTACACATAATTTGAAATTGTTGATTTTTTAAATTCTTTTAGATACATAAAGCAAGATGTGAGAGTAAATAATTACATTATAAATATTTTTTGTTTTTATTTTTAATGTTTTTTTTAAATATTTACAGCATCTTCACTGTCACATAATGCCAAGGAAGAAAGGAGATTTCATAGACAACGACCTCATATACTTGGAGCTAGCTAAACACGATAAGTGAGTTACCATGCTTTAATTTTACAATATTTTCTACCAAATAATTGTTTGTGAATTAAAAAATAAGTGTCATATGTATGTATGACCGAGGACGACAAATGGCGGGCTGTCACTACGAGAAGTAATTAAACCAAAGTTATTTCAATGAATTTTTGTATTATCCATTTATTATATTTTATTAAATTACTTTATAGTGACGATTTTTACTATTTAATAAAATATAATGCTCGATTATGCACATTTTGTAATAAAGTTGCTAGAGGCATGGTGACAGATGTCCTCCAACGTTGTTATTTTTCGTCACTGCGAGCGCTGTTATCTATTCGAGTCCCCCCCACTTCCTACTTCGCACACAGCGAATATACATAACTAAATTCAATCAAATAATTAATTATTAATTACACGAAATAAGTATATCAATTTGACTCGGGAGCAGAACATTCGTCTTATTTATTTTGAAAACTGAACAAAAACTTATTTAAACAATGATTTAAACAAAAACTTATTTTTTGGATATTTATCAAAATAGGAGTTGCCAAGTTTACTTTCAGGCAAAGCATTGATTTAAATACCTGATTGAACCAAAATAATTTCCAAAACTGAAAAAAAAACACTTTTCTGAAAACCGCATTAAAATCAGTTTAATCGAACGGGAGATAATCGCGGATAAACATCATACATACAGAGAAACTTAGTAGAACCTCTTTTTTAAGTCAGTTGAAATAGTAGATTGTTATACAAGGGGAGAAAGCGACCCATTTCACTCGAGATGTTTCTGGCGCTCGAACGAAGTGAGAGCGCCAATAATTCGAGAGTGAAATGGTGCTTTCACCCGAGTTAAACATACTATTTTTCATTTCGACTGTGAGGAAAAACATTAAATTTACAATAGTGGTTGTAGATGTCATGGTCAGGTATTATATGTAGTACAGCGAGAAAGGATAACTCAAGTTTTTGCACAAAAAGACAGTTAATTTACAGTTCTCCAAACATCTTACATGATTAGAAAAAATAACGACACGAATACATGAAAACAGTACGAAAAAGCAGACGATTACGTAATAATTAAAATCCTTGTAAAAAATATCGATCGAATTTTCCCCACAGATAATAATTGTCAAAATTTAAAAAAGTAGGCATAGAGTACAAATAGAAAAAAAAGTGTCATCTTGGTATTATGGCGGGAAGCCGAATATTTTAATCACAGATTAGTAAATATATATTTTAATTATAGATTGAATCAATTGAATATTTTTAATATCAAAGATCATAATAAACATGTTTTTCAATGTATAGCTAAGCAAAAATGTTTATTATTTTTATAATATGATGTGACTCAATTATCTTTGATCCAAGCTTTGACTGCATGCCTTGACTCTATACCATGCCAATTAAAACTAAATTACTTTCCACCCTAGGGATGGATAAGCTATTTTCCACCCGGCTATCTACACAGGAAAGTGCTATTTTCCGAACAGGAGAGATGAAAACATATATGACATTTTCTATTTTTACCGACTTTGAAAAAGGAGGTTATCAACTTGCATGTATTTCATTTTGTTGAATTCGATAATATTTGAGTATTGATGATCTAGTAAGTTAAAGCTTCCAAACAGTAAGCTAAAGTAGTAAGTTAAAGCTTCCAAACAGTAAGCTAAAGTAGTAAGTTAAAGCTTCCAAACAGTAAGCTAAAGTAGTAAGTTAAAGCTTCCAAACAGTAAGCTAAAGTAGTAAGTTAAAGCTTCCAAACACGTATTCCTAAAAAAATATGTTTGTCCACGGATTTCTCAAAAACGAAAAGTGATATATAGATGTTTCTTTTTTTTAATTCAGTCAGGTTATTTAACTTAGGGTTAAGTGTAAGTTTCATCAAAATCGGTTCAGTAGTTTTCGAGATATCGGTAAAAACCAAACAAAATACAGCCTTGATTTTTTTAATTATTTTTTCTAAGTGGGCAACATTATTTACAAATTGTGCCAATTTTTTTCAGTTTCAAAACTGGTCACCCATCCAAACCTGCCAGGACTTTAGAAGAAATGGAAACAGAAGCAGCTTTTTTGAAGAAAGAACTACAGAGAATGATGCAAGAAGACAATGTGTTAAGTAGATAGCTAATGTAAATAAATGTTGTGAAAATCAGTTTAAATATATGGTGTTTTATTTGGTCTAAACATCGCTATTATTTGAAGCGTAGTGTAATTATAGTCCGTTTGTCTTTACTAGTCAAACAATGTAAACAATATTTTTATAATTTATATTGCACTTGTAAAAAGCAACCGTGACTCTGTGACAGACGAGGAATCGAACCCCGTGTCTTACGCTATCCGGGCGTATGCCCATACCACTCGTCACATTAACAAGCCTGTTGAATTTGCTAGTGCTTTCTTAGCAAACAATTTATGACACTCATTGACATTATTAATAAGATGGTTAATGTAGCTCTCATTAGAATTAATTACAGAAGAAATATTGCAAGTGCATTTCATTATGTCAAATGATTATTTATGTATCACGTTGCCTGTTCAATAATTAACAAATAAAAAATAGAATAACGTTTCTAGAAAGTGGATCATAAATTTTTCAATTTTTCCACACCACGCCGTCAATGTGGATAAATGGACAAAAAGTAAAGTTTTCCACACTAATATGGATTGGTGTGGAAAATCGAAATAACATGTACAAGGGACACACAGTGAGAAAGATCTCATCATTCCTGAGGTGCCAACCGGGAAATGTTTCGATATTCTATTCTAGAAGCGTTTTATTGCTTGAAGGTTGACCTTTTAAAATTCGATTCCAGTAACTGAATTCAGGCTTTTACGAAGGTAAGTACATTAGATGTTAAGGGGATTTAAGAAATATAGCGTGAAAGCCTTCCAGGAGTGAACATTTTACCTTTTTCCTTCGTTTATAAGTACCTGCGGTTGACTTGTAGAAAAAGCACCAAGTCCACAAATATTACCGCTCATTGTGTAATAAAGTTTACATTTTAACTTTTGTTATCCCTTCCTCATGAAAGAACTAAGATGAACGGATTTTGATGTGTCTCAGTTATTTATTTTTTAAATATAAATCTTTGTTTATCTTTATTAGTAGTTTGAGGTAGGCCTTTACCCAGCAGTGGGACAATTATGGCTTGTAAAAAAACTTTAATGCCCAAGACATTAAAAAATATATGACTGGAAGACAATTCTGCATGGAGGTAAGTCTACCCTTTGTACAATAAAACTTAAAATAAATAAATTCATGGATGGAAAGTCATGCTGTAGCATTTTATTATGGCTCTATTATGGTCGATCTATTCATCTAGTCCAGGCCATAGAGAAAAACCGGCCAATTGCGAGTCGGGCTTGCGCACCAAGGGTTCCGTACCATTGACAAATTGAGCAAAAAGGGCAAAAAAATAGCGTTCATTGTATGGGAGCCCCCCTTAAATATTTATTTGTTTTGAGTATTTGTTGTTATAGCGGCAACAGAAATACATAATTTGTAAAAAAAACAACTGTCTAGCTATAGTGGTTCTTGCGATACAGCTAGAGGCCGTACTCTGGACACAAAATCCGATCCAATGGTTATAGCCATCCTTGTCACTCATACCAGGCCGTGTATGCATGTGACAGGGATGGCTATATTCATTGGATCGGGTTTTGTGTCCAGAGTAAGGGGGCTGGTGGCAGACAGGCGGACGGACAGACAGCGAAGTCTTTGTAATAGGGTCCCGTCTTAATCATCATCAACTGCGAAAGTTTCTTAATCAATAATTGCGAAACATTTAAAATATGTTTATGTATGTATATTCTTAGTTATTTATGTGTTTGGTATTTATGCATATAAATTATAAACTGTATATTTAGTTGATAAACCTTGTTGTTGTAAATTATGGTATGTATATAATATTATTATTCTACACTTACTTATTTTGTTGCAATTTTAATATCTATTTACAACACTCTCCTGCACCCATCACAATCTCTCTGCATGACCTAAAGGTATGACTGGGAGAAAATGCTTGTAGTATTTAGTCCACCTTTTGTACTTTTTTATATAAAGTTTTTAAATAAAATAAAATAAATAAATTTGGGTACGGAACCCTAAAAAAAGGTTCGCTTTTGTCTAGGCAATTTTAATGTACTCAGTGTAAGTATTGCCTACTTAAATAAAGTAATGGGACCAAATAAGCGGTTACGAGACAATTCCAATGCACTTTAAACTTGAATAAAACATGAACCCAAATAAGCAGTTGAAGCCAATTTCATTATTTGTGTCCACGAGGCAAAAAATAGTCTATTTGTAATTAGTAACTATCCAGAAAGTTCTATTCTACGAACTAGCTACAACACATAACCTATTCACAATCGATGGCGCACTCTGACATTACATTCATAGAATCCATAGACAATGTGGAATGAATAGTATTGTTCGTATTGTATGTAGTTATTCGGATCGCACGTATTGAATCGAATGATAAAGGCATTACTAAATAATGAGATAGCTATGTTGCAGTACAATAGTCGTAGCAGCCAATTTTGAAACTGCCAGCTTACATAATTGTCAGTTGGTGGCTGAGGTAAACGTCTTACTACTAGGGTAGTTTGAAAACTGACGTGTTATGTTCATACTAAAATATAAAAGCAAAGATAATTGTTTCTACTTATGTACTTAAAAATAATGATGTCTAAAAAAGATCTAAAAAAATAATTAAATGAGAAAAAGAAAAGAAATGTCGTAAAGTAGGTACATAATTGATTGAAACTCCTTCTTCCATAGATAAATTACTTCCTGCAAGTGGGTAGTCGCATAATCTGTTACCTTAAGAGGGGTAACCCAACTGTTTTATGATAGCGTAGTTCTTTCGTTCATTCATTCGTTCTTTCAGTTCGATTTTGCGCGCGCACGCGTCGGTGTTGCGCAGCGCGCGGTTTTTTAATTCTTGGTGCTAATAAAACTCTTACAAATAAATAAATAATAGTGGATACTAAATAATAAACTTTTAAGCAGTAAATTAGTTTTGGTGCGTGGCCAAATACGGTTAAACTCTCTCCGAGTGAGTGCAGTGTAGTGTTGTGTCTCGTTTAAAAAGTGCGTACTTTTTGTAGTGATTTTGTGTTGTGCTTTATAACTGTGATAAAAGAAGACTTCGATGGACGTCGACGGTGCATGGTTGTGCGTTTTCTTCTGTATTCAGTCAAGGTTAGTAGCTTACATCTTTTCATTTCATTTGTCTGATGAACTTTCTTAGGTAGACAAAGTTAATAAAATTGTTCCAACATTCGCCGAGTGGTTAGCGAATATACACGTGTGGTTTTTCAACATACTGTACACTGAAATATCGACTTATCTGAGTAGTATATGTTGATTCGGTAGTGTTTTTTTCAAAGTAATTCTTTTTAATAAATAAATAAATAAACGTTTATTTCAGGCAACAGATAATTAAATACAGGCCCATAAAATAAATACCTTACAGACCATCATACATACAATATAGTCAGAATTAAATACAATCTCAAACAAATTAAACACGCTACTTTGTGTTGTTCGTGGTGTCGCGTAGACTTCCGCGAAAACGCCGGAATACGTCACCCTTCCGCCATAAAATCTACCTTCATGAAGGTCATCATATTAGTCCTATCAAAAGCGTACGATGACATTCATAAAATCGAATTAAAAGGGGATACCTACTCCTGCTAGGGCGCAAGAGCAACGTTTGTTCAAGAAATGAGGCGACGCATAACGATAGGAGCCGGAACACGGTCTTCTATCTCAGACCCTGTTTGGCACCTTTTCAGGCCTTAACTACTTATCAAATTAAAAGTTTTTTCATTCTGCACAACTGAAACTATTACTTAGGTACTTAATTTGGACCATCACATTTCCCTGAAAATATATATAACTGGTCAATTGTTAGGAAGTCAGAATTCACCATACTGCCAGCAACATAGGCAATCGTTGCCGGAAGAATCGTCATTTCGCTTCTCTCCTCCTGAATATATTATCAGCCTGTGCTCGATTTGCGGTGAACTAGTTATAAGTTACAGTCAGAATTCAAAATTAGAGGTTCAGCTAATGTACAAGTACTTTGATACAAAGCAATGTTAGTGTGAGACCTATAGCGATACATTTCATAGTAAGATTTGTATTGAGTAAGATGGAATATCTAGGTAGGGAGGGTTAAGTAATAAATGATTAAGAAGTATGGAATACGTATTTCGTTAGGTAGTGCAATTAATTTATTCTACACTGTCAAACAAGAAGAGGTTATTATATACTGTATATCAGTTTATAAACCTATATGTATATTATGTATAATATAATATTATTAATCTACACTACATATAGTATTTTCTTGCAATTTTTATATCTATTTACAACACTCTCCTGCACCCGTAACAATCTCTCTGCATGACCTAAAGGTATGACTGGGAGATAATGCTTTTAGCATTAACTCGTCAAGTATGTGTAAACGAGACACAATAAAAATTCCATTGTTATGCGACTCTCGGCATTCGTTTGATACCTGACTGATTACGTCCACCTTTTGTACACTTTTATTAATGCAATAAAGTTTTTAAATCAATAAGAGGTGCCTATTTGTTTGTCAATATCTAGTTATTGCATTATAATGATTCAGGTAGGTACTTACAGTTTGAAATTAATAATCGTCTTTTAATTCAAGACTCGTTACATGACTTTACTTGCACATACACCACACACATTATATTTTATTTTTTGTATGTGAATCGTAAAGCAGTTAACAAGACACATTTATAAAGTTTCATCTGTGTAATGTTATCAGTTTCGAAATAAAGTGGCTGTGACATACGGACGGACAGACAGACAGACCTGTTCTTTGCTATTCGGCTACGGAACCCTTAAAAATACTTCTTTCATGAAATTTAAGTGACAACGCAAACGAGGTCGCATCACCCGGCTAGTATTCCGAATCTCTCGGATTTCCTTACGAATGAAGAGGGAAATCTGTTAAAGAGAGAACCCGAGATTTATCCTGTAAATTAGATGTTATTCCTCTCTCCCTGCTTTAATTTGAATTTTAAATTCCCTCCGAATATGAACGAGTGGCCACAGAGTAAGTCTAGGTAGAGTACAAAAGTGTCAAAATAAAATAAAAAAAACTAGAATTAATAAAAAAAATATATTTCAGACCTGTCTGCCCATAATAACAAAATCAAACTAAATTTAATAAAATCAAAATCTAAACACAAAATTTAATTAACTCAATGAAATAAATTTGAATACAAAATTAAATTAAAGTACAATACAATACAAAATCAAATCAAGTCAGAGTCGCCAACCTTTTTAGTCAGATTTTTAAGGCGGTTGATTTCTTAACTTATTTTTAGGGTTCCGTAGCCGAATGGCAAAAAACGGAACCCTTATAGTTTCGTCAAGTCTGTCTGTCTGTCTGTCTGTATGTCTGTCTGTCTGTCTGTCTGTCTGTCTGTCTGTCTGTCCGTCCGTATGTCACAGACACTTTATTCTGAAACTATAAGCATCACATAGCTGAAACTTGGTAAGTAGGTGTATCTTGTTACCGCTTTCCGATTCAGATACAAAAAGTAAGAAAAAATAATATTTACGGGAGGGCTCCCATACATGAAACTAAAACCTAAAAATTTTTTTTACTCAAACCTATGCGTGTGGGGTGTCTATAGATAGGTCTTTGAAAATGATGTTGAGGTTTCTAAAACCATTTTTTCTAAAAGTGTAAGGTTTGAGATATAGACGCTTCCAAAGTGGTAAAATGGGCGTCCCCCCCCATCTAACTTTTGAACTAAGAAAGTGAAAATTTTGAAAAAAATATATGATGTAGATCTCAACAAAAACTTGCAACGAAAATTGGTTTGAAGGAGATCGAACCAGTAGTTTTTTAGATATTGCACATTTTTATCAACCGCAAATATAACTTTGTCTTTCATACAAACACTATGAAAAACAAAGTTATTTTTGCTGTTACAATATATTGTGATGTTTTCGTTAAGTGAAAGTAAGTGGACCCTGAATTCAGTTAAGGGTGGCACGGAACCCTTAGTGCGCGGGTCCGACACGCACTTAACCGGTTTTTTATTTCATGATTTTAAGTTATTACAACAACTGGACCGATTTTGATGAAACTTACACTGTACCCTAAGTTGGAATATACCTGATTGAACGAATCATCTCGCTATGACATCAATCAATTTATTTACCTATTGCATAATGAGAATTTCGTAGACAAATATACAAATCTACTTAATACAAAATATCTAATACGAAATGTTGCACACGTGTTAAGAAGCCTTCATAGATCAACATACTCAAATATTATCAAATTCCAACGATATCATACATACATGTCGAATTGATAACCTCACTTATTTGAAATCGGTAAAAAAAGGTTTTTTTTATCCGAAGTGCAATGCACATCACTCCAAAATCAACGCATCAATTAATTAAATATTTTTTTTCAATAATCATAATTATCATTAATAAAGGTTACAATTGTCAATTAATTCGACTTGTAGCACGACGGATTGAGTTTTTATTTCACTATACCTATCGCTCATGATAGAGGTAAAAATTGGCACGCGTGATTTTCATAGCATAGGGACTTGAGTTGTCTACTTAATAGTTAGGTCTGTGGGCGTGGTTGTGTTTAAAAAGATCATAAAATGGAATTACTACGCGGTTTGCAGGGAGAATTAGGTGCAGGCTTTTCTGTTGTTTTGTCAAAAACACACGTAAAGTGCACCCGTAATACTTACTTTTACCCAAAGTGGGAAAATACTGTTTTCTTTACTTAATTACATTCGAGCGACAATTGTGTTACGTCATAATGTGCAGAGAAAGAGTTTTATTTAGTTACGACTGGAAGAGATTACTTCTAGCATTAAGATTAACTTTTGTACACTTTTATGTGTGCCATAAAATTTTGAAATAAATAAATTAAAATATACTTAACAGTAATGTGAAAAGTTTCTGCAAAATTCCTAACACCTACACAGGAAGGATTTGAAAAAAAAACAAAGCTCAATTTGTGAGTACTTACGTCTATATTTCGCGTAGTTTTCGTTGATTTTTAATTCATTTTCGAATGAAAATCACATGCCATATCCAAGCGAGTAATTCAAAAATAGAGCTCCTGATCATATCATGTTTTTAATCTTCAGTAAAGCTCTTAGCTATTTTTCTCTGAAAAGCTTTATAAAACCTTAGAAAACTACTGAAAAGGCCATTTAAAAATCCCACTTGGTTTCTTATTCCGTGACCCAAGCTCAAAAGCTGCATTAAAAAGTAAAAAAGGCCGCTTCAAACGCAGCTCCTTTCGCCTGAAAAAGGCCAGTTTACACGGTCGTCCTTTCAAACCAGTGTGCTCATAACTTCGGTTCGCGACTGACGTACCGCGCTCCTGAAATTCAGTGAAACTTCTCGATTACAAGTGCAGTGTTTTCGTGTGTTTGTGCTGTGTTTTTTTTGTGTTTTTGTGATGGATGTGTTTGCTGTAGTTTAGTGGGCTGAGATTTGAGGTATGTGATAAAGTAAAAGGCGTAGTAAGAGAAAGTTGTTTTCGTATTATCTTTTGTGTTTTAATCCATTAGGTTAACAAGCCGAAAAGTATGTTCTATTGTTTGCTAGCTAATTGAATTAGGTTTTGGCATCGAATTAGGATAGGTACAGTTAAAAGCAATTGAAAGTTTGTAAGTATAGGTTACCTCTGAAGTTCTCTTGAATTAACTAGTTTCTTCGTTTAGTATTCAGTCAATGTAAGTGGCTGAATTAAGTCTAGACTATGCTTCTATCTCTACAACATTATTGGCAAATATAAGAGACTAGCAGTCTCGACAAACTACCTTTACCCTTTTTGTCCTATTCGATGTGTCGAAGAATTTAACACAGTAAAAATCATGAAAATCTGTCTACCCGTTCTTGAGTTATAAGTGTAACTAACACGACTTTCTTTAAAGCAAATATCGGATTTCCCATATAAGTTCTACCCCCTTTCAATGGTGATTTTTGGAATAAAAACTATCCTTCTTCCTTTCCTGAGATCTATCCCTTTTGTTCATCTTTCCTACCTACATAAAATAAAATTGTGCTAGGTACACCACTTATAACTCGAAAATGGGTGAACCGATTTTCATGGTTTTCACTTTGTTGGATTCGTTACCATCCCGAATAGGATGATAACCATAAAACGGGGCCGGGGCGGAACGGGGCCGAAGACGAAACAAAGTTCGCTGGTACCGCTAGTTTTTAATATTATCAGGGATTCAACATTGGGATGTTAGGATTTATATCTTATGAGGATTACTACATAATATGATTCCCATAGGAAAAGAAAATACGTAGATTTTTCCTATTTCTCTTTTGTACTTGTCACGTCTTGCCTCGATAATAATAATACTAATATAACTCTATTGTACAGCACAAAGTAAATTACAGTTTATAAGCTCTAAGTAAATGTACAATACAACTAAGGCGGCCTTATCGATGTTAAATAACCCACTGACAGTATGAGAATATGAAAGCTAATTTTATCCGACAGTTAAAAAGGCGGTTTTCAATTTACAGTGACTTCCGTGGTGCAGTGGCTAAGCACGCTGGGTTTCAAGGCGTCGCCGCCCCGAGGTCCTTAATTCGATGCCCAGTCGGCTTTTTTTATGTTTCAACAGGTTATCCATTTCGGGCATACAATAATTATAAAGATGCAGTCTAAATTGATAATAACATAATTTAGTCAAGAAGCATAAATTGTATTAAATAGTCAATTTATTGATTATTACAATATTCGTCCAGCGTATAAAACATTTTAGAAGCAACCATTCTTTTAGTTTTCTCTTGAAAAGAGGAGAGTCAATGTAGAAATAATAATTTTCCATACTATTATCTCGGGTCTGGATATTGTGGAACCACTGTTGTTTCTGATTTCCATAACACAAGTGCATTCTACATACTTTGGGGTTAAAGCAATGTAATTCTCTGTACTGTACGGAAGCTGTGGTAGCTCCTAGTGAGTCTAAGTAAATGAATTTATATTTTATGTGATTGGTGCCCATTATTTTTATTTAACTTCCTAGCAGCTTCTCCCAACTCCCAAGTAAATATCATATCTCATTAAATATCTTCTTCTTCTTCCTTCCCTATTCCCATCATCTGTGGTCGGGTCTCCTCACACATCTGCGCCAGGATATTCTATCCTGGGTGGTCTTCTCTAGCATTTGGGCTTCCTCGAGGTCTCTCTTAATCCCTCAAGGCCTCTGCCTTTCTTTTGTTCATGCAGGTTTAGAGCGAAACTGTGTCATCCGTACTGTGTCATACCGTGTCATCTCATGAATTAAGAAAATATGCCTATTTGCTATTCAAATGTATTACTATACTTTTGTAAAGATTCATAAACATCCATAAAGTAGATTTTGTGTGAAGAAGTAACAAACATATAAACATCCATTTTCACAAACTTTGTCATTTATTAGTTGGATTTGACCTATAAATGTGAACGTTTTGTAACATCGCTGCAACTGACATCTTATGCTGTTTTCACCGTTTTACCCAAGCGAATATTTTGTGAACAAACAGATTATATAAGCTTGGGTACATAATAATGCTAAGTGATACCACTGAGTATTTGGTATCACTGTGTAGGCGGAGTTATCACAAAAATACAGATTAAGTAATATCCTGAAATATACAAATGATACTCGCGTAGTATGAAACATAAAAGTGGCTTCCTAATCAACATCTGTGAGTGTATCACTTTTAAAGCGAAATGAAGGAATAAGAATTTGAATTTGTGTCGTGCATTCGTGCATAAATATGTTATCATTTTAACCCCCGACGCAAAAAAGAGGGGGGTTATAAGTTTAACGTGTCTGCGTATCTGTCTGTGGTATTGTAGCTCCCAAACGGATAAACCGATTTGCGTATTTTTTTTTTATTTTCATAAAAAATTTTTTTTGCGACGAGTTCATTTAAATCTTTTATTTATGGCTTAACCTTTCTTTACAAAAAGATTTATGAATCTACACGTAAACACAGATTTTCTACACTTTTATTTGACATTTCAAAAACATAATACATAAAATATCTACTTTATAAAAATAAGTCTGGTTTTCCTCCCTGACGCTGTAACTCCAGAACGCGGGAACCGATTTCCACGGTTTTGCATTCGTTGGAAAGGTCTCGGGATCCGTGAGGTTTATAGCAAAGAAAATTCCCATAAAACGGGGCCGGGGCGGGACGGGGCTGGGGGCGAAACGAAGTTCGCTGGGACCGCTAGTTCATTTATATTTATGTAAGTACGTGCAAGGACACCGCCGCCTTACCACTACCATTTCATTTAGGTACCACTATAAAAAAACGCTTGCAGACATCACAAAAACAGGCGTAATTTCAAACAAAACACAAGCGATTTTGGCTCATTAACTGGGAAGGCGGCGGTGTCATCGATATCACTTTTTAATCGTCCTTAATTATTACAGAGTAGTTTTATTACTAGCGTTTTTAAAACTAATTCAATTGGCATTCATAAAGTTGAGAAGCTAAGAAGTTAGTGGACAGAACTGTTGAGGTCACCACCGCCTAACCACCTTGAGAGCCAACATCGCTTGAACGTCGCGTTGAAGTTTGTTCGGAGTGACGAATGTTTTTGTGTCAGGTGTGCAAGCGATTTGCGTTTGAAAGTGATAGGACAGCATGGACCTCGAACATAAAACCTGTTCTTTATTAAAAAAATATTTGTAAAAGAACTCTAAAACGCTAATCACAGGAACGAAGCCTTAAAATTACGATTCGCTTTGAAAATGGAACCATTAAGTGATATTTGATAGCGCCCAAAAGAAAAGCAATTATCATAATAGCCCTTAGTTTTTTTAATTATCATTTTCATAATTGTAAGACAGAATTACTTACATCGAGTAATTATTTCTTCGAATAATGATAAGAGACACGCGAATGGTTATTTGGTATGATGTAACAAATACATTGAGTTTGAAATAAGTAAAGTTACTTCTTTTGTAGGAGATAATACCGTAGTTAGATTCAAATTCTGGTTTCCTTCTTGCCTTCCACACTGCAGTTCAAGCACCTGGGGTTTCCAGCCTCTCAATATCCAGTCAAAAGCCTTCCCTGATGGGTACTATATCTTCAGCCTTCTGCCAGTACTGATGCTGCTGCTTCTCAACACCAGGGGCGCGGCGTTTACTCGCAATGGCATAGGATCGTCACTGAATATATTATAAGTTACTAGCTTTTGCCAGCGACTTCGTCCGCGTGGAAAAGTGACTTCTTTCTCCCGTTTTTTACACATTTACCACTATATCTTTGCTCCTATTGGTCGTAGCGTAATGTTATATAGCCTATAGCCTTCCTCGATAACTGGACTATCCAACACAAAAAGAATTATTCAATTCGAACCAGTAGTTTCGGAGATTAGCGCGTTCAAACAAACAAACAAACAAACAAACAAACAAACAAACAAACAAACTCTTCAGCTTTATAATATTAGTATAGATAAAAGAGCATTAAGTACACGAAGAGACGAGAACATAGTGCGAGTCAAGCTACTCCCAGCGCCATCTAGTAGTGCGCGTCGACAACTCCTCCACGTATAGGCCGCCGAAACCGTCTTTTTGCCTTCGTATGGTATGGTGTTACAAAGTTAAATAGAGAAGTCCATCCCACTAGACTCCCCACTACATCCTGGTAATCCTGCCGCTGTTTGGTCGGGGACTGCTTATTCAACATATTCGCAGCTAACCACCATATCTGGTGGCTGAACACTATGACCCTAGTAGCAGCTAGTAGAATACAGCTCAGTCCTAGCCTTAAATTATTCTAATGGATGCATTTATCGCTATATTTTTATGTTCATTTTATCAAAATGTTAATCGTCCTTCAGCCCAAAATAACTTTTTACAAAGGTTTCACCGCTCAAAGCTATGCTTCCATATCCCTTATCTCTTATCAGTAGTATTAATTAGTGTTGTCCATCAAGCGTGTTATCGATAAAGCTAAATAATAGCGGCTGTTAACACTGAACTGATAATAGTAGTGATAGTATCTGACATCTTTAAATAGTAGAAATTAACTAATATCTTTTAGACGGACCGTTAGTTTCGGAAAGAAAGAACTACATATTTATCCAACTTCAAAGAAGGCTTCTCATTAAGAATTCAATTAAAGGTAGTTTTTGGTTTGACTTGTTTATATTTGTATGTATGAATGTTTGTCCGCGATTACATACCGTTTGGCTGAAAATATTGTTATGGAAAGTTAAAATGACAAATAATAAGAACACTATAGTCAGCTTTGATTAAAGTAAAATAGCGGTAGATTTGGCATGTCATACTAATTGTTTGCTAAAAAATGGCACTACACATTCCTTACGTCACACGTCTTATAAATGTCACCCGCGCACGCAATCCCGATTGCAAGTATTGCAACTGAAGGCAATTAGGCGACGGGGGCCTGATTTTAGCGGTCCACTTTCGAGTGGCGCGTCACCTATCTTCCGCTATTTTACTTTAATCAAAGATAGTCAGCGTGTTTCTAATGATAGTGTGATCGCCATCAAACATACAAATTGTTTGCATAAAAGATAATTTGTGTAACCTAAGGTTTTACCATTAGCTCCTTGAGCCCAGCAGAAACCACTACCTCAGACAATATAATAAATAATACATTCGTTTTAATTTTTAATATACCTAAGAACACTTGGGATAAAATTATCTGTGACAAAAAAAAACTAAATCAAAATCGGTTCTTCTGTTTGGGAGCTAAAATACCACAGACAACCTCGTTAAAATTATAAAAGCCCTCTCTTTTTAGGGTTCCGTAGCCGAATGGCAAAAAACCGGTTAAGTGCGTGTCGGACCCGCGCACTGAGGGTTCCGTGCCACCCTTAACTGAATTCAGGGTCCACTTTCTGTCACTTAACGAAAACATCACAATATATTGCGACAGCAAAAATAACTTTGTTTTTCATAGTGTTTGTATGAAAACAAAGTTATATTTGCGGTTGATAAAAATGTGCCATATCTCAAAAACTACTGGTTCGATCTCCTTCAAACCAATTTTCGTTGCAAGTTTTTGTTGAGATCTACATCACATATTTTTTTTCAAAATTTTCACTTTCTTAGTTCAAAAGTTAGATGGGGGGGGGGGACGCCCATTTTACCACTTTGGAGGCGTCTATATCTCAAACCTTACACTTTAAGAAAAAATGGTTTTAGAAACCTCAACATCATTTTAAAAGACCTATCCATAGACACCCCACACGCATAGGTTGAAGAAAAAAAAAATTTTTAGATTTTAGTTTTATGTATGGGAGCCCCCCCTTAAATATTATTTTTTCTTATTTTTTGTATCTGAATCAGAAAGCGGTGAACAAAATACACCTACCTACCAAGTTTCAGCTATGTGATGATTATAGTTTCAGAATATAGTGGCTGTGACATACGGACGGACAGACAGACAGACAGACAGACAGACTTGACGAAACTATAAGGGTTCCGTTTTTTGCCATTCGGCTACGGAACCCTAAAACGGAACCCTTATAGTTTCGTCAAGTCTGTCTGTCTGTCTGTCTGTCTGTCTGTCCGTCCGTCCGTATGTCTCAGCCACTTTATTCTGAAACTATAAGCATCACATAGCTGAAACTTGGTAGGTAGGTGCATCTTGTTCACCGCTTTCCGATTCAGATACAAAAAGTAAGAAAAAATAATATTTAAGGGGGGGCTCCCATACATGAAACTAAAATAAAAAAATTTTTTTTACTCATACCTATACGTGCGGGGTGTTTATGGATAGGTCTTTAAAAATGATGTTGAGGTTTCTAAAACCATTTTTTCTAAGAGTGTAAGGTTTGAGATATAGACGCTTCCAAAGTGGTAAAATGGGCGTCCCCCCCATCTAACTTTTGAACTAAGAAAGTGAAAATTTTGAAAAAAATATATGATGTAGATCTCAACAAAAACTTGCAACAAAAATTAGTTTGAAGGAGATCGAACCAGTAGTTTTTGAGATATTGCACATTTTTATCAACCGCAAATATAACTTTGTCTTTCATACAAACACTATGAAAAACAAAGTTATTTTTGCTGTTACAATATATTGTGATGTTTTCGTTAAGTGAAAGTAAGTGGACCCTGAATTCAGTTAAGGGTGGCACGGAACCCTCAGTGCGCGGGTCCGACACGCACTTAACCGGTTTTTTGAGTCAGGGGTTAATACATAAGAGCCCGCTACCTTACTCGTATCTGCCATTAATAATTGTAACAACATCATTGGATTCGTAGCGTAACACAGTGGCTTCTGAACACAATATTTTTCGCCAGTTCCACCATGAATTTCCATCAGCAAAAGCTCGGTTAAATAAAGTTCAGTAAAAGAATACAGTGACCTTAAGTTGATAATTCAGTATCGATATATCGACAACCCTACAGCCGGCACAGCCAGTGCATTAGTTAATACGTTCCGAGTAGCTCCCGATAGCGTTCCTGGTACGTGCTTTTGTGCAAGAGTGAATGTTCAGTCAACAGCACATCAGGTTAAACATTTTTTGTTGAAAACTAACCCTTATTACAACTGCATAAGACACCGCAGTGTTTACCTTGACGTGGTTTAGCCGTACAATGTAATGTAAGCACAGGTTGACACACTTGTATGAATTTACTTGTTGAAAGGCTATGCATACAGTTATTATGATTTGTCTATAGAATTGTGGCATGGCATTTTTCTGTGAATAAATAAATATTGAAATATATGCGCCAAATAGACAAAATAAGGTTCTGTTAGGAATAGATACTTGCAATTTTACTGACCATGTGACATACCTACTTCCTATTAAATAAATAAAAAAATATGAGTTAGGCAAGACACCATTAATTGTCTTGGTTTCTAACTTAGTATTTTTCTTCCTTGACTTACGAATACAATGATTATGACGGGGGCGTCTCCCATAAATACTTAAATACACATAATTTAATAATCCATGAATTAGGCACAAATGTCTGTGATCATTACATAAACATTTGCCCCTTGCGGGACTCGAACCCACGACCGCTGGCGTAGTAGTCAGAAGCGCTAACCACTAAAATAAATAAATAAATATGCGCCAGACAACACACCAATTGTCTGGTTTCGTGGTAAGGATTTATCTTCCTTGTGGTACGAAGTACCAGACAACGATTATGACGGGCGTCTCCCATAAATACTTAAATACATATAACAACCATGACTTAGGTACAAATGTTCGTGAACATCACACAAACACTTGCCCGTTGCGGGATTCGAACCCGCGACCGCTGGCGTAGTAGTCAGAAGCGCTAACCACTACACCAACCGTGTCGTCAATATCATAATATACTACCATGATTCAGATTTGATGATCAAGTCAGATGGCCATATGAACCATTGATTCTATCCTTCATTCCCAGAGTTTAAATTATTATTCTATCATCATCATCATTATCAGCCAAAGGACGTCCACTGCTGAACATAGGCCTCCCCCACGTCTTTCCACAGCGACCACAAGCGGTCTGTATCGAATTTGATTCAGCGATCTTTACAAGGTCGTCCGTCCATCATGTCGGTGGATGTCCTACGCTGCGTTTTTTTTACTATTCCATTATTATTATTCGACTAGGTTTAAATGTTAAACAAAACTGAACCATGTTTGTCCATATTCCCAGCAATTTGTTTTGACCTCCTAAAAGTTTCATCATAAAATAAAATGTTTAAGTGAAATAATAAATCTTCAGTATCAATAAAATTTGCATAAATATCTTGGGTAACGCCGGAAAATAAGGAAACTTGGGAAAATGGGGCATAGTCAACAATAATATCAAGTTGAATTATGGGAAGCAAACAAAGTGTATCTAATACGCTCTCTATATATTTTAATTTCCTATTCTGACATAGTTTAACCAACGACCAAACAAGGAATGTCAAAGTTTTGACATTTCACCGCAAAAATTCAATTTTCTGAGTTTTTGCTGTTTCAAATATCCGTTTAACTAACGAAGATAGCTAGCTACCTTGAAATCAATCTTAAAAAAAATATTTTTTAGGTTTCCGTAGCCGAATGGCAAAAATCGGAAGTTCAATTGTCGCAAAAATTACTTATAATCGATTTTTTCCCGTGTGGATTCGATCTAAAACGCGTTGCAATATTCTAGGGAAAAAAATAAGTGTATCCACTTGTAAAAAACTACCACACGAGAGAGGATCAATTACATAAATATCGTGACTCTGAGAAAGAAAAACTGTTTTTTACTTTAAAAAAAAAACGATTTGTGAACTTTTTACGATTGTATAATGCATGAGAATTGCGGCCCTGAATAATTTATCATACGATAACCATAATAAATTGTTTCAAAATATATACTAAGAAACCAGGCTTATTAATAGAAGCTTTCTCCGCGAAAAACGGCATAATATTTACATACCGTAGTAAAGATGTATTTTCTTGAAAATGACCTCGATTCTTATTTTACCAGAACAAAACAGGCCATAACTTAAGAAAAGTTCTAACTTGGACACATTTTCTCGTAATAACAATACAACTGGACTCAAAAACTTATGCAATAACACTCCAGATTGTATTGAAAGTTTTCAATGGGCTCAATTCCAAGGTGCCATTAACTAAGACTAAAATGCATGCCTTTTTCCCTGCCTATAAACAAAAAGAGACGAAGTAACATTATTTATAGGCATTCTAGTTATCTACAATGTCTATGAATTATGTTAATTATGTAAAGAGAAATATGACATACAATTTTGCGATGTTTCAAGAAAACGTGACTAAACATCGCAAATATGTATGTCATATTTTTCTTAGCAAATGACAGCTATTTGTTTGAGTTTGACATTTCTTAATAATTTTAATCTGTTTCCTTCGTTTTTTAAACTGAGAATGAGAAATGAATTGTTTCTTATAGATATTAGCCGCATATATTACTAATTTGAGTTTAACAATTTGTCAAATTTAAATGGAAAGAATGTCAAATCAATCAAACTTTGATTAAGTCTTTTAAAAAAACACTAGCATCCCCTTGGAGGCTAAACTATAGTAAAGTATAGTGTTTAAGTGTTTTGCTTTGATTTTATTGTATTGTATGTATACTGTTTCTGAAATAAATGTTTTCAATTCCAATAGCCGATGGCACTTCAGAATTGAGCCCAGTTTCAAGTCTTGCGAGTTGTAACTTGGGATACACTTGTACTTTGCAAATTGAAATAAGTTTAAATACTTTACAGTTTGTGAATTAAGTTAATATTGAGTGGGAGATCGACAATGGAAACTTTAAGTTCCGAAGTAATTGAATTATAGCACGTATAATGTGTTTACTCCACACTCTTAAGGATTCTATAGAAATAACTTTTGGGATGAATAGCAGTTGAATTTCAACATATATATAGACAACGTTTATCCACGACTTCAGTGTTCTGTCTTTTATTTATTTATTTGTACTTTATTGCACAACCAAAATTTGTAAAAAAGATCTACTTAACGCCATGGTAGTCATTACTTTGGGCGAAGCAGAAATGAATGTGGGCGGTGCGAAAAAGAAATAAAATGCAGTTTTCTATAGTATAGTGCAATGTCTTGGAGCTACAGGACCTCAGGTATGATTGTATGAGTTAAATAAGCTTATTCTAAAAAAAATACATTATACCCAAATTATAAATATTTAAGTTTTTTAAAAGAAACCTCTTCACAGCATGTCGAATTGAAACACAATTTTTACAACGAAAGGATTTCGTAGCAACGCGCCCTCGCGCTCGCGCTATGAAATGCTACGCCGTAACTAAAGCTACGAAGAGCCGACCGGGCGTTGGTAGTTCTTCGACTAGCAACATAATTGATTTTGTGGGTTTTCCTATAAACAATTTTTTCTTGGCATCAGTATCGTTTGTACAACTACCCTAGAGTCAGAGGTCGCTGACCAAAACTACCTGTAAGATAGATTGAAAAATCGAGACCGCGTTCATGAGGGGTGCGGGTGGCGGGGATACTACATCCGCCCGCACCCCTAAAGCTCCCCGCTCTCCCCCCCCTACGCTCTTGTGCCCTGCAGGCAGACTCAATGAAGCTGTTTACCTATAGCAATAATTTGATTTATTTGAATTTAGTTAGTAAGGCATTTTTTAAACTAAGTTCAAAATGTTATAGTCAAAAAAAACTGTTGTAAACATTTTGGTACCTACTGGGAATATAATAAGGAAGTAATCGATTGATACCACATTCACGAAAATCGGCTTAGTAGTTTAGCCGCAAATATGAAACCCACATACATAGATACATACACTGTTAACATCAAATCATAACCCTCTTTTTGGCTTATCCTTGGTACAAAGGAGATTGACCATAATAGCAATAATATCACAGAATACGCATAGTCTATATTTTGTGTTATCTTATAATGTACTCTGTGAGTAAATTCAATGGACCTCACTTGTTTTCTGTCTATCTTACTCAAACCGAGCTAACATCTGGGGCATCTAATCGACTGTCAAACGTGATATCTAATTTTCCGCAGTACTGGCTTGCTTCAAGCCAGCTGGAAGGTAAACCTTTTACATGCCCCGACACAAAAATAGAAAGGTGTTATATGTTTAATGTGTCTCTCTGTGTATCTGCTTGTGGTATCTCTGTTTGTGGTATCGTAGCTCCCAGACGGATGGACCGATTTTCGTTTAGTTTTTTTTTGTGTCATTGAAAATTTTATCCCGAGTGGTCTTAGCCATGTTTCATGGAAACCTATCCAGGAGGCGTATTGTGATCCAACATTTGTGTCAAAATTGGATCGCACAGTAAACACATTCGAAAATTCTGTCTTGAAAATTAAATGTCTTGAAAACTTTTAAACAATTTACTTTAATTTAAATGAATCCATGAGTGAGGACTTAAATTTACGTAGCGAATAAGGCATATCAACAACATTTATTGCACAAATCATAGTGTATAATGGACTTAATGTTAAAAGCATTTTCTGCCAGTCCACCTTTAGGTCATGCAGAGAGATGATAACGTTTTCGACCAAGACTGTCGCGTGTCATGCACGGAGCATGTCAGTGTTGCTCTCGTTCCATATAACGGTGAGACAGAACGCTGTAGATCCGTTCAGTGGGCAACGTAGAGCGTATCGTGTTGCTTTTAGTGTCTAATACGCTCCGTACCGCTACCGTGCTGGTAATTGTATGGTATTGTGAAGTGGGCCCAGTCCTTTAACTTTTTTTTTTAACTTTGACGACGCGTTTTGTGTATTGGTTAGCGCTCCTGACTATTACGCCGGCCGTCGCGGGTTCGAATCCCGCAAGGGGCAAATGTTAGTGTGATGAGCATGAACATTTGTACCTTAGTCATGGATGTTATATGTATTTAAGTATTTATGGGAGACGCCCCCGTCATAATCTTTGTCTGGTACTTCGTAACACCAGGAAGAAAAAATTCCTTACCACGAAACCAGTTTATTGGTGTGTTGTCTGGCGCATATTTTAAGCTTACATACAGAATGATTCCAGTACGTATATCTGCTGGAATCAACCATAAAAGCTTCTCTTACTTAACAGTAGACAGTATTCGTAAGTAGTTGAACAAACGAAAAAACAAATTCGCTTTTCGCCTGAATGGGTAGAATCAGTAACTTGGACTGGCTAGTGGTTTAAGATACAAACTTACGGAACCATTAGTTACTTACGGATCTTAAAGAGCTAGGCTCGAGTTTTTCTTTCATCTTCTTAAAAACTCCAAATTAGGGAAGAAAATGTGGTGGTTTCCCTCGTGTCTTCCACACTGCAACTTAAGAACCGGGGGTTTTCCGCCTCTGAATACCCAGTCAACAGCCTTTCCTGATATACTATATCTTCAGCCTTCTGCCAGTACTGATGTTGCTTTGCTGCTACCCAACAACAGGGGAACGCTTATTTGATGGCAATTCAATTCTTTATTTACAAAGAAACACGGTACATTTGGCGGCGTTTACTCGCCATGACACAGGAACGTGACTGATTATTGTAGCTTTTAATAGAGAAGCTCATACTACTAGACTTTCTACTGTATTCTGGTAATACTGCCGCAGTTTTATCGGGGACTGCTTATTTAACACGTTCCGGGACAGTGCCCGCCTACAGGCGTGAAAACAATAAAACATCTATTGTGTCTGGAGTAGTGTCCCGGAACGTGTTAACATATTCGCAGCTCACCACCATATCTGGTGGTCGTTCACTATCCGCCATCCGTGATCCTGCTAGTAGTACTTTGAAAATTTTCGGTTGAATACATTATGAAGATTTATTTTACCGTAATCTATATAGAGGTACGAGTATATAAAAGAAAGTCGTGTTAGTTACTCCACTTATAACTCAAGAACGGCTTAACCGATTTAGCTGAAAATTGGCAGGGAGGTAGTTTAGAGCCAGGAGAAGGACATAAAATACTTTTTATCCCGTTAGACGGGGCCGGGGCTGGGGTGGGATGGGGCCGGGGCGAAACGGTGGGGAGGTAGCTTAGAACCAGGAGAAGGACATAGGATCCTTTTTATCCCGTTCAACGGGGCCGGGGCTTGGGAGGGACGGGGCCGGGGCGAAACAAAGTTCGCTGGGACCGCTAGTGACTTATAAATTGGACCATCGATCAGGCCAATCGTGCACATTGAAACTTTTTCAATTATCTCCCACTTTGGCACCCCGAATCTCGGACGTTCGGGCACATTCCCTGAATAAGTAATTTGTTGGATTCTATACTAACTACGGAACCTGTATTTTTTGTGGTCTTTCTTTACTTCTTTTTTATTAGCTTTTGTTTCTATGTAAAAATCAGTGGTAAAAATCAACTATCAATGAATAGCAGTTCTCCGCAACTTTGGTCCGCATCATAATCATCAAATTTAAGAGCAGGCTCTTGTCGGTGGAGTTTATTTCCTAAATTCCATATTAGGGAAGATAGTGTGGTGGTTTCCCTCTTGTCTTCTACATCGCAGTTTAGGAACCGGGGGTTTTCACTTCAGAATACTCAGTAAAAATCTTTTCCTGATATACGAAATCGTCAGCCTTCTGTCAGTACTGATGTTGCTGCTACCCAGTACCATTGGAACGCTTATGTAAATGACAGCATTTACTAGCCATATCACAGCAGCGTCACTGAATGTTGTAGCTTTTAATAGAAAACCCCATTCCACTAGACTCCCCACTACATTCTGGTAATCCTGCCGCTGCTTGGTCGGGGACTGTTTATTCAAACTATTCGCAGCTAACCGCCATATCTGGTGGCCGGTCACTATCCGCCACCTGTAACCCTACAGCTACAGCTCAGCCCTAACTTTATCCGCGTTCTTGTTAAAAGTTTAATTGAAGATCCACTCCCATTGGTTATATGCGTGATGTTATACTTTACTTGTAAAACCTTACGAATCTACATAATTATATGTAGATACGAAACCTTCAAAGCATTAGAAAAGCAATGGCTCGGATAACCTGTTTCCAAATCGTTGGGTCTGTCCTTACAGATTGTACCTTGATCTTTGCGGAAAAAAAATGCGACGTAACTTAAGATGTCTTATACGTAAACTTGGTACCGAAGGCGCAGCGTAGGACGTCCACCGACAAGATGGACAAACGACCTTGTAAAGATCGCAGGATCACACTGGATGCAGACCGCTCACAACTGGTTGCTGTGGAAAACTGTGGGGAAAGCCTATGTTTAGCAGTGGACGTTCTTTAGGTGATAATGATGATGATGATGAATATTTCTTAGCCGTAATTCGGTAAAATAACAAAAATTATTGTTAAGCTAAGTAACTTAAACATTTCGGTGTACCTACTCAATCCAGTGTCGCAGTCACGTCAACCTTCATTAACATTAATTAAAAATGTACATGCCTAATGTATTTCAGCCAAAAAATAAGTCGAAAGGACCAGGGTGCGTATTGCGATCCAGTTTTGACACTTAAAACGCTCTGCTTTACTGTCAAATTAGCAATTCTTATTTCAATTACGCATTATATTGATAATATTACTATAATATAACAATATAAATATTAATATTCATACCATTGTAGTATTATTATAATATTATTATATTGATAATATTCGTTTACACTGAGTGGGAATTGTACTGCCTCGGAATTGAACAGATAAAGTTGGATCGCAATACGCCCCCAGTATTCAGACCTATCTGGAATGCGTCCAATTCAGGTAGGTAGGTACGAGTAGGTATGGTGCGATGGCACGTCTTAGGCCAAGGCTAGATTCTTACAGGAGGGCGAGGGACTACTACATTATTTCGGGGATAATCTATCTATTGGGGACGCGACGCCCATGACAAATATCTGCTCCAATTTTCATGAAAAAAGTTCACCGATAGAATTTCTTTTTCAAAGAAAACACAGTTGCTTTAAATGGGTCACGATTTTATGCATTTCGTTTTTTTCCGTGTGGCAGTTTTCAAGTGTGCATACTCGTATAATGTGTGAATTTTCGGTAAACCGGTCAAACTCGTGATCGAATTACCATACGTAAAAGTTTGACTGACGTGAGAAATGAGGCCTTGGAGATTTGGATAAGGAACTACGACTACGTTTTACTTCAACCGTAGTTCAACTATTAGAAAATTCTCCTACTAATTTTCGGTAATGGCGGCCCCACTCAACAGAGATAAGCCAGAATGTATCATAGTGTCCAGATGTGTGCACAATACACAAGTGCACTCTCTGTAACTTCACTCTCATTAATTAGGACCAACGGCTTAACGTGCGCACCGAGGCACGGGGGTGCATATTTGCTTTGGAATTTTAAACTGAGTCAAATCATCAAATGAGATGGAAATCAAACAAAAAGTTTAGTTAGAATAACTTGAGTTTACTAAAAACAAGAAACTTTGAAACTAAAAGTAAATATTTCATATTCAATTTATTCGCATTTCAATGGCATTAAATTGAAAGTTTATTCCGTAGCTCGAATCAAATATGGCGTGAATATTACGTGAGCCAACTGTGCAAGGCATTCGCGCTTTTCGACAGTAGGATAACCAATTTTTTGCATTTAGAGAGACAATCCTATCGGAGGGATTTAACATGGGTCTGCTAAAACCTCAAATCATCACTACATAGTATAAAACAAAGTCGCTTTCTCTGTCCCTATGTCCCTTTGTATGCTTAAATCTTTGAAACTACGCAACGGATTTTGATGCGGTTTTTAATAGAAGAGTGATTCAAGAGGAAGGTTTATATGTATAATAACATCTATTAAATAGTGGAGAAGCACTGTTATTTTTGAGGTTTCTAATGTGATGTCGTCAATAATTAATTTTTTTCCGCTTACATTGCAAACGCAGGCTGAACCCTACGAGTTTTATCAAAATAATGTACCAAGTATTGTACACATTGAAAAGGTCTACAGAAAAGTCCGTGATGGTATATGTCATACTAATCACATAGGCTATATATTTTATACCCGTGCGAAGCCGGAGCGGGCCGCTATGTTTTTATATACAACGTTCACAGTTTTTCTGTAGTGTATTTAGTATCAGCATTGCACCCGTGCGAAGTCGGGGCGGGTCGCTAGTCTTGAATAAAAAAACAAATCAGCGCAAAAGTTCTCTCCCAGACTCGGAAGAGTTTAGAGTTTAGTTTAGCAAACAACCATCTTTCTTGCAAAACTGACCAAATTGTGACATTATCTTTTGGGTTTACCTTTGCATTGATACATAAAAATATCAATAACTAATATCGACAATTCATAGCGCAGTGATGGCAGCGTTTTAGTAGCTATACCGAAGTTAAGCAACTTACGGCGGGGTCGTTTGGATGGGTGACCATATAAGTAACGTATATCACAAGAATGTCCATGCTGCTGGAGGGATGTTCAGCAGTTGGTCCCGGCTAATATCAGTGGATATTAGTCGTTAAGCCTAGTCCCCTGACTTGCCCTATGGGCTGACTTGACTAAATAAAATCTCACAGCAATCGGTTGGTCGCTTGCCTTACAAACACCCCTCCGCCAATCCGCACTGAGCCCGCGTGGTGGAGTAGGTATGACTCATACTTGAAGTACGGCCTTTGTCCAGCAGTGGGATGCGCTCACAGGCTAACATAACTTTTTTGTCAATATTGAAACGTGATAAACAAATGGAAATACGGTATTATACATAATACACTATAGATAAACTTCAAATCGTACCCTCAAGAACGTTGTATCCAATTGGCATACAATATTAGTGTCATTTTCCAATTCTACCACAGCTAAAATAAGGCTCTATATTTAGTCCTTATATTACATCTCAAGAACTGTAATCCATGGTAACCCTCTACCCCTTCGCGTTTTATTCGTCCCCTGAGGGACACCAAGCAACCCCCATCGATCGTCGTGCAGGCAGTTGAATCTACGCTTCGCTTTTTCCGCTTTCCTCTTTCGTATTAAAGCTGAGCGGTATTTTTATGTTTGCTTTGTGCAAAGGATATGGGTGTTGGTTTTAACATGTGTTCTTTTAGTTGGAAAATCTTTGGCACATCGATAGTACGGGACTCATGCCCCTTATTACAAAAAATATAGTTCTATACTACGTTTAAACCAAGACTAAAATCATCCTACCGTTTAGAAAAGTATACCTACATTATTGAGTGCTGTCATTAAGACATTATTTTTAAATTGGTCGGTTAATAACTGGGTACGGTTTCTACGAAACGAATGAACGACGGATTTTAGCAGTCTATGTAGGTATTAGGTATTACACATTAATACCCACATACATAGGGTATTTATGTGTGTTCCAAGTTTGCGGCAAAAAATGTTAACCGATTTTGTTGGATGAGGTGAGGTATCAGTCGATGCCTTAATAATGTCCGGGTAATATAGGCTACCTTTTGTTAAAAAAAGCAAAATAGAGAATCCTGCAACAATATTCTAGAGGGTATTATGAAAGAAAAGGTTTGCGAATAGTGTTCAAATGAAATTCTGAGTATATATTTTTTATTCGTATTTGGGCTATAGTTAGCTAAACTATTTATTTAACTGACACGTGTCGTCCGTTTGTAGCTTCACCAAAAAGCCTAAACTATTTCTGCACGAGACAGCAGAAAAAACTGTTTCGCAAATACGAAACTTTTGGCAATTTATCTCCGTTCATTGAAAAAAGGGAAAATAAAAGTTGCGCGACCGAAAACGTACGCAGCTAAACGTTTCAAGTAAGACTGATGGACAGAATTCGGTGATTCGCGTGAATAGGTTTGTTTCTAAAGCACTAGCGGTTGTCTACGACTTTGCCTGTTCAAGTCGAATTTCAACTCGCATTTAGACCCTTTACACACTGCGACGTTAGTGTCGATGCAGTCGCGATACGCATCGATACGGCATCGCTACCGTTTTTCTGCATCGATTCTAACGCTGTTAAAATTAGCGCAGTGTGTTAAGGTTGACATTTTGCGACTACATCGATGCGCATCGCGACTGCATCGCGTTTGCATCGCTGCTAAAAGTCGCAGTATGTGAAGGCTCTTAGGTTTAAGTTACATAAAACCTTTGTGAGTGACCTCTGTGCAAAGTTTCATTGTGTTTGTTTTTAATACTTAATGTCGGAGTTTTATTAACCCCCGACGCAAAAAGAGGGTTATAAGTTTGAACGCTATGTGTCTGTCCTAGGTCCTTATAGTAATGGTAAAGTGACGTTACTAGCGCGGCGGTTGAATATTTACGATTGTGTGTGTTTTGAAGAAAGAATACCATTACCAATGGTCATCAAAATAGCCATTCTGACATTTGGTTAATGCAGTTTTTCTTCAAAGCACACAATCGTAAATATTCAACCGCTGGTAACGTAACTTTACCATTACTATCGATTGAAAGCTGTTTTTTTGCGATGGTTCTTAGCTATGTGTAGTAGAAATCGAAGCAGCCGTGTTGAAGAGATCTTTATATCAATAATTATTTTTACAAATAAGATTTTTCATTTGCGACGGGTTTAATTCAATTTTAAAGTAAATGTTTTAGTTTTGTATATTTTAATGAATGGTTGGTTTAAGTATAAGAAACGTCAATAACTGAAAAACTTAATACGAAAAAACATGACTGTTAGAGCAACGAGCCAGGGAAAAAAGTATTGCGTTTTGTTATCCAATGTTTGCTTTAGATAGTAACAGCTAACCTTCAAATTTATCAATTCATAATTTGTAAGCTGTCTGTAGCCTCAAATACATTCTGTTTTGACATGCTCTCTATTGATTTCACCACAATGTACGGACAACTGCACGTCAAGGTAAACACTGCGGTATCTTATGCAGTTGTAATAAGGGTTAGTTTTCAACGAAAATGTTGAACTTAATGTGCTGGCGACTACAATGTTGGGTTTGGTAAGCTTCCCTTGAATCGCGTGACCACCGTCGCTTATGGTGTATTCTTGACAAATTGTTCGCCATCATGCTGCCATGATATAATAGGATGTTTATGGGGGAAGAGTAATTTTAATTTGGTGTTATATATAGACAAGGGATAGGAATGAATAGGATTTTAATTTATTAGGTACCTACAAGATAGTACTCTGAAGGACAGGATTCGTAACGAATACACCCGACAGAGAACCAAAGTTATCGACATAGCTCAAAGAATTAGCAAGCTAAAGTGGCAGTGGGCCGGTCATATCTCGCGAAGAACCGACAACCGCTGGGGTAAACGAGTTCTTGAGTGGAGACCGCGACTCGGCAAACGTAGTGTGGGACGCCCTCCGGCCAGATGGGATGACGATCTGCGGAAGACTGCAGGTAGATGCTGGATGCGCCAAGCCGAAGACAGGGCGCTATGGCGCTTATTGGGGGAGGCCTATGTCCAGCAGTGGACTAATATAGGCTGATGATGATGATGATGATGAAGATAGAATTATTTCCCTTCAATCAAAAGTGCAGTGTAACGAACTCTCTACCCGAATCAGTGTTTCATCAGTGTTTCCAATGGATTATTATAACACTAAATTTTTCAAAGTAAGAGTGAACAGGCTTTTTCTGGGTGAGCTTGCTCCATCATCGTCTCTGTCTATGCCACTGGTCTAGTCTGGAGACAAGAGCGAACACATTTAAAAAAAAAAGTAGGACGTCCACTAACAAGATGGACAGACGTCATTGTGAAGATCGCAGGATCACACTGGATGCAGACCGCTCACAACCGGTCGCTGTGTAAAACCGTGGGGGAGGCCTGTGTTCAGCTGTGGACGTCCTTTGGCTGATAATGACGTACAAGATATTGACTTAAAATAGGTACTTCTACAAATTTTTGGATGCCGGCCATCTAAACAAGGTACAACTGCTTTATCTATTCCTTTATATTCTTTACTAGCGGTCCCAGCGAACTTCGTTTCGCCCCCCCCCCCCCCCCCTCCTGCTATTCGGGACGGAAACAAATCAAAAACCATGGCAATCGGTCCAGCCGTTCTCGAGTTATAAGTGTTGTAACAAACACGACTTTTGTATATATATATAGATTTCATATTTTCCGAGTAGTTCCTCATGTTGACATCATAACGGACCATAATTACAGCATCATTAAGCAAATGTAAATGCTGTCATCGAGAACGTTAAAATAGTTTGACGATTTCCTTTTATTTCAACATTGAGCAGCGCATTTAGAACCGTCAAGCTATTCTGATATGCAAGCGTGACGTCAAACACAGCGGTGATGTTGTCGTTAGTGAATTGCCCCCGTAAAGTTGATGATTGAGCTTGAGATTGATGGAGCTGAAAACCAGCGCCAGGGCCTCCTGGGGACCTGGTTTATGCTGAGTGAGGTCCTCTTGATTTGGACATCACCGACACCTGGCATACCGTGCCACGCACTAGATGGTTGTTTTTTTTCTGTTTTTGTTTTTTTTGTTTTAGTTCTTTTTTGTATTTTTTTTCTGTTTTGTATTATGAAAATTCGTCACGTGATTGTGTACGTTATTTTTTTGTAAACTTGTTCAAATGTGTATGTGTGTGTGTTTGTGATGTCCTAAATTAATAAATTCATTTTCTTTGTTTCTTCTTTATACATCAATTTATCAAATCGCTCATGTATAGTTCCTGATATTAGCGCGTTCAAACAAATAAACTCTTTAGCTTTTTAATAACCAAGCAATCCGCCATTTAAATCTTCAAAAATCTTTCGGAAATAAATCAAAATGGTGGACAGAGAGTAAGCAAAAGTTCAATACCCCTTTACTGAAATTAAATTTCAATGCGTAATCTGCTAAAATTAATTTTAGAATTGGGAATTATAATTGGAATTATATTTCAACGCCAACTGAATGTCTATGAATCAAATCATGCTTTAAATTTAGACGGAAAGCGTATTTTGCAATCCTACTACTATTATAAAGGCGAAAGTTTGTAAGTATGGATGTATGGATGTATGGATGTATGGATGTATGGATGTTTGTTACTCTTTCACGTAAAAACTACTGAATGGATTTGAATGAAACTTTACCACAATATAGCTTATACATCAGAATAACATATAGGCTACAATTTTTGAGGTTTCTAATGTGAGGTCGTAAAAAAACACATTTTTTGCGCTACTAGACGGGACGAACCTGAAGTCCACGCGAACGAAGTCGCGGGCAAAAGCTAGTAAATGATATTTTGAATAACGCTAAAGATCCGTTCAGTGGGCATAGTGGAGCGTATCGTGCTGCTTTTCGTGTCTGATACGCTCCTAGCACGGTCATGGTATGATACGGTGTACTGGGCCAGTGGGCCTAGACCTTAAATCTTACTCGTACAATTACTACTAATTAATACATCAGTTATGCCGCTTTGTTTGAAAGAGAAGAGTAATACATGCTTTGTTGTAAGTTTCTTAAGGATAAAACTTTTCTGGTCCTGCTTTTAATTATTGTCATTTATTGACCCTTGCTACTTATTTATTTGTTGAAATGTATAACTAACGTTTTTCTAAATATTCACAACATTAATCTAAAACAGTAATAAAACCGTGTAGATTTATATAACCCGCAAACAGTAACATATACACAGATACACAAGCGCCTTTAGCGGTGAATGCATACGCCATACCCCTCAACCTTTTTAACCGACTTCAAAAAGAAGAAGGTATACATACATACAAACATGCAGGTCGAACTGAGGTTCGACCTGCATGTTTGTATGTATGTTTGTCCAAGAATATCACGCGTTTGGCTGGACCGATTTTGATGCGGTTTTCAGTAAAGTATTTGTTACATTAAGAAGGCTTTAGTATTTTTAGTTCAATCGGGTACATTATAACTTAAACAAAAAATAAAAACGACAAAAAAAGTTCAGAAAAATTTAACCGCCTTCAAAATAACACTAAACGGACTAAAATAACGCTAATATGATCAAAAAAAATATAACCTATAGTCAATGTATATCGTTTTCGTAACAAAGCCTTCCACAACTTCAATCAAAGAGATTGACAATGATTGATTGAATAAGAAATCTTTTGTATTACTCCTAGATTCGTATTTGGGACGCCTCCTCCGATATACTACACATAAGCAACACTTCGTTCGGTTTTTATTCTTTTATAATCCGAAATACGTAGACTAAGTGAAATCAGACACATCATTTTTCACCATTTAACTTTATACTCAGGTTAAGATTTTGACAAGCCGGCTCTTTGATCTTCTAGTAGCTAAATTGTGATAGACCCTGCTGGTATGGAAATCTGAACATATGGATTGTATGGAAGTCTCGCTCAAGAAATGCTGATACGTAATTAGTATTTTCGTGTATTTATTGATTGAGAAGAATGTTTGAATCAAGCTTAAAAAAATACAAATATTTTTTAAGATTTAGTAAGTTAAAAGGATATTCCATGCAGCAGAAAATTGAAATTGTGTACGTGAAATGTCAAAAATTTTACTTCAGACTTCGCCCGCTAAATTGTGTTGCATGGGGTTTGGTTTGGATCCCTGCGAATTATATAACTAAAATTTTCTGATTTTCTAAGTCTAATTGAAAAAAATAAAGCTTAAAAAATTTGAAAAAAAATTGTTTTGTTTTAAAAAAAAGTGACGTTTAATTAAAAAAATATTTTTTTTAATACACGAAATCACCAATTTTTGTAACACAATAACGAAGTATGTTCCTTCTTTCATGTTGTTTTTTTCACTGCACCCGTTGTCATCTTTCTGCATGACCTAAAGGTTTGACTGGCAGAGAATGATTTTAGTACTAAGTTCACCTTTGTACACTAAATTTGTGCAATAAAGTATTTTAATAAATAAATAAAAAATTATCTACTATAATCTATAATATAAAAATGAATCGCAAAATGTGTTGGTAAGCTCATAACTCAACAACGCCTGGACCAATTTCTGCCAATTCTTTTTTTGTTGTGTTTGTTATTGTCAGGAGAAGGTTCCTGAAAGGAAATGTTTTTGAAAGGAAAACCCAATTCTTATTGTTACTTGCGCAGAAAATTAGAAAATGTAAGAATACTTACTTTCTTAGCGGGGCCGGGTGCGTAAGAAAGTTCGCTGGGTCCGCTAGTAATAAATAAAGATCTCGAAGAAGAGAAGAGAGTAGAAGTGGAGTCTCACATGTTTATTAAAAAGAGGGCTGGCTGATATTGTTGTACTGTGAATGGCTTACGTGAAGAACGGTCAATGAAATATTTACGAGGTCACATTTAGTGTCGGATATGGGATTGTTCCGCTACCCCGTGTTTGGGGCTTTGGGGTCCCAGTGTGACCTCGGCTTTATCGACATACTGGCAGTTTCACGTGACTTTGCTTGTGGATATAGGATTTCCCGTACAAGCTTTCTGAGTATAAGAGAAGTTTTTCGAGACAAACTATCCTATGTTATAAAATTAATTAAGTAACCGAAAACTCTGCAAGAGTGGGATTTGAACCCAAGACCTTTGGCAGATTCCGAAAGCTGTTTTAGGACCAATACGATTCACTGGGTTACTCACTCCATGTGGGTTAAACCAGGTAAAAATAATTATAATTATGAAACTTGTGACCTATTTAAATGTAGCTCTAGTCACGTTTGTCGGTAAACGGTTGTGGCAGAAAGTCTGCCTGTGACATCTGAATAGAGACGCGACAGGATTTCTATATTTTATTCTGGTATTTAAAAACCCCTATTTTAACCCTACATGCTTTTTCAACCCTATTTTGTTTCTTCAAGTATTTTCCAAGAAAAGGCTGTTTACATTTCTAATCGAACCCGGGATCTCACTTTGGCGACGCCTTGAAACCCAGCGTGTTGTAGCCACTACACCACGATAATTTTGTGTAGGTAATTATATTTTTTTTGTGGAAACTCGTAATATATGTACACTTAATATTATGCACTTGTAATAAGCAATTATATCAGACAAGCAATCGAACCCTACGTCTTACCCTATCGGGGCGCATGCCTATACCATTCAGCCACCGTCACATTGGCAAGCCTGTTGCATTTTGCAAGTGCTTTCTTTAACGCGTAAGCTGAGTCATCTCATCAATATTGCGAGATTGCTCTTTCAACATCCGAAGGAAATATTCTTCAAAAAGGTATTTTAAACTTTGGTTTCGGATTTAATTATAAACATTTTATTGCTCACTACTACAGTAAATATTCATAGCAATTTATTGTTACAAAACCTCAATAAAATATAATCACTAACAGTTGTTTTACTGAGATTTTGTTGCTGTTACCTACATCATACAGTTTTTATTAAAACTGCCTAGTCTGGTATCAGACAGGATTAAAAACATCCAAAAATATCATCCCCCATTAATGAGTAATGCTGCGGACCCAAATCGCATACGGTGGAATTGCCGTTAGTATTTTATTTGAGCTCAAAAAGATAAGCAAGCTATTTAAAAATAGGAGAAAGTACATAATTAATTTAAAATGACACTAAATGACGTTACTGGAGCTTTAGTTATCACTTTGATAGACTGGAGTTTGCTGTGATTTTTTATACTTGTTTCTGAAGTTTACGCAAATACTACATATTGATCAAAACAATTTTTTTGTGTATATTTTGCGAATATTTTTTAAATTTTTCATGTTTCGTCGAACACTTTACAGCGTTTGTGGTCACGAATTGATAGTTACTATTTATCGTTACAATGATTTATTGTTACACTGATTTCTCGTTACACTGATTTATCGTTACGTCACCCAAATCGTTGCCACCTTATTTCTTTTCGATGGCTAGCCGGAATTTGTGATTGTAGATTCTGAATTTCTGACTGCACATATTTTAGATTGGATAGTGGGATATTTTTTAAATAATATTTTAGCTGTTTCTTTTATTTTGGCTATGGCGGTCACTTCCGTGCTTCATTGAAATTTTTCCGTCGATCTGTAAATTTTTAATGCAGCGGTGACCGGTTTCAAACTGTATTTCGTTTCGAGTAAGTTACAGCACAGTGCAGAAAATATGAGTAGGTTATAGTGCCCAGAAACTTTCAGTTTTCGCGATGATGTGCTATAGTTTTTTCGTTATGTAGTATTGAGTTTTCTCCGTTGAGATAATCTAAAAAAATATTTTATTTTATGCAAGCTATTATTTCTCGTTTGGTGCAGTGTACCCAATAATAAAACTTGATCCTAATTTTGACTTTTAGGTTGGTACACTAGGTTTTATGGGTAGGGAGGCCTTTGCCCTGCATAGGATACCACAGGCTCTTAATATAATATTCACTAGGTATGGCTATTGTAGTTTCAAAGTGACTTGTGATATGGTCTATTTTTCTCGACTTCATCAATATTGAAAAAGTTAATTTTAGCGAGATATACGAAAAGCTTTCTACGATGATAGTACCTACTGAGAGTATTTATAAATTTTCCCTTCCCTTTATAAATTTTCAATAAGAACGTTTCAAAAACTTTTGAATGTTCATTTTTCCGACTGTACGGGGTCGTGTTGAATTGTTGATAGGACTTTTTCGGAGTTTTAATAGATAAATCGTTATGTCTTCAGCAAAAGTATAATTATTGTTTGATTTAAGCCATCGCTGTGATTTTTCCTTCACGATTACTTCAGTAAAACTATTTATGAAACGGTTATGATTGTATGGGTGATTAACCCGATAGTTTATTATAACTTCTTCAGGTCTTCTTAATTTTGAAGTAACTCTATTATTTTAGAGTGTTTTCTATTCTATGACATCTCCTTGTCATTTTTTATTTTTTTATTTAGTATGGCTTTGCTCTTGACTCCAGACCAAGCCACGTGCGAAATGGTGTTTGGATGATAGTGATGATGATGATAATAATATTTGTCTGTCTATTTGGCATAATGCACCCATAGAAAACCTATTATGAACAAACCAACGTTGATAAGCTTTGAACGTCACTTACAGATTCACTTTAAGGCGCTTGCAAGAAGTTTAAACAAGTTTTCTACTTGAATGCAGCCCATCACACGAGTGCTTTGAAAGCACTTTTACTAACGATTAATTAATATAAGTATACCTACCTACCTAGGTATATGTAGCGGTCCCAGCGAACTTCGTTTTGCCCCCAGCCCCGTCCAGCCCCGGCCCCGTTTTATGCTATAAACCTCACGGAGCCCGAGACCTTTCCAACGAATGCAAAAACGTGGAAATCGGTTCGTGCGTTCTGGAGTTATAGCGTCAGGGAGGAAAACCCGACTTATTTTTATATAGTAGCTAACAAAGTCTTCCATTTCTTCTCATTTTCCTTTCATTCAACTCAGTATATTTACCTCCTTCCCTCACAAAAGAACTATCGGACTGTGATCCAGATCAAAGGGATAGTATATGAATAGGATGACGTCACTACATAAAGGTTGTCACAGGTGATTGGTACTAAACGACCTTCAGCTATTTGACCTATCTATAAAGATGCCAATGATTAACGAGTTACAGAAAGGATATTAAAAGTGAGGATATCTGCCTATTTGTTATTATTTATAGCGAAAATGGGGAGATTTTTTAACCGAGGGGTTTTATAAGATCATTGTCTCTGTCTGTGGTATCGTAGTTCCCAAACGGATGAACCGATTTTCGTTTAGTTTTCTTTGTGTCATTGATAATTTATTCCCGAGTGTCTTTCCTTAGCCATGTTTCATGAAAACATGTTCAGACGATTTTCAAAATTAGTTACTTAAGATTTATGTACTCAAAAAAATAAATATGCGCCAGACACACCAATTGTGATGGTTTCGAAGTAAGGAATTACTTTGTGTTACGAATAAAAACGTTTATGACGGGGACGTCTCCCGTATATACTTAAATATTTATAAACAACCCTGATTTGACACAAATGTTTGCTATCATCACATTAACATTCGCCGATTGCGTGATTCGAACCCGCGACCGCCGGCGTAGTTGTCAGGAGCGCTAACCACTATACCAAATATCTATGAATTCAAACACAATGTATTATTGTTATATGAATAAATGAATTGAATTGAATTGAATACGTCGTCAAATGTAGGACCAAACGATTGCCAAAATCAGTATTACTGAATAGTATAGCTTTTAACTTTCTTACCAAGATAATCTTAGCCCCTGTTTTAAATAATTTATGCTTCCCTTATTCCCTGGACAAGGCTCGCCAGTTCCCCATTATTCGTAAAGTGAGTTACGGGGTTGCCATAAATTTATTTTGAACCTGGCGTAATTGTTTTAGCCGTGATGTAAACGACATGGCCATTTGCTATGATTTGTGGGTCCTGATCGAGTATTGTTATGGAAATGCTTTTGTAGAAATGTTGATATTTTTTTGGAATTTTATTTAATTTCAGCTATGAAAAGACTATGATTACAATTTATTCTGACTTGTATAGACTGATTGAGTCGGGAGTTTGTGAATCATGTCTTAATAGTTTCTGGAAAAAACTTCACTTTATTATTGTATTTGAATTTGTATAGTTTATAACGCTACTAGAGTCTATACAAAACCGGTTAAGTGCGTGTCGGACCCGCGCACTGAGGGTTCCGTGCCACCCTTAACTTAATTCAGGGTCCACTTACTTTCACTTAACGAAAACATCACAATATATATCTACAGCAAAAATAACTTTGTTTTTCATAGTGTTTGTATGAAAGACAAAGTTATATTTGCGGTTGATAAAAATGTGCAATATCTCAAAAACTACTTGTTCGATCTCCTTCAAACCAATTTTCGTTGCAAGTTTTTGTTGAGATCTACATCATATATTTTTTTCAAAATTTTCACTTTCTTAGTTCAAAAGTTAGAGGGGGGGGGACGCCCATTTTAGAAAGAAAGAAAGAAAGAAAATACATTTATTCGACTCACAAACACATATACAATACTCGTAAACACAAATACAATAAACAGACACACACATAATTACATAAATTTACATTAAGAATGAGCCGAAAAGGCACCCTCTCAGCATTCATCGTGGCAGCAAGATGCGCATGCCACGACACTGATTTTCAGAGGGTGCCTTGTGGGTATAGAAGAAACACAAACAAGAAAAACGTAAAATGAAAGAAAGGAACAAAAACAAAAATAAAAAACAAAAATAAACACAACAACAAACAATATAAAATCACAGAAATATATAAAATAATAATAAAAAACATATTTATAAAGGCTTCGCAAGCGCTTAAAAAAGTTGCAAGCGCTTGCAAGCGCCTACGACAGTCGCTGAACTTTGATGTACAAAGCGAAACGAAACGCACCGGCGCGGGCGAGTATGCAAAAAAGGAAAAAAAAAAAAAAAATACGTCATTACGTCCCGTCCGGCCGTCCGGTGCGACCGCCACGCCCTGTCTTTTTACTAAAGATTTCGTTTTTGCCACGTTAATGCCACGTTAATGGAGGACACATTGACGCCGGTTAGATTGGGAAAGCGGAGTAACTGGGTGCAGCAAAGGTGACGGTCCGTTCTGTTCGCTTAGCGACAATGCAGAGAAAAAAGCAGCAGCAACGCAACATGGAATCCCTACGCGACGCCGGCCCTGCAAAACGAAACTCATGTGCGAGGATGGCTCCTTTGTGCTCCTATTTTACCACTTTGGAAGCGTCTATATCTCAAACCTTACACTTTTAGAAAAAATGTTTTTAGAAACCTCAACATCATTTTAAAAGACCTATCCATAGACACCCCACACGCATAGGTTTGAGTAAAAAAAAATTTTTAGGTTTTAGTTTCATGTATGGGAGCCCCCCCCTTAAATATTATTTTTTCTAACTTTTTGTATCTGAATCGGAAAGCGGTGAACAAAATACACCTACCTACCAAGTTTCAGCTATGTGATGCTTATAGTTTCAGAATAAAGTGGCTGTGACATACGGACGGACAGACAGACAGACAGACAGACAGACAGACAGACAGACAGACTTGACGAAACTATAAGGGTTCCGTTTTTTGCCATTCGGCTACGGAACCCTAAAAATGTTGATTCCAAGAATTTACCTATAGCTTCACATGACCTTGGCTATTTTACTTAGGAGGTACTGGTTCTTCTTATCTTAAATCAGTTTAACTTGACTAGTATCTTACTGTATATTAAAAACAGTTCAAAAAGCACCTTCTTATCCGCAATAAGGCAGATCCAAAAAAAATGTTGACCCAAAATATAAACAAACCTATCAGATGCACCATCACTTTAGGCATAATCACACACTATATTTACTCTTTTACACACTATATTTAATCTCTGCCCCCACATAAAAGCCACGATAAGCCAGAGCCAGATCAATATGTCCACCTAATGGAATTAGAACGCTGTAGCCCCTTGGCAATTAAACTAATATCATAGTAACACATAGAGTAAGTGGGACGCAGAGGGGGCGTGACGCGAGTGCTAATTGAGGAAGGCTGCGTTGCATCAAGTTACAATGTGTACAGATTGCTTATGGCTACCCAGTTCTCAGCTTTCACTAAGCTTAGTGCTTAGTGAAAGCTGAGAACTGGGTAGCCATTTGTAAAAAAAAAAACAAAAAAGAACCCCAAGTTACACGTTCATATTTAATTAACACGTTCCGGGACAGTGCTCGCCTACAGGCGTGAAAACAATAAAACATCTATTGTGTCTGGAGTAGTGTCCCGGAACGTGTTAAAAATAAAAATATTTAATTACAATTGACCTATTGAATGATTAATTACAATTTGATTTGAATTATCATTGACGTAAAACGGAACCAAATTTCGAATTAATGGGACAGAAGGTAGTCAGATAACTTCATCAATTATTAAAGAGCTGAAGATCTTTAAACGGCTGAACAGATTTTCATGAAACATGGCTAGAATACTCAGTATAAAATTATCTATGAAACAAAAAAATCTAAACAAAAATTGGTTCATCCACTTTGAAGCTACGGTATTAAAGACAGATACACAGATACACACACAGACACGCTAAACTTATAAAACCTCTCTCTTTTTGCATCGGGATTTAAACAAACAAGCGCTAGTTTACACTGCCCACTCAATGCGTAGGTAGAAAGTGCTTACTATTCCATGAAATTACACTTCTATATGTATTATCTTCTATGACCACGAAAGTGACCTAACCATTTTGTTTTTCATTGTTTTCGCAAGAACACACCGAGTTGTTTACAAAAACCTCTCAAATTCGTACAAACAAGTCGGTTATAAAGATTTTGTTTACGATTGACACGGTTTTAGCACGTCGTATGTTTCTATCTATTCAAGAATATGGTTTCAAAAATATTTGTGTAAGTAAATACATATTAAAAATATGTAAGAAATATATAACTCTTGAGAAAGATTGCTAGCCTGACAGAAAATAAACCTCCAAAGTCAAACTCGATTTTAGTTACAGCTTAAACTAATTAAAACTAAAATATGATATTTTTCGCAGTGATTAAATTCTATTAAGAACGGCTGGAGCGATTTTTAGGTTATCTTGGTCCCAAATAGGACAATATTAATACGGAGCCGGGGTGGAACGGGGCCGGAGGTAAAATGAAGTTTGCTGGGACCGCAAATTTTACATCTTCTCCATAACATTTTAAAACCTTTATTACTTCGTACCCTTCATTAAGACTCATAAATTACACATGTAGTTCTCAGTAATATTGCATGCAATAACCCAGTTTTAATTAAATATTTCCTCTGAGTATTTTCTGCAAAAGCAAAGCCCTTAACAAATGGAAGAAGGGTCGGTACTTCCGCTATTAAAAACTAAGCGTAGGTAAAACTATGACATTAAATAAAAAAAAACCCGTCGCAAATAAAATACAGAAATAATGAAAGATATAATTAAACACTAGCGGCCCGCCCGCGACTTCGTACGCGCGTTTTAGTTTAACTCCGTTCCCATAGATCGTAGCGAAAAATTATAAGCCTATACCTATACGCATTAAACTACTTTTATAGCATTTCCTGATAAATTAGCTATCAAGCTAGCGAGAACAATATCATATTTTGTTCCTGTGATTAGCGCCTTTAAACAGAAAAACTAAAATATCCAGTTTTAAAATATATACATAGAAATGCGTACAGATAAATGTTATATTCGACGACGCGTTTGGTGTATTGGTTAGCGCTCCTGACTATTACGCTGGCCGTCGAGGGTTCGAATCCCGCAAGGGGCAAATATTTGTGTGATGAGCACGGACATTTGTACTTATATCATGGATGTTTTAATTATGTATTTAAGTATTTATGGGAGACGCACCCGTCATAATCGTTGTCTGGTACTTCGTAACACAAGGAAGATAATTCCTTACTACGAAACCAGACCATTGGTGTGTTGTCTGGCGCATATTTATTTATTTATTATATTTTATGTACTTACACTCAACACGCAGCCCGGTCTTTAATGGCCAAACTTACACGGGGATATTATCTTTTTATTTTACAACGAAATAGAAATACTTCCTACGCCCTTTCGTTAATCGTTTCTTTAGGGTACTAATAAGACCAGGCTACTCTCTGCGCTTACACAGCATCATGCCACATACAGGTTGTGGAAGAAGCGAATTCCCTCAAGTCTTCTCCCGCTAACTTTTAAGAGTTTGAACTTGAGCTTTGTTTATGGATATAGCGAATACTCTTTCTTGAATTCAAATAACTATAATAGTAATAGTAAATTCAAAGGTATCTATGTAAAGATCTACGCCATCATCATCATCAACACCCAAAAGCCGTCCACTGCTAAACATAGGCCCCCCACGAAAAGTTTGCAGAAAAGTTGCAGTTTGGACACCTTTCGACCACGGGAGCAGCGTAGAATGTCCACCGACAATATGAACAAACGATCTGCAATCTACACTGGACACATACCGCTGGATTCCTACCCTGTTTGAACACAAAACAATATTATTTATTTACTATTCTAAGGAATAAAATCTCTTCTAGAGAGCAACATCAATAACAAATATGTGTCAAAACATTCTGTCTCAGATATGTCAAATGATTGTCAAAAATGAAATAAAAAATATTTCAACATAAGCACCAAAAAGTATTGATATCAATTTTGTAGCAAATCATCCCCAAAATAGCTTTTTACCCCTTTTTAACCCCGTTACAAGATAAGTTTAAATAAAATTTGATACACATTTTTCGTTATTATTTTTAAAGAATGTTTATGCAAAATTTGAAGTAGATCGGACCAAGGAATCACGTTGTCCCATACAAACTTTGCTCCCCTTTTTCACCCCCTTAGGGGTAAAATTTCGAAAAATCCTTTCTTATCGGATCCCTACGTTATACAAAGAACACAGCCTCCAAGTTTCAAGTCTCTACGACCAGCGGTTTAGGCTGTGCGTTGATCCGTCAGTCAGTGAATCATTCAGGACAAAGCATTTTATAATAATAGATTAATAACTCCCCGACGGTTACATTACCATGTTATTTCAATAGCATTGAAGCAACACGGTATCAAACTTCGAAACGATTGTACAAGTTGTAGTTAACTAGAAAAGAGATATTGATCTTCTAACGGTGGAACAGATTTTCATGAAACATGGCTAAGAACATGGAATAAAATTATCTATGACTCAAAAAAAATTTTAATGAAAATCGGTTTATCCGTTTGGGAGCTACGATATCCCAGGCAGATACACAGACAAACACGTTAAACTAATTACACCCCTCTCTTTTTGCGATGAGGGTTCAAAAGGATTTTAGGCTACATGAGGATAAGGTTTTGCTGAAACTTTTTACACTGTACAACCTCTTCATGTCCTAATCGGATCATAATAACTTAATTATTACTTGGTACATTTACCTTTATGAAATAAATATGTGTTGTTAATGTAGGGAGGAAACATTTAAGATGCCCTTTTTAGGGTTCCGTAGCCAACGGCAAAAAACGGAACCCTTATAGTTTCGTCAAGTCTGTCTGTCCGTCCGTATGTCACAGCCACATTATTCAAACCCCCTTATTCATAATAACTCAAACGGTCTTTTAAACCTATTTTATTTATTACACTATTTTGTCACTTTCTGTCAAATGATGACAGCGCCAAGAAAGAATAAGACAAAACAGTGTAAAAGCTAAAATAGGTTTAAAATACCGTTTGAGTTATGATGAATAAGGGGTTAAAACTATTAGCATCACACAGCAGCAGGTAGGTGTATCTTATGTACCGCTTTCCGATTCAGATACAAAAAGTTATTCGACACAACTTGTCATCAAATTGCGACATATTTTTGCTTGGCATAGCTTCTCTTTATCTAAACAACATGAGATACTGTTTGTCTGTACATAGCTATATCCTGGAAAATTACCTTCCCGATGAGCAATGAATGAGAACTTCTTATATTTTTAGAACTCAATCACAGTTTCTTTCAAACGAAGCGATTTTATCCGCATTTTCATGGTCTCGTCTTCGTCAGTCATTTAATTACTAACTGCGTAGAAATTTGCCGAATAAAAGAGGAATATTTTGATTGTTTTCATTTCTCACAGCCTTGGGAGTTTCGTAGAATCGAATCTGTGTTGGTGTTGGATGTTTGTGTTTGACTTTCCAATGAAAAGGGAATCGTTTCCGCAAACAAATGTATGTTTACATCTACGTGATTTGTCGCTTGATTTTTTAAAGATAGATGAAAGGTGGCTCTGTTCCATTTATCTACTTTTATTTAAGCCAATTGTACTGATTCTCGGTATGCATAGATTAAAACTAAAGTTTAAATATGTTTCTCGTTTATCTAAGTAAAAAGAGACTTTAGGAATCCATTGATAATTTATCGGGGACATCAAGAGGTCGCCACTTACCACTACGGGCTGGAACTTTTAATAAAATCAGAGTTACGAAGTCAAAAATTGCATTTCAAGCGATTCCTTGTATAACTCTTCATTACTTTATTAATAACAAACAAGAAATTAAAAATAAGACTTCCCTATTCAAAAACGAAACCATTTCCTTGTGGCAAGGAAGCTATATTGCTAGCTGCGTTGCCACGTTAGATAGCTATGCTAATCCTTTGAGCTAGAAACCAGCCAGCTTTATTATTGGCCGTAACAGAATTTAGTTTTGGCGAAATTTTTCTAAACAGCAATTTAGCCTAAGATCCCCCCCCCCCGGCCCTTCTTTTGGACTAAAATTCTTTACGAAATCTATTTTTTTTTAAGATTCTTTACACATAAATCTAAGTAATTTTTCAAGCCAAAATATTACCATAGTTGTGTGCTCAGTGAATTTAAAATACGCTCTCTCTTGTTACGATACGATGCGATGCGGGATGCGGATATTTAACATTATTTCGTTGCTTGCCTTGTTCAGAGGAGCTTATGTAACTTTGTATTTCGTTACGTAACTTTCTTGAAGAGATGAATTTACTATATAACAAAGTATTAGTGATGGTAAGTATTATTATAAGCGTTGCCTTAAGGCCTGTTGCACCATCGATAAATAAGAGCTATCCGACGAATAATTTCAATATGGAACGTCATTTCGTATGAAGTAATGGACAGATGACGGTAACCAGGGGGAGACATTCTTGTGCAGTTCATGTACGAAAAAAGTTCACAAATCTAATTTTCATTTTCGAAGAAAAAGCTGCTATATCATGCTTTTGCTATATCAGGGTCACGATTCTATGCATTTCAATTTCTTATGTGCGTTAGTTTTTTTGTGTGAGGTTAAATGACTTGATTTTTCGGTAGAACGGAAACTAAATTACCACACGAAATAAGTTTGGTAGAAGTTTTTTTTTTATTAAAAGCAAAGGAACAAATAAATCTCTCCTCTGTATAATATTTTTGTACAATAATGAATACTTTCCTAACTAAAAAAAAGTCATTTTAACAAAGCTAGTTGACTCGTAATGAATGCATTACCTACTATTTTTCAAATTGGTGTTTAGTTCAGATAAAAAAAAAATACTTTTACATTATTTGAGTACAAAATACAACAAACTTGATTGAAAACATAAACCTAAGCCAGCTTACCGCAGCCTGTTTCAGGAAATATCAGATTCAATATCGTTGGATCTATGCAATATTCTTGTTTTCAAAAAGTATTCATACAGAAAATATTCCCTCGGATTTCTTCAGTTCTTAATAGACAAATCCGACAATTGGATGGCTTTCCACAAGCTGATACCATTATGAGAGAGCATAAATAAGTCCTTTTGATCACTCAAAGGAAATCTCACAATAGGCGCCATTTATACATGAAAGGATCGTGAATTGTTTAACTTTTGATGCCGATTTCCGCGATCTGAGGGAGATTTCTTTGAGTAAATTGAGATATAACTTTGAGTTCATTGAGATATAAAGTACTCTGTCTGATAGATAACTCTTTGTTACATATCACACAGGAATTACGAAGTGGTTTTAAAACCGACTTAAAAAAGGACGAGGTTATCAATTTGACCGTATGATTTTTTTTGTATATATTGTACCTCATATCTCAGTCATTTGTAAACCGATTTGATTTTTTATACCTACTAAGAGGACAGAGGGTTTAGCTCCTAGTTGCTCCCATTGTTGTCAAATTGGGTTGTGATGATGGGATCTAAGTGTGATTGAAGGAAACCCTCAAATTTACAAGGCACGTATATTGTTTTTGTACTAGTATATTAATGTTGACATGTTTTTATGATCATCAGCTCAGCTCCACAAAATTGAGACTTTGTGGAGCTGGGCCCCTATTTTTGAATCACTCGCTTGGATATGGCGAGTGATTTTCGTTCGAAAACGATTTTTTTTCTATGACTTTTGACACTACGTCGAACGAAAATCACTCGCCATCTTGAAGCGAATGAATCAAAAATAGGGGCCCTGAGCTGATGGTGGAACTCCTTAACGCTTAGGAGTTCAGTGATTATATTCATCCGTGGACTAACATACCTACAGACACCTACGATACTCGACATCCGTGTTTGGATCATCATACTCGAATATTATCTAATTCTAACAATATCACAAACATACAGGTCGAATTGGATACCTCTTTTTTTAAGTTGGTAACATTAAAGAGTCCAGTTTGACAACACTTACGTATTAGAATAGTTAGATATTGGATTGCTATCATGTATGAGATTTTAAACTTTCGCGTTGCATTACAATGAGAATTAGACATGACATGACATGACATGACATTAGACATGAAGGTGGCAGAAGAAACTTCGGGCCGCCCGCGCAGGCGATGCCGCGATCCACCAGTTGGCTCGTGACCACGGCTGTTGCAACGCAGCCGAAACGTCGAGCAGTGAGTAGCATTTACTCATATTATTATTTCGTGTTTAGACCCGTCATGTCTAATTCTCATTGCTACCTTGTACCTTATTATACTCGTGCTTCGTCCTCGAGATTAGTATTTCTTAATTTATATTTAACACAATGTAGTATCGCATAGTGACTCCACCTCTGCACTGTTGTTGAGCAAATAAAAATAAAAAGTAGGATAAAAACATTTGCAGGTAGACTTGCAAATGGTTTTCTCCTACCAACCGCCATTTTGGATTGTTTCCTGCGGCGAGCTCACTCCTTTAGCCTCATTCGCAGTTTAGTGCTCGACCACTTCGCACGTAAACAAAAATGCCAAAACGTCGCAGTAAAAGTACCGTCGAATTTTTATCGAAAAAATTACAGAAATTATAAAGTGAAATTAAATGTCGTCGCCGGCCGCGCCGCCGCCGCCGCCGGCTGCCTTCGAGTGAATCTTCATCGTCCTCGACCAGATTCCTTCGAGGGAATCAACGACTTCGGACATACCTTACGGTAAGAGTAATCAATTTAATTGTAATAAGTGATTATCTACAAGACGTATGCAATCAGAATAGTCTACGGGACTACTTCGCCGCATTTTCCTTGTTGTTAGTAGGTAGGACAAGACGTATGCAATCAGAATAGTCTGCGGGACTAGTTCGCTGCATTTTCCTTGTTGTTAGTAGGTAAGAAAAGACGTATGCAATCAGAATAGTCTGCGGGACTAGTTCGCTGCATTTTCCTTGTTGTTAGTAGGTAAGAAAAGACGTATGCAATCAGAATAGTCTGCGGGACTAGTTCGCTGCATTTTCCCTTTTTTTAGTAGGTAAGACAAGACGTATGCAATTAGAATAGTCTGCGGGACTAGTTCGCTACATTTTCCTTGTCAAATTAACGTGTGGCTCGTTAAACATTATGATAATATTGCACGCAGAGCAATCTGTGGGATTGTCTCGACGCATATGAAAATTCGTTATACTCAGAACTGTCTCCGAGACTTTATCGCCTATAACGAACCGGTCTGTTATCATTTTAAGACCAAGATGCAACAGAGCCCACGTTGCCGCACGGAGGCGCCGCCGCTGCCGCTGGCCAGGAATCGTCCCGCGTGAGTGACCTCGCCAGCGCCCGCGCCGCCCGCCCAGTGGCCGGGCCCGCCGCACTACCCGCTGCCGCTGACGACGACGCCGCGCTGCCCGTGCCGCCTGCGCAATTTGCGCCATACGAACTCGAGATGCAGTTGGACTCCTCGGCTCAAACCCGAGATAAAAGCGGCGGTCCCCGACAGCGTAGTGAAACAGGACAAAGCTATCGTAGCCCGCCAAACTGAGATCGCTGCCGCTATTTCGTGCCTAAGTCAAGCGATATCCAGTTAACTGACTTCTAAAAATTACGACCTGTTGAAACAACTCATGGATTTGGTCCGCATCTTATGCAATGTCCAATTTAGCAAATCCGGAGTTATTCGGAGAAGTTCTACCCGAAACTTTAAAAACGGCAAAAGCGGTCACGGAATCTAGCTCGGAGGTAGAAATTCCTCAGAAATCGAATACTTCGAAATATCCTTCGAAGACTTTAAACTGGAAGATGGGGTCCGGCAACCGCAAGGCAGACGCGTGTCCCAGTCGCCGCCAGCCGCCTGCAGCGCCGAGCAGCCAGGCGCCGCCCGCCAGCTCGTCGCGCAGCTCGTCGTAGCTGCAGCGCAGCCACCCGCCGCGCCGCCGCTAGGCGCGCCACCCACATCCAGTATGTTTTGCTGTGCAGGCTTAGTCTTTTATAACCAATGGTCGCATATCAACCGTGCGTGACTGAACACTATTATCCTTGGTGAACGGTTATATTATAAAAATATAACAGTCCTGGGGGCATATTGCGACCCATACTCAATCCGTTCAATTCCAACTCAGTGTAAACAAATATTATCAATATAATAATATTCTAGTAATACTACTATGGTATGCATATGAAAATATTTATATTGTTATATTAAAGTAATATTATCAATATAATGCGACATTGCAATAAGAATTGCTAATTTAACAGTAAAGTAAAGCTGTTTAACTGTCAAAACTGCATCGCAATACGCAACCTGTTCACCAAACAGATTCCCCGGTCACAAAAATCCGTACAGAATCAGAATTCAGTGATATGCGATTCATATTAAATTTAAAAGCGTTAATGAGTTTATAGACACTCAGCATTTTAAATTGGAAGATCTCCGCTCTTAAGTATAGATTATAGTAAAGATTGCTTTACGGCCACAACAGCTTTGAAAGATGTTTATTTTATTAAAGTTATAGTATTTTTTAATAAAAATACACCTTGACTGTCGTAAATATCTAAGATTTATTTTGATGGATAACGACGACTCAAATAACTGGAAAATGTTCGAATTTAACGTTTTACCGTTCGGACTTTGTACGGCCCCCTTTTCTTTACAGAAATTATAATACCTGTCATATCACTATTGCGATCTTGTGGTTTCTTATCCTCTATACATATATTTAAACGACATATATTTGGTGGGCAGATCATACTAGGAATGTCAAAAGAATATTGAAGTAATCAGGCGTTACTAAAATCTCTCGGTTTTATGTTTAACGACAAAAAGAGTAACATGTTACCATCACAATGTTGCAAGTACCTTGGCTATTTAATAGATACCCACGAGTGGCACATTAGTTTACCTTCAAAAAAACGAGATCGTATAAGAAAAGAACTTGGAACCTTTATTCCCTTAAAATGTTATTCCATTTGAAGGTTTGTGCAGTTAGTAGGCCGACTCGTGTCGGCCTGTCCTGCCGTACAGTTCTGTTGGTTGTACGTTAAAAACCTGGAAGGGTGCAAGTATCTCAATCTTAATCAGTCAGGTATCAAACAAATGCAGAGAGTCGCATAACAATGGAATTTTTATTGTGTCTCGTTTACACATACTTGACGAGTTAAAGGTCACGATGACTATGATCGTATCATGTCCATCCCAATAATATTATAACCGATCTGACTTGGTGGCTTAATGCCATTAATAATTCTGTACACAGAATTAAAAAGACGAATCATTATCGCTTGCCCTGTTCCCAGTTTATCTGGGGTTGGCGCAGTATGTTTTTCTCTTCCACACTATTCTGTCACTCGTTACTGAATCATCCACTCCTTTCACACTTATATTTTGTTTCACACATATGCCCTTGAAATTTATTCTGACGCTTCTACATCGGGGTGGGGGGCTGCGTGTGGAGGGCACACCGCCAGCGGCCAGAGGTCGCCGACAGAAAAGTCCTTGCACATTAACCATCTCGAACTGTTAGCGGCTTATTTTGCCATTAATTTTTTTGCTAAAAGTCGCAGTAACTGTTTTATTCTTTCGCGTGTAGATAATACCGCTGCAATGAGTTACATAAACCGTATGGGGCTCAATTTTCCCATCTTAACAAAGTTACTCAGGAAATATGGCAGTGGTGTGAGGCGCGTCGAATACTAGTTACTGCAGCATACATCAAGTCGTCTGAAAATATTGTCGCGGATAAAGAATCGAGACGTTCTCATCCAGACGTGGAATGAGAGTTATCAGAGTCAGGGTTTCATCTCATCACAGAATTGTTTGGCTACCTACAAATCGACCTTTTTGCCAACTGTCTATATTCTGTTACTACTGTTCTGTAACTATAATAATAATATAATAATATAGCCCTTTCCTCCGATACTTGCTACAACTTTGAAGTTTTCAGGGTTTGTTTAGTCAAAGTATGTCTCGCAATTCGGTGTGCCTCCTGGCATAGGCCTCCTCCAGCTCTCTCCACTGAACTCTATCTTCTGCTACTCTGGTCCAATAAGGTCCCAGGGTTCGGCGGATATCGTCATTCCATCTTATTTTTGGACGCCCCTTTCTTCTAGTGTCCTCTCTTGGGTACCATAAGGTTACTAGTTTGCTCCATTTGTTAATCTTGCAACGCAGCATGTGTCCTGTCCAGCCCCACTTTAAATGATCTATACGTGTTATTATATCTGTAACTTTAGTTTTTCTTCTTATTTCAGAGTTTCTGATTCTATCACTGAGTCTGATTCCCAACATGCTCCTTTCCATAGCCCTTTGTGTATTAGCCAGCCTTTCCCTTAGCTTGTCTGTTAGCGCCCATGACTCACAACCGTAAGTCATGCACGGGAGAATGCAGGTATTGAAAGTCTTTTTCTTAATATGTATGCTTAAGTCTTTGTTCTTCATTATTTCTCTTAGAGACCAGTACTTTTTCCATCCGCAAGCTATTCTTTTATTTATTTCCTTAGACATACAGTCCTCAGGGGATATAATTTGACCTAGGTAAACATATTCCTTCACATATTCCAACACTTTTCCGTGCACCTCTATGTTGGCTTCTGAGAAGTTGGTCATCAGTTTAGTTTTGTCTGCATTCAATTCCAGACCTACATCTCGGCTTTTTTCCGCTAAGGTTTTTAGCATGTGTTCTAGTTTTCTGGGGTCTTCTTCTAACAGGACTATATCGTCAGCGAACCTCAAATGATTTAGGCGGCTACCATTGATGTTGATGCCGTATTTTTCCCAATCTAACCTTCTAAATATGTGTTCTAGCACAGCATTGAACAGCTTGGGAGAAAGTGGATCTCCCTGTCTCACGCCTCTGTGTATGGGAAATGGGTCTCCTTTTGTTTCCAATTTGATGCGACTTTTGCATTTTTTGTAGATGGATTTAATTATTTGTATATAGGTCTCATCCACTCCTTGCTCTTCTAGACTCAGCCAGATAAATTTATGGTTTAGGCTGTCAAAAGCTTTGGAGTAGTCTATGAAGCAGATATATAGGGGTTTTTGATGTTCGTTATATTTTTCCAAGACTTGCTTGATTGTGTGGATGTGGTCTATGGTACTGAAGTTCTTCCTGAATCCCGCCTGTTCAATTGGTTGACTTTCGTCTAGGACTCTTGTAATTCTTTCCAGGATTACTTTTGCAAAGACTTTATACACACTTGAAATGAGGCTTATGGGTCTATAATTGCCGATGTTTTGCTTGTCGCCTTTCTTGTGGAGAAGAATAATATGAGATTCGCTCCATTGTTCTGGGATGGTGTTAGTTGTTATAATCTCATTGAACAGCTTGGATATAATCGGACTCATTTCTTCCACGGTTCCTCTTATCAGTTCGTTTGTTATGCCGTCGGGCCCTGGAGCTTTTTCTAGCTTTTGTGACATGATGGCTTTTCGGACTTCTTGCACTAGTATTGGTGGAACATCTTCAAGTCTCTTGCCTGAGATTTTGTTAGTGTTATTTTCTTGTTCAGCGTTATTAGAAGAGTAGAGGGTCTTGTAGAAGTCTGTAGCCAGTTTCTCGATTTCTCTGCGGTTCGTTGCTTGTTTGGATCCATTATTTTTTAGCTTGGGTATCCATTCCAATCCATGCTCCTTCAAGTTTCTAAAAGCTTTTCGTGTTCCCCCTGTTTTTTCTATTTCTTCTTCAAATTTTTTTGTTCTCTTTATTTTCCTGTCTTTTCTTATGTTTTCCCGGATCTGTTTGCTCAGCGCAGATATAGTGGCACGGTTTTCCTTTTTGTTTAACTTGTCGGCTATTAAAGCTTTTCTTTCTTCTAGGAGCTCAATAGTTCTTGCACTTAGCTTTGTATCTATAGTTGTATTTGGCTTTGCTTTTCTTATCTGTGATAATTGTTTGTCCACATAATTGTATTTTTCTGCGACGCTTTTGCCTGAGTTGACTACTTCCATCAAGGTCTTGGTAAGCGAAGGCTCCATGTTTTTTCCATATTGCTCTGTTGTTAAATGTGTATTATTTATTTTGTTTCTACTTACATGAGATGGGAACTTTTTTAAGCAACAGCGGACCATTCGGTGGTCCGTATTGAAGTTTAGATTCTGTATTACATGCGTATCACTGAAGAGCTTGGGTTTGTTAGTTATTATGTAGTCAATTTCGTTTTTAGATTTTCCGTCTGGCGATATCCAAGTCCATTTAGTTTTAGGGGTTTTTTTGAAGACAGAATTGAGTAGTGTTAGATTGTTTTGTAATAGAAGTTCAATTAATCTATAGCCGTTGTCGCTCCTCTTTCCATGTCCATAGTTGCCCATTACTAGTTCCTCGCCGGCCTCTCTACTGCCAACCTGTGCGTTAAAGTCCCCCATTACTATGAGGTAGTTATTGTGGTATTTTTTAATAGCATCACACAGAATGGAGTAGAAGCCTTCACTTTCTTTTTCTGATGCTGACTCTGTGGGTGCATAAGCTTGTATGATTGTCCACGGTTTTTTGTATCTTGGCATATTGATATTCAGTATTGCTAATCTTTCTGTGATTCCTATGAGCTCTTGTATATAATTTTTCAATGTTTTTTTTATTAGGAATCCCACTCCTTTATGGCCCGCTTTTTCTCCTTTTTGGTATAATATGTAGTCATTTCGTTCCACTATTTTTTCTTCTGGTCTTCTCATTTCGCTTATGCCTAATATATCGTATTTTATGTTCTGTAGTGCTTCATCTAGTTCTAACAAACTTTCCTGTTGCCTGAGGGTTCTCGTATTGAGTGTTGCAATATAGAATGACTCGCTCATTTTTGCTGGAGGGTTTTGGTCTAGTGCTCCCGCGGGGACCAGCCGTGGTGGGAGACGATTTATTTGTTGGTTTTGCTTGTGACTAGTTGTTGTACCATTTTTTGTTTGTTTCCGGTTCCTCGGGGCTTTAATCAGTTTTTTGGATAATTTAGTTGGGGGTCAGATCTTGTTTTTTCGACATAATTCAGTATGTTTGGTCTGATGATTTCATTCTTATGAGTTTTGGTAGAATGTTGTCCTAAGTTAATCGGCAGTTTATTTTTGTTGGTTTTCTTCTGTGTTGATTGATTGGGAGAACTTAAAACTCAAATTGTTAATTTTGACGTTCTGTTTACTTGTTATTTATAAATTATAAAAAAAAGGTGTAAATTATAGTACCTAATGTTAATTAATACATATATGATAAAACGTAATGGTTAAAAATTTAATTTTAACGCCTTGTATGATATTTCCTGACCTCTCAACATCTACATTGTGTTAAATATAAATTAAGAAATACTAATCTCGAGGACGAAGCACGAGTATAATTAATGATTAAACGAACTTACCTGTACGTGAAGTTCAATCATAATTATACGAAGTGCTTCGTCCGAAGAGATTAGTATGTATTACCCTCCCGACCCAGCAATTTCTTATAAGAAATACCCTTGGCTGGCTTCGGAAATATCATACATATAACACTAACTAGCTTCAAACTAAATGAGGCTAAAGGAGTGAGCTCGCCGCAGGAAACAATCCAAAATGGCGGTTGGTAGGAGAAAACCATTTGCAAGTCTACCTGCAAATGTTTTTATCCTACTTTTTATTTTTATTTGCTCAACAACAGTGCAGAGGTGGAGTCACTATGCGATACTACATTGTGTTAAATATAAATTAAGAAATACTAATCTCTTCGGACGAAGCACTTCGTATAATTATGATTGAACTTCACGTACAGGTAAGTTCGTTTAATCATTAATTATTTATGAGATACCGATATTTTGGCACTGTTCTAATGTTAGTGACCATGGAAGTTTAAAACAGTTACGTATTTTAATAGTCAAATCGTATATAACTATCATCATCATATTTAAGAACTATGCTCTCGTCGGTGGAGTTTTTCCTAAACTTCAAATTAAGGAAGACATTAATTAAGTGTGGTGGTTTCCCTCTGCCTTCCACTCCGCAGTTCAAGAACCGGGGGTGTTTCACGCCTCTTAACATCCAGTCAAGTGCCTTCCCTATACTATTCAAAAGCCTTTCCTGATGTACTATGGAACCAATCATAAGGTAATTTAAGCGTAACACACAACAACCTACAGTACGGCAAAACCCCAAATTTTCCACAACGATGACCCTAAGCCTTTAGGGATCCAATCCATAATAGCTATTGGACGTCCATTAATCAATAAATATCTTAATTTATCAACATCCCTACAGAGGTGACCTTTCAATGGCCGCTTAGAAGGGACGCATTTGCCTGAATTCATTTGAAATCGATTTAGATACCCTTCTCGGTATGAGAGCTTATCTTAGTAATACTACTCGTGACATGAATCTATACAACCCAGTTATCGTAAGAAGGACCTGTCAAACATCAAATTTCTCCCGCTTCACCGCTTACCCACCCGCGTTCATCCTTTTCGTGTTAATATAGTTCATTTTTGCACACTTTTCATGTCAATGACAGTAATAGTATAAATTGCACTTGTAAAAAGACAACTGTGAACCTGTGACAGACGAGGAATTGAACCCCGTGTCTTACGCTATCCGGGCGCATGCCTATACCACTCGGCCACCGTCACATTAACAAGCCTGTTGAATTTTTGCAAGTGCTTTTTAACGTGTAGGCTGCGTGACATCATCAATGTTGCGAGATTGCTCTCACAATATGACGGTATAATGTGTCGGTGGCCGAGTGGTATAGGCATGCGCCCGGATAGCGTAAGACACGGGGTTCAATTCCTCGTCTGTCACAGGTTCACAGTTTTTAAAAAAAAAAAAATGGCATCAGTATCGTTTGTACAACAACCCTTGAGTCGCTCGTCGCTGACCAAAACAACAGCCTGTATATTGATACAAAGATTTAGCTAAAACAACAACAAAAATATTCTGAGTATTATAAACACAAAAAAAACTTTTCGACAAAAATCGTAGCTATAAAAAGGCATACAGAGTGTGTTCCTAATTCTTTTACATCGCACAAAACACGACTTCCTAAAATCGCTCTTACAACAGGGCTCATGGTTAACGACTTCGTGACTGAAATACAGAAAGATTGTCTTACGTAGTCTTACTCAGTGAGCTGTTATTATACGTATAGAGAAGCTATGCCGAGCAAAAAATGTGTCGCAAACCGATGACAAGATTGTGACGTATTCCTTGAATTTGAATGTCGAATAAAAAACCGTTTGCACAGTGCGACAAGGATCTTCTGGCCAATATACGAGTATAATACATTGACAGGGGGGCGCTAGCATTCAATAAGGTAGCCAGAGCAAGAAAATCTCCCTTGATTCAGGGAGTCTATCATTTATTAGGGTCTTTTTAGGGTTCCGTAGCCGAATGGCAAAAAACGGAACCCGTATAGTTTCGTCAAGTCTGTCTGTCTGTCTGTCTGTCTGTCTGTCCGTCCGTATGTCACAGCCACTTTATTCTGAAACAATTAGCATCACACCGCTGAAACTTGGTAGGTAGGTGTATCCTCTTTACCGCTTTCCGATTCAGGTACAAAAAATTTGAAAAAATGATATTATAGGGGGGGGGGGGGCTCCCATACATGAAACTAAAACCAAAAAATTTTTTTTTACTCAAACCTATACGTGTGGGGTGTCTATGGATAGGTCTTTCAAAATGACATTGAGTTTTCTGAAACCATTTTTTCTAAAAGTCTAACGTTTGAGATATAGACGCTTCCAAAGTGGTAAAATGGGCGTCCCCCCCCATCTAACTTTTGAACTAAGGGAGTAAAAATTTTGAAAAAAATATGTAATGTAGATCTCAACATAAACTTTCAACGAAAATTGATTTGAGCGAAATCGAACTAGCACTTTTTGAGATATAGTACATTTTTATCAACCGCAAATATAACTTTGTCTTTCATACAAGTACTATGAAAAACAAAGTTATATTTGCGGTCAACAAAATATTGTGGTGTTTTGGCTAAGTGGAAGTAAGAATCCCTAATTCAGTTAAAGTTGGCACGGAACCCTCAGTGCGCGAGTCCGACTCGCACTTGGCCGGTTTTTTTACCTATCCATGGCAAAGTCAAAGAAAAGATTTCTTGGATGGAAATGTTGAAGGCATTTTCTACCATAAGATGCATATCATGTATGTTCCAACGATTTTTGGCGCAAAACAATTGTATTAATAATAAAAACCATTGAAAATTAAAACTTTGTTTTAGGTGTTTAGCTGTACGGTATTTAAAAACAATAATATTAATAGTTTACACAGAACACGTACGAAAATAAAACAAAGAGGAAAATCGGAAAATCTCTTGTAAGATTGGGGAGATTTCGCTACACTCGATCGAGCAACCGCATTTTTAGGGTTCCGTAGCCGAATGGCAAAAAACGGAACCCTTATAGTTTCGTCAAGTCTGTCTGTCTGTCTGTCCGTCCGTATGTCACAGCCACTTTATTCTGAAACTATAAGCGTCACATAGCTGAAACTTGGCAGGTAGGTGTATTTTGTTCACCGCTTTCCGATTCAGATACAAAAAGTAAAAAAAAAAAATATTTAAGGGGGGGGGGGGGGGGCTCCCATACATGACATTAAAACCTAATTTTTTTTTTACTTAAACCTATGCGTGTGTCTATGGATAGGTCTTTAAATGATGTTGAGGTTTCTAAAACCATTCTTTCTAAAAGTTTGTAGTGGTTTGAGATATAGACGCTTCCAAAGTGGTAAAATGGGCGTCCCCCCCATCTAACTTCTGAACTAAGAAAGTGAAAATTTTGGAAAAAATATATGATGTAGATCTCAACAAAAACTTGCAACGAAAATTGGTTTGAAGGAGATCGAACCAGTAGTTTTTGAGATATTGCACATTTTTATCAACCGCAAATATAACTTTGTCTTTCATACAAACACTATGAAAAACAAAGTTATTTTTGCTGTCGCAATATATTGTAATGTTTTCGTTAAGTGAAAGTAAGTGGACCGTGAATTCAGTTAAAGTTGGCACGGAACCGTCAGTGCGCGAGTCCGACTCGCACTTAACCGGTTTTAAATTTGACAGCGTTAGTTCTGACTGTCACCGTTGGCCAGAAGATCCATGTCGCACTGTATGCGTTGATGATGATGACAAGTGGCGAAAGGTTTGAACGTGATCGAGCCAGTAGTTTTTAAGATATAGCACATTTTCTTCTACCGCAAATATAATTTTGTCCTTCATACAAACACTATGAAAAACAAAGTGATTTTTGCTATCAACAAAATATTGTGGCATTTTGGCTAAATGGAAATAAGTGAACCCCTAATTCAGTTTAAGTTGGCACGGAATAATCAATGCGCGAGTCCAACTTGCATTTGGCAGGTTTTGCGTTATTTAAACGTTAAAGAAAGAGGCAAATGTGCTTTAAGTAAGTAAGTCTTTATTTGCTAGAATACAGTTAGAAAGAAAGAAAGAGAGAAAGAAACATTTATTTGTCACACAACAATACAGACATAATAAAAATAATAATATAAAAAACATGATTGTGTATCAAAAAAGCTCCCGCTCAGCACTAGTCGTGATAACCTTGTTACAAAGATCTTAAGAATTTTACAGCCCAGTGCATTCTACAAATTAGGTAGGTTGATATATCAGGACCTCCCTAAAACGCGTGCTGAAATTTTACGTTGCATTCAAGTAAGACGTGAACGAAAGAATACAGGGTGTGTCTGTTAGCGAAAAAAGTAATGAAAATTTTTGTTTATGTTTCTTAGACAAAAACACTTGTTAGAACAGAAGATTTTATGTGAGTACAGAAGATTTTTATTTAAACACTGTGAAAAAAAAAAATTCACTTCGACTGTCAATATCTTAGTAACGCTTCATTTCCCAGGTATAGTTTATCGAGAGAAATGATCGAATGATGATGAATTGGGGGCAAACGTGGTTTTTGGCTTCGTTGAGCCTTACACCCTGTATGTAATGACGGCTTATTCAAAGTATAAGTAGAGTGACGTACGAGTTGGTCCATTTTATGTAACCTGTCGGTCCGTCATTATCATTCATACTTATTTATAATCCCTGACGCAAAAAAAAAGTGGTGTTATAACTTTAACGTGTCTGGTCTTGTGGTATCGCAGCTTCCAAAGCGGTGAACAGATTTTAGTTTAGTTTTTTTTGTGTCACGCATAATTATATCACGATTGTGCTTAGTCATGTTTCATGAAAATCGGTTGAGCCTTTTTTTATTCACTAATAACCTTTTTTTTCGTACGAATTATTATAGTTATTATATTTTATTATAGTTATTAGAATAATACTATCAACAAGGTATATGAATGTTTTGGCTGTGACAGCCATACATAGACATATGTGACATACGGATGGATGGACAGACACAGACAGACAGATTTGACGAAACTATAAGGGTTCCGTTTTTGCCATTCAGCTACGGAACCCTAATTATCGAACAAAAGTTTGACTTCAATAATATGAATACTTTTTTGCAAGATCTTCGTGTGGTTTTCTAAATTAACGAGTGCCTAATGTATTCAACAAATCCATTTAGCTGAGACCATTCTTAATTAAAGATGGAACATTCTGAATATAATTAATTTGTCCGTAAAGTTAGGGGGACCAGACACAATATTTGATTAAAATTCATGAGGATAACATAATTATGCCTAGTTATTTAACTGTTACACAGTGTTGGTAACCATAGGTGAAAATCATAAGAGTTGGAAATAAAAAATCGGCCAAGTGCGAGTCGGACCCGCGCACTGAGGGTTCCGTGCCACCTTTAAGCAAAATTCGGGGTCCACTTATTTCCACCTAGCGAAAATATCACAATAATTTTTTACAGCAAAAATAACTTTGTTTTTTATAGTATTTGTATGAAAGACAAAGTTATATTTGCGGTTGATGAAAATGTGCTATTTCTCAAAAACTATCAGTAGTAAATAAGCAACATCGGACACCTATGATATGATAACATATTTGTTAATAACAAAGGCCCAAAAATTTTGTGATTGCGTATTTATTACGTAACACTAAAATAGATAAACACTATGAATAATTCACAGTCTTCCCAAAAGCTAACATCAGTGGCTTCAGGATTTGCATGCGAAATTTAATAAATTCAGCGCTGGAAGTCTCGAAATCTACCTGACGAACACAGAAACAGATGGCGCTCGGTAAATGCTGAAGGTGCTGAGATTTTATTGATTGTATTGTACCTTTAGTTAAAACCTTAAAAAAAATAATTCTATTCATAAGGGCTTTTGAATTTTAACTATGAACGTGACTCACTTGGCTATTATTTTTATATGAAACTAGCGGTCCCAGCGAACTTCGTTTCGCCCCCAGCCCCGTCCCGCCCCGGCCCCGTTTTATGGAAATTTTCTTTGCTATAAACCTCACGGAGCCAGAGACCTTTCCAACGAATGCAAAACCGTGGAAATGGGTTCATGCGTTCTGGAGTTGTAGCGTCAGGAAGGAAAACCCGACTGATTAAGTATTCATTACACATATCGAGTTTTCATTGTTTTTAATTTCATGTATTCTGCTATTCGAGATGGAAACAAATCCAACAAATCAAAAACCATGGCAATCGGTCCAGCCGTTCTCGAGTTATGAGTGTTGTAACAAACACGACTTTCTTTTATATATATATATAGATTACGGCCACCACTGAAACCTTTAAAAATCGATAGATCACATAAATATAAATTGAAAATAAACATTGGTACAACTTCGTAAAGTGTCAGATTTTAGAATTATAAGCCACTAAAGTAAAACGAAAATTCAAGCGTCTTTCACAGCCTGCGTATGGCTAAACATGACGGTATAAGAGATATTGTCATATACACTGGCCAATTTGGAACGAAAAGTGAGCCAAAAGTTGAAAAAAAATACAAATTTAGTCTCAGCGTTTTTCAAGTGCCATCTGGTGATTGACAGGCAAATCATGCCGAGACTACCGCCCCAGTTATGGCGGAGGACTAAGCTTAGGCATGTTTTTAAATGACTATGAGAATATTCGTTACATTTTGTAGGTTAAATGAGATTCTGTTTAACCCGACTAATCTTAATGGAAGGGTTATGATTTTAGTAATAATTCATGAATGTATTAGGTAAGAGCTTAACACGTTCCGGGACAGTGAACGATTACAGACGTGAAAACGGAACGTGTTAAAGTTTTTTTAAATATCGAATAAGAGTACAAGAATTTCTTATGGTACTGTGTACTGTTAGAATTTTGCTATTGTAAATAACGTATCGATTCTCTCTCTGTAATATTTACTATATTATGTAAAGGTGGGTTTAGACGAAACGAACTAAGAACTAGAGCTAGAACAAAAACATTTTTTCTTATTCTTTTGTTTTTCACGGAAGCTCGATTTCAGCGTTTTACACCAAAATATGGAGCGAGACTTCTTAGAATGCAATAGAACAACGAACGAATGCTCTGAGTAGAGGAATTAAATGGAGTGGGGATAGAATTAACATTCGCTCGTCTGATTTAAATGGGCCTTAAAATGAATCTTTTGAATTGGAAGTAACGAATTGAATACCTTGTGTTACGAATACTGGACAACGATTATGACGGGGGCGTCTTTCACATATAAATTAATGACTTAGGTACAAACGTTCATGCTCATCACAAAACATTTGCCCCTTGCGGGATTCGAACCCGCGACCGCCGGCATAGTAGTCTAAGCACTACACTAAACGTGTCGACTTTCTGTTCTTTCAAATTGTGCCAGTGTGTGTACGTTGAATAAAATTCAAATGCTCGTTTATACACCGCGACTTACGAGTTAATAATGTAAAAAAAGGCTCAGTATATACACTCATAAGTATATATACACTCATACGTGTATATACACTCATACGTGTACATACACCGGCCCCTATACGTGAACCGTAAGTAATCTATCCCAGGCACACCCTTGTCAGGTACAGTCAAAGAGAAAAGCGGTAAAGCAGATTTTAAAACAATCACCACAACTTTGTATTAACATTCATAATGAAAAAACCGGCCAAGTGCGAGTCGGACTCGCGCACTGAGGGTTCCGTGCCAACTTTAACTGAATTAGGGATTCTTACTTCCACTTAGCCAAAATACCACAATATTTTGTTGACCGCAAATATAACTTTGTTTTTCATAGTGTTTGTATGAAAGACAAAGTTATATTTGCAGTTGAGATCTACATCGTATATATTTTTTTTATTTTCACTTCCTTAGTTCAAAAGCTAGATGGGGGGGATAGATAGCTAGCGTCTATATCTCAAACGTTAGACTTTTAGAAAAAATGGTTTTAGAAACCTCAATGTCATTTTAAAAGACCTATCCATAGACATACCCCACACGTATAGGTTTAGGTAAAAAAAATTTTTAGGTTTTAGTTTCATGTATGGGAGCCCCCCCTTAAATATCATTTTTAAAATTTTTTTGAATCAAAAAGCGGTAAACAAGATACACCTACATACCAAGTTTCAATGGTGTGATGCTAATAGTTTCAGAATAAAGTGGCTGTGACATACGGACGGACAGACAGACAGACTTGACGAAACTATAAGGGTTCCGTTTTTGCCATTCGGCTACGGAACCCTAAAAAGTTGGTGTGTGGTCAAAAAAGCCAAAAAGGCTCAACCAATTATGATGAGTTTAAGTATGGAGATACGAGTATATTAGAGTTTAAACCACGCAAATGAATATTAGGGTAGTTCTGAAAATTGGGAAAACATATTTTCAGAAGTTTGTATCACTGCGCCGGTCTATACGAAACTCTTTGTACGAAAAGCAACACGGTACGCTCTACCTTGCCCACTGAACGGATTGACAGCGTTCTGTCTCACCGTTATATGGAGCGAGAAAGTATTTTGCCGGTGCTGACACGCTTTGTGCATGGCAAGCGACGGTGTTGGTCGGTGACGGAACGGTATAGTGGTCAAGGTGTCATAGTTTTCTATACGTGTCACAGTATGCTATGGTGTAGTTCTTTAGGCAGCGTTAATTTGTAATTACTCACAGTTTTGTTTGACACTATTATAAACGATTTATTGAGAGAAATTCAGTACTATCTAGTAGCCAAAGCTTCCTGAAATTCGGAAAACGGGAGCCAATGAACGCTAAAAGTAATTTTATTTCGAATTATTCAAATTAATATCAGCCCTGTATAACAGCTTTATTACATCAAAATACAATAAGTGTTGAGTTACGAAGGAACACTTTCATACAATATTCAGAGTTTACCCAAGAATTTCATAAAATATCAAACGTTATTAGGACGATGAAGTCTAGACGGACATGTTGTATGTATAATATATATAATATACTCGTACATGTTGATGCAATCAAATTTTCTTCCATAAATACTGCAAATTTTTAGGGTTCCGTAGTCGAATAGCAAAAAACGGAACCCTTATAATTTCGTCAAGTCTGTCTGTCTGTCTGTCTGTCTGTCTGTCCGTCCGTATGTCACAGCCACTTTATTCTGAAACTATAAGCATCACATAGCTGATACTTGGTAGGTAGGTGTATTTTGTTCACCGCTTTCCGATTCAGATACAAAAAGTAAGTGAAAGTAAGTGGACCCTGAATTCAGTTAAGGGTGGCACGGAACCCTCAGTGCGCGGGTTCGACAAGCACTTAACCGGTTTTTATCTGTGGGAAATCTTCGGAGGTACTAAGTTTTAAAAGTAAAAGAATATAACATTTTAGCAAGCGAAAATAACATTGATACATGTCAGTTCAATAATCAGGGCTCCTATTCTTATGCAGTTCACATTCGTAAAAAATTCACCGATGGAAGTTTCTTTATCGAAGAAAAAACAGTTTTTGCTTTCAGGGTCACGATTACTTACCCGCGGGAGTTTTTGTTTTTTTTGTTAAAATGCTAAAACTCTTTGCGAACGGAGAAAGTTCAATTGACCTGAGAATCTGATGATGGTGTTTCCACACCGCCCGGTGGCTATGCCGGCGGCTATCCCGGCGGCATTGCCGATTATGTCTCTGCGGCTGCCGCAGAAGCCGCAGCGGCTTTTTTCATAATATCTGGCAGTTAATTGATATATGCCGGGCGGTGTGGACACACCATAAAAAATATATATCTATAAAAATATGTATGTTTAGATCGGACATGCAATATTTGAAGGCGTTTTCTTAGAGGCTTATTAAGTTTTCCGTCTGTTGTAGTTTAACAGGATTCAGGAGGTAATCGGAATAGAAATAAAGATGTTCTTATTGGTTCTGTTTTTGAAATGGTATATGTTACGTGTCTGAATTACATAGATAAATAACTCTTTATTGCTAATATAATATAGGTTATTGACTTTGATTAAAGTAAAATAGCGGTAGATACGGCATGTCATACTAATTGTCAGCTAAAAAATGGCACTACACATTCCTTACGTCACACGTCTTAAAAATGTCACTCGCACACGCAATCCAATAGAAATTAAGCGACGGGGGCCTGAATTTAGCGGTCCACTTTCGAGTGGCGCGTCACCTATCTTCCGCTATTTTACTTTAATCAAAGGTTATTGACAAAGTCGTTTAAAAAAATGTACAATTAGGCGGTCTCTTGCCTTCACAAGTTTGGGGCACATAAAAAAAAAGGTTTGCATGTACTAAAATACAGTTTTTTTTAACTATTTATCTTTTTACATAAATGTCTTTGTCCACTTTTTACCTACCGACTGTACATATTTTTTATCTCTGTCCTAAAAAGGCCCACCAAAAAACCACCAAAAAACTGTCCCTAAAAAGTTATATTTTTGTTTCAGGTAATTTGTTTCCGTCTGTACGATAAGTCAACAAGCGTGGTTTGGCGAGGGAAAAAAGTAGGTAGGTACTCATACTTATTAAAAGTGTTTGGCGACATTGTTTGTGTAATTAGTGGAGTAGGAACAAAATGGAGTAGACTCTTTTGAATTAGATTATTTTATTAATAACAAACAAGACAAACAAAGGCAACATTAAAAAAGAGTAACCTATTAAAAACGAAACCATTTCCTTGTGGCAAGGAGGCTATTTACTGGCTTCGTTGCCGCGTTGGATAGCTATGATAATCCTTTGAGCTAGTTCTAGTTAGCGTTATCTGTCTTATTCTTAATACGAAATGACATTCCATGTTGAATTATTCGTTGGTTAGAAATCGGCCCTTAGAGAAAATGCGCAAATTGAGGTCGTTAAACACGTTTTTAACCTCCAACGCAAAAACAGAGAGGTCTTATAAGTTTAACGTGTCTATCTGTGCTGTGGTATCGTAGCCAAAGGACGTCCACTGCTAAACATAGGCCTCCCCACGGTTTTCCACAGCGACCGGTTGTGAGCGGTCTGCATTCAGTATGATCCTGGGATCTTCACAAGGTAGTCTGTCTATCTTTTCGGTGGATGTCCTACGCTGCGCTTTTGATCGAAGGGTCTCCAATCTAGAACTTTTCTGCCCATACGGTCATCAGTTCTTCGCGCTATGTGCCCTGCCCACTGCCACTTGAGCTTACCGATTCGCAAGGCTATGTCCGTTACCTTAGTTCTTCTACGTATCTCGTACGTAGTTCCCAAGCGAAGAACCGATTTCCATTTCGTTTTTCTTGTGACATAGATAATTTTATCCCGAGTATTCTAAGCCATCTTTCACGAAAATCTGCTAGCCATTTTTTTTTCTGGAAAGAGGTCCCATAGCATAGGTTTGTAGATATCATGTCCAAAGATTAATAATTCAGACTTCTAAAAGCAAGTTCTAATTACGGCGTCATTATTTCAGATGAGAGTAAACTCATTAGTCTCGTTTCTACTTCGTACTTTGTATACTTACTTTCGTATAGCCATCTCTTTCATTTGCAAGGTATTTCTGGCATGAGAGATAGAGATGACTAGATTTGAAAAATACGGCCTCATTTACAGAGTAATGTTTGCTTTCGTCAAGACATAATGTAAAAGGATGAACACATGATATTTTAACTTACATTTTTAGGGTTCCGTAGACAAGTGGTAAGAAACGGAACTTTTATAGTTTCAAGATTAAATAAGCAACCCAAAATTTCGCATGAATGGGATTTGAATCCACAACCTCTGGCGAACCGGGCCAACGCTCTTACCAACCGAGCCACCTGCAGTTGAGTTAACAATCGATCATGCAACTGGACCTTAACTATTAGTTTAGTTAACTATCAAGCACGAAACTGGGCCTTAACTAATAATTAAACCATCGGCCACACATTGGTCTTAAGAATCTGTTAGATAATTATTGGACACGCAACTGGACCTTAACTATTAGTTGAGTTAACTATCAAGCACGCAACTGGGCCTTAACTAATAAGTAAACATCTGGAGAAATGCAGCGGCTTGTAAATAGCCGTCCACATGCAGGGAACTTAATTATGTAGGGAAGTAGGGAAAATAAAGAGATTTGTTGAGAACGAGAAAATTAAAGAAGACAACAGGACAAGATAGCAAGGAATAATTCCATAAACTACAACTGGAAACTGAATGGCCCACTTACCTCTAAAATCAGTTCCAGAGTCGTCGTCTCCTCGCCTCAGCAACAATTGCTAGGCGAAACCACTGATGGTCTCGGCGAATGTCCCAAGTATCAAGTTTATCACTATGTTTGAGACACAAATTCACTCTCAGCAAAGATATTAGAATAAGAAGAATATAATAGCAGCAATTGCAAAATTAATGTTTTCTATACTGACAAGACATGTCACTAATTGCACTTGTCTATGTAGGCCGCCTAAGGAGGTGGCATTCTGCTGGGCTTGCTGGATCAGACGAAACCTTCACCAGTCGTCGAGGAGTTGGATCCAAGCAATTTCCAGTTAATTTTATAAGGAATTATTTGAAATAGATAGAAAAATTTGCTATAATAGCAAGATATTAAAAGTAAGGAAATTAAATAAAGTTATAAGGTGAAGTTGGGGTGTTAGGACACATCACGCCCAACCACTATCGACCACACATTGGTCTTAAGAATCTGTTAGATGAATTATCGGACACGCAACTGGACCTTAACTATAAGTTGAGTTAACTATTTAGCACGCAACTGGGCCTTAACTAATAAGTAAACTATCGACCACACATTGGTCTTAAGAATCTGTTAGATTAATTATCGGACACACAACTGGATCTTAACAATTAGTTTAGTTAACTATCGAGAACGCAACTGGGCCTTGTTAACTGTTAGTTGAGTTAACTATTGAGTACGCAACTAGGCCTTGTTAATTTAGTAAAACCTTCAATATTTGACGTAATTGCATTCAAAAACATTTTAGAAAAACTTATGTAGCCCCAAGTGTGTAAAAGTTATGATAAATCTGCGGTCATAACTAAGTTGTCTTAAATACTCGTATATGAAAAAGCTCTTAGGTTTCAGATAATTTTATCCTGAGTGTTCTTAGCCATGTTTCATGAAAATCAGTTCAGCCGTTTTTTATTTTTTTAATGTAATAATTAAAGGTCATAAAATTCTGAAATCTTATTAGATATATTTCCAACTTTGTGTTGGGTGTCCCATTATTTTTTAAGCTTTTGCGAGCGTAGCACATTTTTCGTAATATTGTTTGGACGCTTTATGGAGATTTATTTGGATTTAAGCCAACAAGTCTGGATTAGCTAGTTAATAAATAAACATCCAGACAGATATATTGACAACCATTTTATATTCATGTTTATTTCACAGGGTTAGAAACCTCGAATTAAGAGCTAAAGATTTCTTAGTCAATTTAAATGGCTACCTTTTGAACAAATTCTGAATACTGAAAATCTAAAAATACTTAAACTTAAAGTACCTACTTAAAGTCTGTAACATCCCACTGCTGGGCGAAGGCCTTACCTCAACTATGAGGTAGTTTGAGCCATTACTCAACCACGCGGGCTCAATGCGGATTGGTGGAGGGGTGTTTGCAAGGAGCTTGGGTAGTAATTAGCGAAGTTAAGCAACCCACGGCGCGGTCGTGTTTGGATGGGTGACCATTTCGGTCATAATATAAGTGACGTATATCACGAGCATCTCCGTGCATCAGAAGGCACGTTAACACGTTCCGGGACACTACTCCAGACACAATAGATGTTTTATTGTTTTCACGCCTGTAGGCGGGCACTGTCCCGGAACGTGTTAAGCCGTTTGTAGGGACTAATGTCAATGGTAATGGTGCCTAGTCAGAGACCTTATTGGCGACTTGATAACGTCAGGCAGCAAGGTTTGTCGCTTTTCTTACAAATTCTAAATAACTTTGAAAGGTTTCGATGCATCGGTGGCGTAATAACATCTTAGTCTGCCTGTGACCACGGTTGCTGTAAAGCATTCGAAAGGTAAGGAATTATTTAAAAAGAAATGTTCGCGAAATTAATCCGTTAAGTGTGTTTTAGCCCAATTTATTTATCGATAGTAATGGTAAAGTTATACCAGCGGTTGAATATTTACGATTGTGTGTGTTTTAAAGAAAAACTACCTTTACTTAGATGAAGAAAATGGGCCCTTATCAATGAAAGTAGTATTCGCGTAAATTTCAGAACTAAATATACTTTACAATTTTATTACTCTAGCTTTACGCTTTGTTAGTTTAGGATATGCCATTTCTAGTTTTCTTTTTACGATTTCCGTTCAGCTTTATTATTTCAGTAAATGTGAGGTTCATGTTTTCAGTCAATATTTTTATTTAGGTAGGAACATGTTGGTTTTCTTTTGACTTCCGTTAGGTGCTTTTAGTATCTATGTCACACTTCCTGTTTCACAATGTCCTAATGAGTTCTTGTTAATGTTATCCTGTCCAATACTTCTTAGGAACCACGTATCTTATTTGAATTATTCGTTAATGTGAGCTTATTTATCAACATGATGTTTGTCTTTGACTGAAAACAGAAGATAACCCTCTATTTTAGGCTTCAGGTTTAAATTACTTACTTAAATGGTCTATTCCGTTTATGTTTCACGTTCAAGGTTTTTATTTTTATTTTTATCTGAATACAAAGTTTAAGAATAAATATGACACTGTAAGTGTTAAAAAAAAACATTCTAAACCATTGAATACAGTGCCCACTAAGTGTCGACTTATTTGACAAAATATGTTTTTAAAATAAACATTCCGTCGATACACAAATCATATTAGATTAAAGATAAGCTAGGTCTAATCATATTTCAGAAAATCTAACCAGATTTTAATTCACCTAGCTAGAGTTATTTGCATTTAAAAGCTTTCCCTGAATAGTGTCTGTAATTTGAAATATTGTCAAAAATCTACTTATTTTTACACAGAGAAATCAATTTTGTTAAAATGTTTTTGCATCTTGAAAGTAATTGAAAAATCTGAATAAGTAAGTAATCAGTTTATGAAAAGCATCCAAATAAGTCTGGGAATTCGAAATGATTGGGAAAGAGAAAAAATTGTTCTTTAACGTGGTGAATGTACTATAGGTATTTATAAAACTTTCACGTTTTCACTAGAGTAAATAACGGATATATCACAAAATATGATAAATTATTATTTATTATGTGCTTTTTTAGGTTATGAGCCATATTTCGTCCACAATCCATTCAGTAAAGTAAATATAAATATGCGCCAAACAACACACCAATTATCTGGTTTCGTGGTGAGGAATTTTCTTTCTTGTGTTACAAAGTAACAGACAACGATTATGACTTAGGTACAAATGTTCGTGCTCATCACACAAAAATTAGCCCCTTACGGGTTCGAACCTGCGACTGCCGGCGTAATAGTCAGGAGCGCTAACCAATACACCAAACGCGTCGTCAATTCAGTCGTTTTAGAATGTAGAAGTAACAAACATTCAACCATCTTCACAAACTCTCGCATTTATAATATTAGCAGTATAGCTTTTTTTTGCCATTTAAGTCTAGTAGAACTTTAATACATTCTTGCAAAAGCCCAACCAAGTTTGTACCTGAAGGCCTATTAAACCACAGGGGTCTGTTTAAATGGGCTTTATTTAAGTCTGGAAGGGGAGTGAGACGGAATGATTCAGACAAAGAACCAAACAGGCTATTGTTCAAAGTATTGCGAAGGCTGTTTGGAGGCAATGACTATAGGCCAGGGGACATTTCATGAAAGCAGGTAAAGAATCAGATGATAAATGTATGATATTATTGTAATTATTTTCAACTGCTAATTTCTTTCACATGGACTGCTAAAAATCGCTCTCTTCGAAAACATAGTTCATACGCATTTCATTTTATTGACGAATGAAATTATATTTATTTATTTATAACTAGCTTTTGCCCACGATTACGTCCGCGAGGAATAGTGACTTCTTTCCCCCGTTTTTTACACATTTACCACTATATCTTTGCTACTATTGGTCGTAGCGTGATGTTATATAGCTTATAGCCTTTCTCGATAACTGGACTATCTAACAAAAAAAGAATTATTCAATTCGAACCAGTAGTTTCGGAGATTAGCGCGTTCAAACAAACAAACAAACAAACTCTTCAGCTTTATAATATTAGTATAGATTTACAGCACAACCAAATGTTGTACAAATGACTTAACTCGTGTTATGAAAATGAATGAAAAGTAGCAATCATTTATAACAACGAACCAAATAACTGTCAAAACTTGACACAAAAATTACAAGTGACGGCTTAGTAAATGTCTACTATTTTTTTGTTTACATTCATCATTTCTACATTCATACGCTATTCGTGTTCTGAAAAATGTAAATAAAATAGTACCTTTTAAGTTGCATTTTTAGAACAATGAAAACGAAGTTCATTGACCGTGTCTAGGTTTGTAAATTCATCCATCGTGTATTATTAAGTTACTGATTCAAGCGAGTACCCACACTCACTGTACCCCCCCCCCCCCCCCGATGAAAATCTGCCTCCAGGCTATAAGGAGCCTTGGCCAATCTGGAGAAGCCTTAATAGGCTGAGGACCCAGGTTAGTCGGAGCAAAGATAACCTGTGTCAGTGGGGGTACTCAAGTAGCGCAGACGCTAACTGTGAATGTGGAGAACCCCTGCAAACCATGGCCCACCTCACTAACTGCCCCGCGTGCCCGACCGCCTGCTCGCGTGAGGACTTACTTGTAAGTAACCAGAGGAACCACGGTAGCCGCTTTCTGGGCAAGTAAGATTTAGCCCGTATTCCTGCCGACACGAAAGAAGAAGAAGAAGTAACTGATCCTGAGTAGTACTCTTCAATATTTACGGGTTGTTTTGAAGCACCTTGTATATCAAGGTTACCGCCGCATAACCACTTTTAAGAGCCAAAACCGCTTCCACCTCGCGTCGTCTTTTGGTTGAAGTGACGCCTGTGCAAGCGATTTTCATTTGAAAGTGGTTAGACGCTAGACACCTAGACCCTACTTGAATTTATACAATTTATCTACTTATTAATAATAAATTTAATTCCTTCGTCGCACCGCCCACAATCATTTCTGCTTAGCCCAAAGGTATGACTGGTACTACTGGTAGAGAATGGCGTTAAGACCACTTTTTAGGGTTCCGTAGCCGAATGGCAAAAACGGAACCCTTATAGTTTCGTCAAGTCTGTCTGTCTGTCTGTCTGTCTGTCTGTCTGTCCGTCCGTATGTCACAGCCACTTTATTCTGACACTATTAACATCACACCGCTGAAACTTGGTAGGTAGGTGTTTCCTCTTTACTGCTTTCCGATTCAAGTACAAAAAATTTGAAAAAATGATATTATAGGGGGGGCTCCCATACATGAAACTAAAACCAAAAACATTTTTTTTACTCAAACCTATACGTGTGGGGTGACGCTTCCAAAGTGTTAAAATGCCCCCCCCCCCCCCCCCCCCGCCCATCTAACTTTTGAACTAAGGAAGTAAAAATTTTGAAAAAAATATGTAATGTAGATCTCAACATAAACTTTCAAGGAAAATTGGTTTCAGCAAAATCGAAGTAGCAGTTTTTGAGATACAGCACATTTTTATCAACCGCAAATATAACTTTGTCTTTCATACAAACACTATGAAAAACAAAGTTATATTTGCGGTCAACAAAATATTCTGGTATTTTGGCTAAGTGGAAGTAAGAATCCCTGATTCAGTTAAAGTTGGCACGGAACCCTTAGTGCGCGAGTCCGACTCGCACTTAGCCGGTTTTTAAAAAAAATTTTGGTTGTGCAATAAAGTGTAAATAATTAAATCAATAAACTCTAATTAGGCCATCCCTCGACGCAGTAAAATAAAAACATGACTGTCAGTTACAGTCAACTTTTATTACATACATAACATAGTAGATACGGAACCCTTCGTGCGCAAGTCCGACTTGCACTTGGCTAGTTTTAAAATTATTTATTATTAGCGAGTGAAGTCGTTGTGTAACGCTAGTTGTCTTTTATACATCCAACTTTTATGTCTGTGTTATATCCTAACTTAAACTTTAAATCTCGGTTCCCCAAATCCACAAAAGTTAATCGCTCCGGTACACGATAACTTTAATTAGTTAAACTTAAATAATTTTAAGTTAGCAAGCCTTTCTTAATCACTGCTTATTAAATAACAAAGTGGCGCTCAGATTTAGAAGTTATTTCAACTCATTTGTTCGTGCAGAAGTTTCGACTTAATAATTATAATTATATTGAAAAGTACGGGGGCAATTTGCTGTTAAATCAAGTTATATCGAGTTTTGGACGTTCCTTTGTTTTGTTGGATATTTTCCTTGGTTTACTTCAAATCGTGTTAAATGTAAATCGCTTTATTGAGACCTCGCCTGCGAAGCACAGGGGTGCGGGGGGAGACGAGAGCGCGGTTAGTGAGCGGCGCGGGCGGGTGATTCCGCGCCACCCGCGCCCCTCGCGCGACCCGCTATCGTCTCCTCCCGCACCCCTTTTTGTTTTAGTTTATCGTTAAAGAAGCAGCCATCAATGAAACCTCAAAAATTTTACAAATAAAATATTCTATTACGAAATCTGTTGCTGCTGACTGTGAAGGACGCTTGAATTTTTGTTTTAACACGTTCCGGGACAGTGAACGCCTACAGGCGTGAAAACAATTAAACATCTATTGTGTCTGGAATAGTGTCCCGGTACGTGTTAAGTACATCTTTAGCGGCTTATAATTCGAAAGTATTTTACGAAATTGAACCACAGTATTTTTCCGATTTATATTATTGCGAACTATCGCTTTTTTAAAGTTTCAGCCGTGGCCGTCATTTCGAAAAAATCTAAATACTAAGTGAGCCAGGCTCCACAGTAAAAATTTCAAGGCCCTTTGGCTAATTCGCCCAGTATATTTTTTGTTCAATGTCGAAATCGTGCTATTTAGCTCCTAGCCTACAATTTCCCTTGACGAACAAAATCAGGGGTTTTGTTTTTAGGAAGAATAGACTTGGTAATGGGCCATATTCTTTCCACCTCTTTCAGGATCCGAGGTCAAATTTTACGATACAATCTGGATTCATACCTTTAAGAGACCGTACACATACTAAAACTGTGATGGCTGATTTTATGCTGTAATCAATGTATTGCGACTTTTTTATTGCATGGCTGGTTGTAAGAAAGTGGTAAAAATGAGAGTATGTTTGGGAGATTTCACCCTTATTTTGAATCCAACTTATTTTTGACTGCCTCGGTGGCGCAGCGGTAAGAGGGTCCCGGGTTCGTTCCCCGGGTCGGGCCAAAATTATATACCTGGGTATTCTGTATAGAAATTCTCATGGTAGCCTGGAGTTTTGTTCTGTTTGGTCGGGGACTGCTTATTCAACATATTTGCAGCTAATCAATCAATCAATCATTTATTTATTGCAAGTTATAGGTAAAATAAATATAACAGATCTTGTTGTTTGTAAAAAATTTGGACACACTATAACCTACCCATCGGGCGTACAACATTATACAGTTAAACAAAATTAAACATTAAGAAACAATAACATAATCACTAAATGGAGATCTTGTCATTGAAGTATTCTTCTAAAGAATAATAACACTTTTCTAACCTAACCTAACCACCATATCTGGTGGCCGTTCACTATATGGTCGGAATGGTCACCCATCCAAACACGACCGCGCCGTACGTTGCTTAACTTCGGCATCGCTACCAAAGTGCTACAAGCATCTCTAGTAGCCTACAGTTCAGCTTAACTGTAAGGGTCTTTATCTAAAATCTGTTTCTTAACAATATCTGTGGTGAAATAAGGAAACGCAAATGAAGGTTTGTAAGAGGCACTAAAGGAAAATGGTTGCTTGCTTCAAGCCTATCCTTATACATTTATAGGATTCCGTATTTGCGGTCACCATAGAAATAAATACATTTATGATAAATCTTTATTGCACTTCATATAGTTCAGTTACAAATTCGTTAGGAAATATACATACATATGTATACCTACACATAGTAGACACCACATACATAGCTCTTAAGCCGAAGGAATTAATACGTAGCAGATGTAGGTACAATTATTATAGATGAAGGAAACATTGCTATAGGTATGGAAGCAACATTTGCAACTTTAGCAATTGAAGGGAACATTAAAATTTTTAGATTTTTTTAGGTAATATTTATACATTTATGATTTATAAATTTTAATGGAAAGATGATAAGCATTGTGATGCCTAACATTGCCGAAACCGGTTATTTAAACGCTCAGTGCTGGAAGTCTGAAGCTAGATTTTTGACATTTCACGTAGACAATTTCAATATTCTGATTTTCTGCTGCATCGAAAACATGATAAATCATGTGAAACATGATATGATTGTGAAAGGAGTGGATGATTCAGCAACGAGTGATAGAATAGTGTGAAAGAGAAAAACATTCTGCGCCGACCCTAATAGATAAACTGGGAACAGGGCAAGCGAATGATGATGCTGCATCGAATATCCTTTTTACTTACGTAGCTAAATATTTAATAAATCAAAAATATTTGTATTTTTTAAGCTTCATTCAAACATTCTTCTCAATCAATAAATACACGATACCAATTTTGTCGAGCGCCACCTGGTTGTTTCACAGGGAACTATGTCGAGACTTCCACACCAGGCGCGTTGTGTTGCTTCAGACTTCCAGCACTGGGATCGATAGGTCGACGGCGGTTGTGTCAACAAATAATGTTAATAAACATATTTGTGAGGGTTTCAATGTTGCTTCAGTATTTCCACCCGTTGCACAACACATTATTAGGCCCAAGGTACAATACTGTAATGCAGAATGAAAATATTGAAAATAAAATAAAGTTTTTACAAAAGTAACCTTTATTGGCTTTATACTCTTGAAAATATACATTTCACGACGAAAAGTCACGTAATTCTAATGTAATAATAATTCGATTTGAAGCACAAAAGGATTCACGAAAGAATAACACTGAATAGAAAAATCGAAAATACTGTAACGTTTTGTGCAAAATATTCCAGCATTGATAAATGTCACACATTATTTGTTATTTTTATCATTTATCAAAGTCTATTGTGGATACGCAACGCCTGAGAAATATATTAAATGTCTCCTTTTATAATAGGTAAGTCACAAAGAAAGGAAGATACGGTGGGTTTGAGTAAATGTCCATAAAGAAATAAATAAATGATACCTTCTAACGTACCTTGGTAGGACGTCCACCAACAAAATGGACAGACGACCTTGTAAAGATCACAGGATCACACTGGATGCAGACCGCTTGCAATCGGTCGCTGTGGGAAACTTTGGGGAAAGCCTTTGTTCGGCAGTGGACGTCCTTTGGCTTATAATAATGATGATGTACCTTGGTATAGAATTCAGCCATGTACTTAAGCAGGAGAATAGGAAGTGTGTGCGTACATTGTCTGTTCTTTTCTCTCATGTGTATAGTGTGAAAAAAGCCTAATCATTTCCTAAGACTTACAAATTTCGAAGACTTACAAATCTTGAATAGGGCCTTTAAATATAGTCATCATCATCATTATATGCCACAGAACGTCTACTGCTGAACATAGGCCTACTCCATAATTATCCATAGAGCGGCCGGTTGTTAGCGGTCTGCATCCAGTGTGATCACGCGATCTTTACAAGGTGGTCCGGTGGACGTCCAATGCTAACTATTCATATTTTATTTGGGGCAAAAATATGGTACCTTAATATTGTGGGCTTACTTTACCTTCCTTATCTATTTATAATAACTCGACCTTCTCTTTTGTTGGCGAACTGCGTCTTTAGGAAAAGATTTATAATAATTGCTTTTCAATGGACGCTGTATAATTTCTACGGCTTCCCTTTTCCCCACTAAGTAAACATTAATTTTGGGAAGGAAAAATGTTTAAGATTGGCAGTCGTTTAGATTAATATTTTTTCCTTATCGCTCTCGGAAAGAAAAAAAGGAAGTTATTAAGTTTACAACTAACGGTCCTTTGCAGCGTCTGATTTCCTCCATAGTCCAAAAGATATCTGTTTTCAAAATAATTAAAATCAGTTTATCCGTTTGAGCGCAAAAACGTGACATAAATACACACTGTTCCAAATTTTAAGCTTTATTTTATTTTTTTAAACGTCATTGCATTAATAAAAGTGTAAAAAGTTAGACATACTCACCAAGTTAAAATTTAAATTCATGCAGAAAAAAGTTTTAGTAAGTAAAGTCAGTTTAAAATTTTAAATGTAATTCATCTCGCCTTTGAAACTTTCTTAAAGTAAGTGTTGAAGGAAAATGACGCTTCATAACTCTTTAAAGTTATGGCCTGAAAACCTTTGACGAAATTACGTCAAAATGGCGTCATTCGCTTTAATTTCTAGGCCATTTCAAGTTGAAATGATGGCAGTTAAATTTGAATACCTCCTAATTCCATATTCAAAACGGCTATTTTAAACTCCGACGCAAAAAAAGGGTGTTATAGGTTTCTCCGCTATGTGTGCGAGTCTGTCTGTGTGTTTGTGTGTCTGTCTGTGCACTGTAGCTCTAAAACGGCTAAACCAATTAAAAATCTGCAAAAAAATGCTTGCTTGTTTATTTGAAAGCAAGTTTTTTAGCGATTGGTTCTTAGCTTACGCAATGTAGATCTTTAAAAACATATTCAACGAAAATTAAGATTGAATGAGTTCCGAGATACAGCCCATTTCAACAACCGTAAATATAACTTTGTGTTTCATACAAACACTACTATCAGATATTTTTGCCGTCAAAAATATTGCGATGTTTTCGCTAGGTGGTAATTAGTATGTGGCTGTGACATACGGATGGACAGACAGACATACTTGTAACTATAAGGGTTCCGTTTGCTATGGAACCCTAAAATCGTTCCCTCTATACGTATCACACGCGTTATTTTATAAAATACGTCCTCGGTCCTAGCCAATTTCATATTCCATTGGGTTCGGTCCCTAAGGCCCATTAGGTACACGGCTATTTTTGTATAACTGCAAATAGGGTTATATTTGGGACAGCGGAGTTAAGGAGAAATGTGAAGCATTCATTTTATTATATTCGATAGGCTGTTTGATGTATTTCTTGTGATCAGTGAGGTACCTGCTTCATTAATCACAAATTCTACATATGCAATTCACAAGGACGAATAATTTGATTTGGAAAGGTTATAAAAGTTATAGTGCCTCTGGTCTTTGTGAACAGTTGACTAAAAAGATTCACATTGCTACCTGGCGCGAAGATTTCTTGATTTAAGAGTAAAATAAAAACTTAATAAATCAATTTCAGAATTTTCATTTGAAGTTCTATTTACTCTTGGATTGGATTGTAAGGGAGACCACATTGTTGTATGTGTATCAATATTATATTTATAGATGTATTCACTACTATGGTATGTCATATAAACTGTTGTTCGACACCTAATAAATCAGTATGTATCCAACTATCTTGTTCTTACTATCCCAACCTCATATGGCGACCCTGCCAGAGGCTCGCGATCGGTGTTTACAAATTCCTTAATCCATATAAGGACGCGCGCTTCACGATGCATCTGAAATATTGCATTAGACTTTTATACTCGGCGAGAATTAGTGGCTTGATTACTAAAATCAACTATAACGATGGGTTCAACTCAAACTAAGGAGGAGGTCGTGGTGGCCCAAAACGCATCTGGAGGCAGCAATGGTTCGGGAGTGGAGCAGCTCCAAGTCCACGCAAGTACCACCAACATTATATTGCTACTTATTTTGACGCTGTTGTTCCTGGGTCTACTCTACCTTGTTTATAGAATATATAAGAATTGTCACATTAAATGGATGACAAATGAAATAAATCGGCACGCATTGAGGAGGTCGATTGCTTATTTCCGAAGAGACCCAAGGCTCGAAGCCAAGGAGGACGAAGTTTAAAGGCCCAGATGGCATTTTATTAAGAAGAGTTCAGACCAGAATCAAAGCTATCGGTATTATTTACACATGTCAATTACACGGAAAACATACAATTTAATGGAAGTGCCAAGTTCGTCTCATTACTCTATTTGGTGAAACGTAAATAACTCGGTAATAGTGAGATCGTGCAGTGGAAACGTATCAAGTGTCATATTTCAATAGTGTGTTACTCCGACGGACTTATGGACTTTAAAAATTATATTTAGTTATATTATGAAAACTAAAAAGTAAATAAGATTATCTGGTAAATGTATAAATATAAGTATGCATACCTTTCGCTATATTTAATGTAGATAGATATGAACATTTATGGATCTTATTTTAAATGATATTTTTAAAAGATTAAAAGAAGTTAGAACTTATCTAATAAAGATCGGTCCAAGTAGACGTACGGGTCCTATTCTGGAAGTTAAATTACGAGAGGCTGTCAGTATAAAGAATGAATATAATATTTTCCTAGAAAAATTAAATAATGTTTTAGGTAGCGTAAAGGCAGATGACTACGCTGTTATATTAAAAACTTGCGAAAATTTCGATAAATTATACAAGCAAATATTATTTTTATGCTCAAGTGAATCGGAAATTGATAAAACAATGGCTAAGTTTGACTTAAAGGTTGCATTAAGTTTATTTCCAGCTCCATCAGACGACGAATCGTGTATAAAACAGCTCGTGGATAGTATTGAATACTACAGTTCAGAACTCGACGAGGACTCAAAGAAAAGGTTGGTAAATTTTGTTTTAAAAAATAGAATCACTCAAGCCGCCAAATTAAAACTCAATTCGAGTTATTCATCTGTTGATGCGCTGATCATAGACATAAAAACACATTTGTTGCCTAAAAAATCAGCGACTGCAATCCAACACAAATTATTTGATTTCAAACAAAATAATCTATCTATTGATGACTATGGAAAGCAAATTTCAGAGATGTTCGTTGACTTAACTATTTCACAGGCTGGAGGTAATGAGCATGCTTTTGGGGTTCTAAAACCGTTGAACGAAAAGCAGGCTATTAGATGTTTTGCAGACGGCTTAAAAAACCGAAGACTTAGCACCGTGATAACGGCAAGAAACTACAATTCTCTCAAAGATGCCATACAAGCGGCTGTGGACGAGGACATTACGTCTTCTTCTAGCTCCGCTAATATGATGTACTTCAATCGCTTTAATCAAAATAATAACAATTCCAGGAGTTACGGGAATCGGCGCGGCCAAAGAGGAAGATCGAGAGGTACGTCATACGCAGGTGCAGGTCGTGGTGGCCGGCAGCAGCGGCGCGGCGCACCCGCCGGCGAGCAGCGCGGCGCGTCTCGCAGCTGGAGAGGCCGCCAGGCCACGGGTCGCGGTGCCCGGCGACCGTTTTCGAGAGGTACGAATAGGTCTTATTATAATAATGACCAACAATCGCACATACATACTTTGACAAATTCCGATACTCAAAATGTGCAAAACTCTGAAGAGAGTATTCAGTTTTTTCGGGACGAATGAAGTAATTTTTTCTTTGAATAATTCGTATAGCATAAACTTATTTGGTCAGAATAGTTATTTGTACAGTCTGTTAATTGATACGGGAGCATCAATATCAGCTATCAAACTCAGGCACGTATTAGACCAGAACATTCCAATCCATAAACAGAACATTGATGTCATCGGAATAGGAGGCAAAGTTCAATCAATAGGATATGTCTACCTAAACTTTTTCTGTAGAAACCAAGTGCTGACACATAAGTTTTATGTTTTCGATACCTTACCATGTAGGACAAGCGGCATAATTGGACATGACTTTTTAAACAAGTATAAATCAGTTCTAAACTTTAGTAACAATTCTTTATTACTTTGGAATAACAATGTAAACATAACAATTCCATTGTACAATACAAAAAAAAATATAACGATTCCGGCTAGGTGCGAATCTATTCATTTTATAAGTACGTCTCAAACTGAGGAAAGTGTAATTTGTACGTCGGAATTAAAAAAAGGGATTTTTATAGCTAGTGCTTTAAGGCTTCGGCAGACCGAACGCGGGTCAGAAGCAGTGCGGGTCAGTTGCAGCGCGGCAGTAGGCACACTGAAGGCAGCGGCAGTTTTAAAGCAGTTGCAACGCGGGCCCGCGTTTAAACCGCGTTCAGTATGACGGGTTAGGCAGGCAGTTTTACTTACTAGTCATATTTAGTTTCAGTGCAATTTTCTCCCACAATCGCAGCTTGTATGTTGTGTTTCTATAAAATTTATCTTTAAAATCATATAAACATTTATTTGTACGCACTAATTCGATTAGTTTTTCATTCGTTTCCATCATGCGGTTGTAAAAAAATACAATATTCGTCAACCGCTGCGCCGCGCTGCTACCGCCCTGCCTCCGGTGAGTCGGGCTAATATGGCCGCCATAGTAATACAACAGCGCGGGCCCGCGCTCGCGCCGCGCACGCGCTGCTTCTGCCCCGCTCCCGCGCCGCCGGTCTGTCGTCCGGCAGTTGCAGAGCGGCGCGGCGCGGCGCGGTTAATGCGCGGGCCCGCGTTCAAATTTGGTGTGACATACTTCAAGGAGTTTCTTGTATTACAACTTGCGCGGGCCCGCTTTCAAACAGCGCTTCAACTGCCCCGCGTTCGGTCTGCCGAAGCCTTTAGTAAAACCAGTGAATGGGACTATACCAATTCGCATACTTAACACAACTGATACCGATTTGACCTTAGATCAAATTTATCCTATTATTCAAAAAGCAACTGACTATAATATCTGTTTATTTGAAAAAACAAATAATGATGCAAAACGAGTTAAGAAGTTACTTTCAACTTTGAAAATTAATCACCTAAATAAAGAAGAACAGGCATCAATTGAGAAAATTTGCGCAAAATATTCTGACATCTTTTATCTCGAAGGCGATAAATTGTCCACAACTGATATATATTCTCACAAAATTTATTTAAAGCCAAACGTTTCACCAGTGTACACGAAGCCTTATAGACTTCCTGTATCACAGAAAAAGGAAATAATTAAGCAAATAGACAATTTAATTGAACAAGGTATCGTAGAGCCATGCAACAGCGAATGGTCTAGTCCTGTCCTTTTGGTGCCTAAAAAATCAGATTCCAATGGGGAAAAGAAATGGCGGTTGGTCATTGATTATCGAAAACTCAATAATAGTATTCAAGACGATAAGTTTCCTCTGCCTAATATCTCAGAAATATTAGACTCTCTGTCAGGTTGTGTTTATTTTAGCCATTTAGATTTGAACCAAGGATTTTACAACGTTAATTTAGACAAAGATAGTAGAAAGTATACAGCATTCAACTCAGGGCAATTTCAGATGACACGCATGCCCATGGGTCTTAAGACAAGTCCCAGTTCGTTCTCCCGTATGATGACAATGGCCATGTCTGGTCTTACATATGAAAAATGTCTAGTATATCTTGATGATTTGATCGTTCTAGGACGTTCCCTTTTTGACCATAATAAGAACCTAACTGACGTTTTTGAGCGTCTACGAAAAGTAAACCTCAAATTAAATCCATCCAAATGTAACTTTTTAAGAAAAGAAATGCTGTATTTAGGCCATGTAGTTTCGAGTGAAGGAGTTTTACCTGATCCGGCTAAAATTGAAATTATAAAGAATTACCCAATTCCAAAAACCGCGGAAGAAGTTAAACGTTTTATAGCTTTTGCTAACTACTATCGCAAGTTTATACCAAATTTTGCAGAGAAATCTTATGATCTCAATATGCTATGCAGAAAGAATGTTAAATTTAAATGGAATGAACAGTGTCAAAAATCTTTTGAAACATTAAAATCAAGTATGATGCAGCCGCCAGTTCTGCAATACCCAGATTTTTCGAAAACGAATAAGTTTTTATTGCAAACCGACGCATCAAATTATGCTGTCGGCGCTATTTTATCAAACATAGATGGACGCCCTGTTGCATATGCTAGTAGGAGCCTTAACAAAGCAGAGAAAAACTATCCCACTATAGAGAAAGAACTTTTGGCGATAGTATGGGCAGTTAAGCACTTTAGACCATATCTATATGGTAGTACTTTTAAAATAATGACTGACCACAAACCATTGATTTACTTATTTAATCTTAAAGATCCATCAAGTAGATTACTTAAATTTAAACTTATTCTAGAAGAGTATGATTACGAGATTGAGTATGTTAAGGGTAGAGAAAATGTGGCTGCAGACGCATTATCTCGACTCACAATAACATCAAAAGAATTACAAGAGATGAGTGAACACATATGTGTCATGACAAGAGCGCAGCGACGTAAACAAGACACTGCGCCTTCGGTTGACATAGTTCCTACGGACGATTGGCCTGATCAACCAAAAGTCGTAGAAACTCATGTGGAACCCAAGGAATCAGTGGAGTTAAGATTTATTAATACTTTAGAGCTCGAAAAGTTAAGGAAAGTTAATAATCAACTTAAAGAAACGAAAACTTTTATATATAACGAGAAAGGAAACACTATATTTATAAACCCAGCTTCTCGATTGCAACTTACTCGAGCAGAATTTGCGAGAGAACTGAGTAAATTGTGTAAGGAAATAAATGTAGACGAAATATATTTTATAAAAAATAAGTCTAACAAATTATTTATAGAGAAATTAGCAGGCGAAATAAAAGATAACGAAGAATGGTCCGGACCGAGATTAGTTATTTTAAAAGATATTGTTAGAATAGACGATAAAGACGATAAAAAGGTAGTGCTTAATGATTTCCATCTTCTGCCCACGAGTGGCCACGCGGGCATAAGACGAATGGTTAATAATATTCGCAAGTATTATTTTTGGCCTGGACTTGATAAAGATGTTAGAAACTATGTAAAGAAGTGTCCAGATTGTCAGAAACAAAAATATACAATTCAGGTGAAAGAACCAATGGTAATTACTTCTACTGCGAATACCGCATTTGAAAAGATATTTTTAGATTTAGTAGGACCCTTAGATAGAGATAATTATAATTATTCATATATACTAACGATTCAGTGCGAATTATCAAAATATGTATGTGCATATCCTTTAATAAATAAATCAGCATCTGAAGTAGCACGCTGTTTTGTTACCAATTTTGTTCTTCATCATGGAGTGCCGAAGGAGATAGCTACGGATAGAGGTACGGAGTTCATGGCAGACACTATGAAAGAGGTATGTAATTTGTTAAAAATTAAAAAACTTAATTCAACTGCTTATCACCACCAAAGTTTAGGTGCCCTTGAAAATTCTCATAAGAGTTTGGCAGCATATTTACGCATTCAAACTGATCAGAATCCCGAAATGTGGAGTACTTGGCTCCCTTTTTGGTGTTTTGCTTACAACACTTCAGTAAATTCATCTACTAAATTCACCCCTTTCGAGTTAGTTTATGGCAAAAAATGTACTTTGCCTAGCAACCTCACTAATAATATTGAACCTCTTTATAATCATGACAGCTACCCTCTCGAACTTAAATATAGATTGCAAGTTTCGCAAACACAGGCGCGTGATAATTTAATATCTAGTAAATTAGTAACGAAACAAAGGTATGATACTTATATAAATCCAGTTAAATATAAACCCAATGATAAATTACTAGTTAAGAGTGAGACAGGTAATAAACTTACTACTTTATACTTAGGACCTTATAAGGTAATTAAAGATATTTCGCCAAATGTAGAGATTGTAATAAATGGCAAACATGAAATTGTACATAAAAACAGAACAAAGCCTTACTATGAATAAATTCCAATGTAATTTATCGATTTTTTGAAAACTATGTTATTTTGCAAAACTACTTATATTGCAGTAATATCCTATTTACTAATAGCTTATTCTTTAGACTAGCAGGAACCAATTGTAATCATATTATCCAGGTTCCATGTAGCTATGTAATCGTTTTATTTTCCTTAGAATGATGTTAAAACTTAGATTTAAAAAAAAAACTTAACCTATGTTATTTTTTTTTTACAATGCCATAAGGACGTGTTGTATGTGTATCAATATTATATTTATAGATGTATTCACTACTATGGTATGTCATATAAACTGTTGTTCGACACCTAATAAATCAGTATGTATCCAACTATCTTGTTCTTACTATCCCAACCTCATAACATTTTTTTTTAGCACATTTCATGTGAACTACTTATGTTCTTTATGCGTTAAATAAAGTTCTTAAAACGACGACGCTTTTGGTGTATTGGTTAGCGCTCCTGACCATTACGCCGGCCGTCGCGGGTTCGAATCCCGCAAGGGTCAAATGTTTTTGTGATGAGCATGAACATTTTGTATCTAAGTCATGGATGTTATATGTATTTAAGTATTTATGGGAGACGCCCCCGTCATAATCGTTATCAGGTACTTCGTAACACAAGGAAGAAAATTCCTTACCTCGAAACCAGACAATTAGTGTATTGTCTATCGATACTGACAAGTTCCTAGCAAGGACATGGTATGCTCCGGTGTAGTAGGCAGATACCTTTAAAATCATGTTACGGTATCTAATTCAAACAGACCTAAACATTTCACTGAAGGTCATTTAGTCCTGCCCACCTGCCCAAAGGGTTAAAAGTAGAACCATGTATCATATTAAGTCCAACTTCCAAATCTAAATTGGATTCCATCCCTAAGGAGGTTTAAGGCGATATTTGGGTCTTTTGAGCCCCTTGTGCTTTGGCAAAAGTTACTTGTAGTGATGGAAAGAGTCGATTGATTTGACTATCGATAAAAAATATCGATAGTGAATTGTTTTTGAAAAAAAAAACCATAAAATGAGATTGTAATTGAAAAAGTTCTGTATGAAAGAATCAAATTGGTCTAGCAATTTCAATTTAACAAATAATGATTCTCAGAAGGATTCTCATGATAAATTCTTGCTTTTCAAAAGTTTAAAAAAGCGTAAGACACGGGGTTCGATTCCTCGTCTGTCACAGGGTTCACAGTTGTCTTTTTACAAGTGCAATTTATATATATTTAAAAAGAGGTTTTTTTTAAATATAAATGTGACAAAAAATCTAGGTTATAATAGCGTTTAAATGTAAATACACTTACTCTTTTTTTGTTTGAACACAAAACAGTTTACAGTTGAGGTTTATTTACTTGGCACTGAAATATACAACATAGTTTATATCTATTCGAGTACACTCATATCGTAATCTTATCCAAACCTTCCCCACATTGTAATTACATTTTGAAACTATCACAATCCCACGGGACGTAACAAATATCTTACACAAAGCTCTTGATAATAAAATCCAGACGATTCCTGTCAAATAATGGTCTATCTATTCTGTTTACAGCAGAACTTTGCTTCCTTGCACGAATAAGTCCCAAGAAAACTGTTTTATGGAGCTTTATTACTTGCTAAAAAAAAGTATAGTTAGCCTGTAAGCATTCCACTGCTGGGCAAAGGCCTTACCTCAAGTATGAGGTGTTATGAGCCATACTCCACCACGCGGGCTCAGTGTGGATTGGCGGAAGGGTGTTTGCAAGGCAAGCGACCAATCTTGCTGTCAGATTTTATCAAGCCGTCTAAGCCTCTGACAAGGCTTAACGACTTATATCAATCGATATTAGCTGGTTACTTGGTTAAGACAAAAATAAATAATTGTCAAAGCTTATACATAAAAAGCCTTTCCATTCACAAGTAAATTGATGACTTAGGCAACTAATAATAATAATAGTCCTACTAGCCGATTTCTACTACGGTGGCCAGTCACAACGACTAACCGACTGCGCGGGACATATTATAGTGCACAAGTGTGTGCGCAAACACAGGTGCACTCTCTATTCCTTTCACTCTCATAGTCCGATGGGACAACTATTGTAACTATTGTACTTAGGCAACTATTGTAGCAATTACATTCAATTTGAGTCAAAATTAATACAGGCCTAAACTGTATACAAATTACAACACATATTTTAGTTGACCGCGTTTATAACCCTTGGGACTCAAATTACTGATCATCATCATCATTATCAGACAAAGGACGTCCACTGCTGAACATAGGCCTCTCCACGGCTTTCCACAGCGACCGATCACTAGCGGTCTGCATCCAGTTTGATCCTGCGACCCTTACAAGGATCCTCAATCCTTGCAATCCTCAATTATTGATCTGATCTGGCTTATCAATTTTTGTTACGCCTCAATTTTTCCCGGAAACACGGTCTGGCATTCGAGCCCTTATTGAACCCTTTGGAGTTCCAACACCTTTTTTTGGGTCGCTGGTCATGAAAAATGGAGTGGAGTTACATAACTTTGATTTGGTTTTCAAGGTGACGGGTTTTGGTTCATTTTCTTTGGCAATGTTTGGCTGTCAAGTAGTGAGTTATTTGAATGAGAAACCCTTGCTCAAGAATCCCCTCTTTTTGGTGTTTGTTTACGTCAAAATACTCATTCATACGCGGATTAACATTCCTCATTCAGTCACGGACTGGCATTCTTACTCATTCACTCACGGATAAACATTATGCGAAAAATTTTGATATCAAAAACGTATCTTTCTACTTACAAAATCTCTCCTTTCTCTTCTCAAAATCTTTTCGAGGCAAGAACGATATTATGTCATTTCTTTTAGAATAAAATGGTGTCCCGACCCTATAAAGATTTTACTGTGAATTGCTTGATGGCTCGAAAGCTCAGTTATAAGACCATTGGCCCGGTAAAGACAAGAATCGTGGGTTCAAGTCCCGGCTCCTGCACAACTGGTTTCTTACTTAGAAGTTATGATTTTAAAATGTTCTCCCATGGGGTTAAAAACCTTCATTCCACATGTTTGTTTGTCAATGCTTTCGTGACTGAAGCAATTGAAAAGTGCCTGTGGCGAACACTAGTTTATTAATGCCACTCCACTGTTGACAAATTACATTTAGAGATGGGGCAGTATTCGTCGATATAAATATCGATGAATCTTTTTGTTAAAGCTTTGGTAGCAATATTATTTATGGTGAATGTTGATTAACGGCAAATTTCTTACGAATTAGAAATATAATGATGATTTTAATTCTGTTAAAGTAAGAAGGTGCACACGAGCCCATCTTTTTTTTTGCGCTAGCTACTTTATAATAACGCTCACTATCTTCCCTTATTTGGAGTTTTAGTCCCAAAAAAAGCTATTAAAATTGATAAATTATGAATGATTCTGCTGTGTCATATTACTTTCAGTGATTGGACGATATGTGTAAAAAATATCGATGCATCTTTTTGTATAAATTCTACCAACTCTAATAGTCTCTGGGTAGTTGTACACATACTGAAAAATACATTCAGTGAGCACGTACCAGCCTGGTACTAGCTTTTTGTATATAAGGGGTACCTTATAACATAATGTTTCGGTATATTATGTTATTTATTTTCTTCCGCGCACAATGTTTTTAAATTTGTAAATTTTACCTATTAGCCTCCACGACACAGGCGTGGCCTAGTGTTGAGAACAAAGCAAGTATAATAACTTACATGTTGGGTACATCGTCATCTACACGTCATGCAACAAACAATTGAAAAATACAAAGAATTCCACAGACCATTATATTTGGCATTCGTCGACTACGCTAAAGCATTCGACACAATTTCACACGACGCAATATGGCAGGCTCTGAACAAATGTCAAGTCCACGAAAAGTATCACAATATTATAAGAAATATTTACGATAGTAGTACAAGCTGTGTGAAACTGGAAAAACGAGGGCCAGAAATACCTATTCTTCGTGGAGTAAGACAAGGAGATCCTCTTTCTCCCAAAATTTTCATAGCAGTACTGCAAAACATCTTTGAAGACCTGAAATGGGAAAATGAAGGAATTAAAATCGGCAACCGAAGTCTAAGTCACCTCAGGTTCGCAGACGACATAGTCCTCTTCGCTGAAAATGGTAAAAACTTAGAAAAAATGATAAACCAGTTAAACGAACACAGTGCTAGAGTGGGTCTTCAGATGAATAAAGAAAAAACTAAAATCATGACAAACAGCGACATGTATTCAATAACACTCGAAGGAGACAAATTAGAGTATGTTAACAAATACATATATCTCGGGAAAGAAATATCGTTCCAAGTCAGAAACGAAGAAGACGAAGTAGAACGCCGAATAAACATGAGTTGGAAAAAATACTGGTCCCTCAAAGAAATAACAAAGGGAGACTATCCACTGCACCTGAAGAGAACAGTTATGGACACATGCATCCTGCCGACGCTTACATATGGCTGCCAGGTGAGGACCTACAATGCTAAAATAAAAACAAAACTAGTTAATTGCCAGAAAGCGATGGAAAGAAGCCTCCTAAAAATTAGAAAATACAAAAAATTAGAAGCGTATCCATACGGAAGAAGACAAAACTCATAGACGTCCTACAATACTGTCTGAGTTTAAAATGGCGATGGGCTGGCCATGTAGCACGTTACAACGACAATAGATGGACAGAACAAATAACAAGATGGAAAGGGCCTATCGGAACAAGACGGAAAGGAAGACCTACGACGCGGTGGAGTGACGATATTGTAGCTGCAGCCGGCAAGGAGTGGACCAACAAAGCTCAAGACAGAGAAACATGGAAAAAACTGGAGGAGACCTATACCCAAATAGGGGTTCCTATCCAAGAAAACGAGAACTAAAAAAGAAAACAAAGAAATGATAATATATATGTATGTTTAAGTGAAAATTATATATTATAAGTACAAACATTTGTAAAAAATTATAGGAAATAAAGAGGTTTTATTATTATTATTATTATTATGTTGGGTACATAAAATGTTGTTTGTGTCATGTACAAAATAGAACTCATAAGTATATTTAATTTATGTGGTAGTAAAAAAGAAAAGAAAATCAAATTAGATCGACAAAAGTACTTCCCATCACTGATGTACATCGATCGACCTATATCGAAACAATCACATATAATAGAGAGTTTTGTATGCAATTAGAATTAATAACATGCCATATCTTTTCATTTTAAAAGTGAATTTTTAATGCTCCATTCAACACTTCGGTTACTAAACAGCAGAAAAAAATATACTGGTTGGACAGTGATTGCCGATAAGTACGCTTTTATGCTAAAATTTTGTAAATTTGATCGTATCGTGTCTAGCACCAACTTTCAAAATGTTACGCATTGATGTAGGTTAATGAAATAATTATAAATGACGCACTTAATGCAATCGTATTTAAGGAAAATGTAATTCCTAAAATAAAGGTCACAAACATTATAATTACTTAAAGAAACAAATAATCATCAGTCTTAGTAAAAAATTATGATTTGGGTTTCTACAAATAATATTTCAGAGCTCTATAAGCCTTTAGAGTTCACATTTCTATTCATACATATTGAAAGGAAACTTTTTACAAATACATAAACCTTACCCAACGTATTTTATGTACGGAATCCCTTCTAAAGTTTACCTCGTAAAATGTTGATGGACCATTTTAAGCTCTCGTACCAAACATCCCAAAACATAATTTTAGGTTAACTGCTTATGTGGGTGACGTGAAAACTTGGAATATGATGTCTGTTACCAAGCCAGGAAAAACTTATGAATTTATTGCATCAATATACCATTATATTTATATCAAAACTTTTACTCGAGAAAAGGTAGACCGATTTTCAATGATTGATTATGATTTTTACGTTGTTAGATTTGTCTTGGACCGGAATAGGATAAAAACTATAAAAAAGGCCCAGGGACGGGAAAAAGTTCGCTGAGATCGCTAGTCAATTCATTTCATTTATTTACTGATGTCGTTTTACACCAAAACGACGACGGTGGCGTCGTACCGTCATCGGCGTGGAGAGATCGAAATCCGCGATCTTACGGTATGTTCGTAAACAAAAACCGGCCAAGTGCGAGTCGGACTCGCGCACTGAGGGTTCCGTGCCAACTTTAACTGAAAAAGGGATTCTTTCTTACTTCCACTTAGCTAAAATACCACAATATTATATTGACCGCAAATATAACCTTGTTTTTCATAGTGTTTGTATGAAAGACAAAGTTATATTTGCGGTTCATAAAAATGTGCTATATCTCAAAAACTACTGGTTCGATTTCGCTCAAACCAATTTTCGTTGAAAGTGTTTGTTGAGATCTACATCATAAATTTTTTTCAAAATTTTCACTTCATTAGTTCAAAAGTTAGATGGGGGGGACGCCCATTTTACCACTTTGGAAGCGTCCATCTCTCAAACGTTAGACTTTTAGAAAAAAATGGTTTTAGGAACCTCAATATCATTTTAACCTATGAACACGTAGACACCCGTAAACACGTATGGGTTTGAGTAAAAATTTTTTTTTGGTTTTAGTTTCATGTATGGGAGCCCCCCCTTTAATATCATTTTTTTTAATTTTTTGTACCTAAATCGGAAAGCGGTAAACAGGATACACCTACCTACCAAGTTTTAGCGGTGTGATGCTTATAGTTTCAAAATAAAGTGGCTGTGACATACGGACGGACAGACAGACAGACAGACAGACAGACTTGACGAAACTATAAGGGTTCCGTTTTTGCCATTCGGCTACGGAACCCTAAAAACATACCGCCGCGCTATATCAATGGCCGCGCTGCCGTTTATAGTATGAAATTATCGGCAGCGCGACTGTCGCGCGTAAGTCGCGCTGCTGCCGCGCTGCTGCCGCGCTGCTAATGTCGCCCAAATGTGAAAGCGCTCTAAGGCTACTAAGGGTAAGTGACGGATAGTGACAGGCCACCAAATAGATATGGTGGTTAGGCACGAATATGTTAAATTATGTTCATTACTGGTCCGAAAACAACTATTTACACCACTGACTGACTCACTCATCAACATGATATTACTTCTTTTATGAGGGAATCCGTTGATTGTGAACTTGGCAGCCATTCACATTTATGTTTTCGATGGGATTTTATATTCTCCCCACGTTGTACAAAATTAACGCAACATTTTTCAGTAACAAAAATCTTTTTAGAGCACAAATTTCTCGCCTACACTGATTGCAACGAATCTTCTGTAATTAATGACTTTCTCTGACAAGAATATAAATTAAGGGGTCCTTTTTTTCTCATTACGTAACACGAGACCGAAGTAAAATAACTAAATTACATTCTTTTAAGGATAATTGAAAAACGTGGAGCGCGTTAATACGGATTGGTATTTCCTTAAGCGGCGATATCGCAGTAGAAATGGAACACTTTTAGGTTTTTTAGGGTTCCGTAGCCGAATGGCAAAAACGGAACCCTTATAGTTTCGTCAAGTCTGTCTGTCTGTCTGTCCGTCCGTATGTCACAGCCACTTTATTCTGAAACTATTAGCATCACACCGCTGAAACTTGGTAGGTAGGTGTATCCTGTTTACCGCTTTTTGATTCAGGTACAAAAAATTAAAAAAAATATATTAAAGGGGGGCTCCCATACATGGAACTAAAACCAAAAAATTTTTTTTTACTCAAACCAATACGTGTGGTGTGTCTATGGATGGGTATTTTAAAATGACATTGAGGTTTCTGAAACCATTTTTTCTAAAATTCTAACGTTTGAGTGATGGACGCTTCCAAAGTGGTAAACCCCCCATCTAACTTTTTAATTTAGAAAGTAAAAATTTAAAAAAAAAATATGCTATGTAGATCTTAACAAATACTTACAACGAAAATTGGTTTGAACGAGATCGAAATTGTAGTTTTTGAGATATAGAACATTTTAATCAACCGCAAATATAACTTTGTTTTTCATACAATCACTATGAAAAACAAAGTTATTTTTGCCGTCGATAAATATTGTGATATTTTCGCTAGGTGGAAGTAAGTGGACCCCGAATTCAGTTAAGGGTGGTACGGAACCCTCAGTGCGCGGGCCCTACTCACGCGTAGCCGGTTTTTATACTATAGTTATATAGTTTTTCATATATTTTTTTAAATAAAAGTAATGGCATATTGGTAATATAATTCCGTAGTCAACAGTATAAGAAACTAAATAATATAGGTACTATTGACTTCCAAACTCTTTACTCTTTAAACCAAAATAGCACTTTCAAATGAGTTTGTTTCTTTTATTTTTTCTATTTTTTATTTGTTATCTAAGTAATAGTGTACTTGATTGAACTCAAAAAGTTACCAAAACCTTCTCCCAAATGTAACAACTACTTAAATGAAAATTGCATCAAAATCGGTTCAGCAAAACGCGAGATAATCGCGGACAAACCTATCCACCTACATACTTAAAAACATACCTACATAAAACCTTCTCCCAAATGTAACAACAACTTAAATGAAAATTGCATCAAAATCGGTTCAGCAAAACGAGATAATCGCGGACAAACCTATCTAGCTACATGTGTATAAACACACAGGTGAATCTGGGAACCTCCTTTTTTGAAGTTGGTTAAAAATTGAGAACCTCTTTTATTGAAGTTGGTTAAAAATATGACTCTTAACCTAGATTTTTTAATTCATGATTTTATTTCACCCTTTCTTCTTTAACTCCAATTTCAGTCCACTTCGTTCTAACTAATCGTGGCTTAGTATTTTAAAAACTCGTTTCTCCGAAGAGAAAATTACGGAACGCTTTCAAGAGGGACATTTTAAAATAATTAGCAAGTTCCTTTAATCACTCGAGGCTCTAATTACTAGGTAATTAGTGGACGTAGGTTTTACTCAGTTTGTGGACTTCTGAGTCACACTTTTCTAATTGCAATCTAAATATTGGATTGAATACACTTGGATGTTTTAAAGAAAATACTCAAATTACTTAATGAGGTAAAATTGATGATAAATACCTACATGTCACCGTAATATTGTAAAAACCGCGATATTACAATCATATAAGGTTTTAGATCCGGTAGATTGTAATCTATAGATTTATTGTGAACAAACTCGACGTGGTTTAGCATTTACGCTTTTATTGGTACTTACATGTCAAACTAACACGAAGGATATACTCTTGCCCAACCAGTTTGCCCAATGTTTCTTCGTTTTAGTTTACGGTAGAATGTAAGAAGTTCGGTACAGTTCACAATTAATCGACATGTTACAATTTAACGGATTTCAAATCGTTAGATTGTAATCACATGGCTTTAACAATATAATGTTGACACATATTATTATGTAACCTGATTGAATTAAAAAATAATCATCTCGCTAAGACTACTTCTTTTCAAGAAATCAGTGAACGAACATACACACACGAAACTTGGCAAACGTGCTTGGAAGCCTTAAAAGATCAACATACTCAAATATTATCAAATTCCAAAGAAACCACATAGACAGGTCGTATACCTCCTTTTTTTGAAGTCAGTAAAAAGGAATGTCAAGATTGATTTCAATATTTAACAAGCAAATAAAAACCGACTTTAGATTCAAACATCAATCATTTAACATCCGAGCACGGAAGTGTTTTACGGAAATTTTAGCAGTCTATGTATCTTTGTTCGTACGTATTTATGTGTGTTCCACAAATTGGCTAAACTGCTTAGCCGATTTTGATGGATGAGGTTTCAATCGACTCTCGACCACAATTTTGTATAATTCGTCTGGTTCTTGAACCGCACTAAGTCAACTTACAAACTTCGAGAGTATAGATAAAGCTTTTGCTAACATACGAGTAAATCAAACCTGTCATATAACCATGCAGTAACATTATACCGCCTAGACGCTACTAATAGACTATCAGGACGTATAATCTGAAATAAAAGAACTATTACGATGGTATCGACTAGTGTTGTACACCAGCCCAAGATTGTAAATCAGTGTCCCTAAATTAAAAATGACAATAAAGTCAAGACAAATAATGAAACTTATATTAAATAACTAGCGGCCCGCCCGCGACTTCGTACGCGCGTTTTAGTTTAACTCCGTTCCCATAGATCGTAGCGAAAAATTATAAGCCTATACCTATACACATTAAACTACTTCTATAGCCTTCCCTGATAAATTAGCTATCTATCATATTCTACCAATAGTTCCTGTGATTAGCGCCTTTAAACAAAAAAACGAAAACATCCAGTTTTAAAATATTTACATAGAAATGCGTACAGATAAATGTTATATTCGACGACGCGTATGGTGTATTGGTTAGCGCTCCTGACTATTACGCTGGCCGTCGAGGGTTCGAATCCCGCAAGGGGCAAATGTTTGTATAATGAGCACGGACATTTGTACCTAAGTCATGGATGTTATATGTATTTAAGTATTTATGGGAGACGCCCCCGACATAATCGTTGTCTGGTACTTTGTAACACAACGAAGATAATTCCTTACCACGAAACCAGATTATTGGTGTGTTGTCTGGCGCATATTTATTTTTATTATATTTTATGTACACTCAACACGCAGCCCGGTCTTTAATGGTCGAACTTACACGGGGGATATTATCTTTTTGTTTTACAACGAAATAGAAATACTTCCTACGCCCTTTCGTTTATCGTATATTTCTTTCGGGTACTAATAAGACCAGGCTACTCTCTGCGCTTACACAGCATCATGCCACATACGTCTTCTCCCGCTACCTTTTAGGAGTTTGAACTTGAGCTTTGTTTATGGTTATAGCGAATACTCTACTTTCTTGAATTCAAATCGTAAATTCAAAGTAATTCTATGTAAAGAACTACGCCATCATCATCATCAACACCCAAAAGCCGTCCACTGCTAAACATAGGCCCCCCACGAAAAGTTTGGAGAAAGGTTGCAGATTGGACACCCTTCTACCACAGGAGCAGCGTAGAATGTCCACCGACAATATGAACAAACGATCTGCAATCTACACTGGACACATACCGCTTGATACCTACCCTGTTTGAACACAAAACCATATTATTCACTATTCTAAGTAATAAAATCTCTTCTTGAGCATTTTCTCGAGAGCCACATCAAAAACAAACATGTGTCAAAACATTGTGTCTCAAACGTCATGTCAAATGATTGTCAAAAATTAAATAAAAAATATTTCAATCATTAGCACCAAGAAGCATTGATATCAATGTTGTAGCAAATCATCCCCAAAATAGCTTTCTACCCCTTTTTAACCCCGTCACAAGATACATTTCAATAAAATTTGATACACATTTTTCGTTATTATTTTTAAATAATGTTTATGCAAAATTTGAAGTATATCGGACCAAGGAATCACATTTTCCCATACAAACTTTGCACCCCTTTTTCAACCCCTTAGGGGTGAAATTTCTAAAAATCCGTTCTTATCGGATCCCTTCGTCATACAAAGAACACACTTTCCAAGTTTCAGGTTTCTACGATCAGCGGTTTAGGCTGTACGTTGATCCGTCAGTCAGTCATTCAGGACAAAGCCTTTTATATGTATAGATAATAATACTACCTTGACCAAGTGTCAGAATGGGTATTTTAATGACCATTGGTTAAGGTATCTTTTCTTCAAAACACACACAATCGTAAATGTTCAACCGCTAGTAACGACATTTAACCAATACTATCGATCACGCTACCTAAGAAGAAAGAAGAAGAGCCTAAGAGTTATTTAACTAACAAAATATGCTTTCATGGGTTCTTTAGTAAAAAAAATATATATAGGTAATAGCCCTGCGAATTAGTAAGCTGAAGTGGCAGTGGGCAGGGCACAAAGAGCGAAGAACTGATGGCTGTTGGAGCAGAAAAGTTATCGATTGGAGACCCTTCGACCAAGGGTGCAGCGTAGGACGTCCACCGACAAGATTGACAGACGACCTGCTAAAGATCGCAGGATCACACTGGATGCAGACCGCTCATAACCGGTCTCTGTGGAAAACCGTGGGGAAGGCTTATGTTCAGCAGTGGACGTCCTTTGGCTGATAATGATGATGATGAGTATTGAACTTGTTCGTGAATTTCACGAGAATCGGTTAAACACCCCTCGACTTTAGGTATGAAGATTCATCTTTTTAATTCCGGCATTATTTATTCGAAACGTAAAAAGATGGATAAAAGTTCGTACAGAAAATCTGATATTTACAAGTTCGTTTACAAATTTCTGCCGCTTCCAAATATTCAAAACACAATCCAGACTAATGTTCACGAAAAGAAAAACTCCCATTAGTAATTCGTAACAACTCTTAAACAGTGATCAAAATTACTTAGGCCGCGCGTTATACGTATTACGTTTATATTTGTGTCCCAAATGACAAGTTTAACTTTAAATATGTCCCATCTCTCAAAGTGACACTTAAATGTTTACCAAGTAATTATGCTGTAATGGTGTCCACTTCGTAATCAAATTAGGCTGTGCTAATGGTAATTTTCACTTTGTTCTAAGCTTAGGGAACTCTTTGCTACAAAAATGTACTAACCTGACCTTTTGTTTAGGATTTCAGATTTAGTGCTAGGTGAAAGTTTTTAAGTGCTTCAGCTAATATTCATATAATTTGCACTAACATTTTTGGTTAGCCATATTTTTGTTTTCATCTATTATGGCAAAAAAATTGAGGCTACTTGTAATTTAAAATGCTATCTCAGAAATTTTAAGTTGTCGGTGGTCATGACATGCGCGCAGATAGCGTAAGACACAGGGTTCATTCCTTGTCTGACATTATCAATCAATAAAGCATTTATTGTTTTAACTATAGGTATAGAAATTATTCAAAACTAATTTTATGGGTTCGTTTCTTCGCCTTTTAAAATAATATAAAGTAATATAAGCCGCAAATAGCGGGGTTTTCACATAAAATGAAATAAAATGTGTGGGGTCAATCTCTTGCACACTATCTATAGGTAAACCGCTTCATTGAGACTTCGCCTGCGGGGTACAGGGGTGCGGGCGGAAAGACGCGAGCGGGGACTGTAAGGGGTGCGGGCGGCGGTGATACACAAGAGACGAAATTTGCCGCGACAGTTCTTAAGATATGTGACGTCAGTGGTCACAATGGTAATCGTCAGTGTCGACACATTATAACATTACATAACATATTGCAAAAAAATATTCGATGCGATACAATTACACTAATGAGAGTGAATTAATTCTAAATATTATTATCCAGAGCCGTGGCTTTTGATCAATAAATAAAATGAAATCTTAAAATTAGATTAATTTTAAGGCAAAATTAAAGACTTCAAATAACATTCCCTGGTTACTTTTGCGACTGTTTTGTTTCAGTGTATATCTAGTTCATATTCCACTGAATTTGGATCTATATTTTATTCTAAAATATTCGTATATATTTAGAGCCTTTATTAAAACACTGCTATTTTACAGTGTTAAACGGTGGCGTTAATGCTAAGACCATTCTCTTCCCCAGTTATACCTACCTTAGCATAGAATATATAAAGTACTACAACTTTAGGTCATGTACAAAGATTGTAACAGGTGCAGGAGAATGGTGTAAAATAGAAATAAAAAAAACACGACAAAAATACAATAATATAGATTTTGTGTCCGAATATACTGCGACTCATCTTCAGACTTCAGTCAGACAGTATTCTCTTGTGTACTTCTGTCAAAGCGTCCGCAACTGACAACAGATGCTATCGCTACCTGTGTAGCGAGCGTACTGAATTTTGAAAATAATGTGCCTGCCGCCCGCACCTCTCACAAGCCCCGCTCTCGTCTCCCCCCGCGCCCCTGTACCCCGCAGGCGAGGTCTCAATTTCGCGGTTTACCTATAGAACAGGTCTTTCTAGATCATAGCGCCATCTGTGTCGAAAAACCGCCATCTAGGCCACCAAAACTAAAACATAGAAAACTGCCCCGCTAGGGTGCGTAACGCGTGAAAATTACGATGACGCAAACAATAGCCAACGAAAAGAAGTTCCTTGTCACAGTTTTTTTTTCAAGTTTTAGGTCTTCCTAAAACTTGAAAAAAAACTGCCTCTTGGTTGGTAGGTTTAAAGGTTAGTACCTATGGGAGGCAAACGTCATTTCCTTCTTATAATAGCGATTGCGAGCGCTTACTTATTTAACTAACTGCCTGTTCTATGAAACAGTATGACACAATATGCCATTTCGCTAAGCGGTTTGTTTCGTTTCGTGCTCGAAAACCGCTATTTTCTGCCAAACACAACAATTGTTGGGGATAGGAAATGTATTCAATCGTTGTCCTATTTTTTTTGTAGATTTATATGCCGCTAGATAAAAGCAAAGTAAATTAACAATATTGTATTAAAAAATCAATATATTTTTTGCAAAATTATATAGTCAAGTCTCTTAATGCTTTTCTTTAATCAAACATCAAACGACTCTGGGGCACGATACGACCGTGTCCTTTATGCTTCAGTTAATAAAGTTAGGTAGTTATTTATACAGTTGCTTTTTACAAGTGCAATTTATAATATTAAGTTTGTATAGTGACAAAACACTATAAATCAAATATATTAAAAAAAAAAACATATTAAGCCTTCGTGCATTAAACTAAGCATTGCATAATTCATACTTGACTACATTACTTAATTAAAAATCTGTTTAGAACTTTCCATAACCTTTTATCGTTGAAAGTTCTAAACATATTTCTAAGAAATGAGGTGTCATTACTGTCGATGTTATCTAGACATGGAATTCTTGGAAATATATTCACCTCTGTTATTATATTTACTGCCATTGTTTTCAATGCATGTCGTGAACTAAGGTACTGTTAAAATAAAGTGACTGTAAAATATACTAGCAGGTAATTAACATAGTCCATAGGTTATGGTGCATTCAACTTTCTTTGATTAGGTATATTATTTTACGATGCACGTCAGCACGCTACAGTTATGGATCAAATATAAACATCGTTTACTATAGCAATTATTTTATTAAATTAAGATAAAACTAAGGCTAAACTGATTTTCATGAAACATGGCTAAGAACACGCGAGATAAAATTATCTATGAAAAGAAAAACAAACGGAAATCAGTTCATCTGTTCGGGCGCTACGCTACCACAGACAAATACATAGACAAACAAGTTCAACTTTATTTAATTTTAAACTTATAACAACCCGCTCTCAATTCGTCGGGGGCTAATGATAATTCCGCCACACAATCACAATAATGGACCCGAAAAAACTATAAGAAACAAATGCCATCTTTCTCTTCTCGTTTCCCGCCACGAACTCAACAGTGCGCTAAAATTGGGACATACCTGTCAAACGGGACACTTATATAGTCACATCACTGAGGACGATATGGCATCCCAATTGCCTTAATGGTAGAGTCGCCTCTATTGGAACTTAGTGTGCAGGTTCAGAAAATTGTGGAGGCGGTTCGTCGATCAATACAGTTTTGTAGTTCCTATAGTGCACTTTTAGGAGCCTTTTTGATACACAATCATGTTTTTTAAATTATTATTTTTATTATGTCTGTATTGTTGTGTGTCAAATAAATGTTTCTTTCTTTCTTTCTTTCTTTCTTTTACGGGTTGTCTATTAGTAGTCAATTTATGGGGATATAAATATGGTTTTTATGATACCAAATTTGAGTTTTAGAATCGTTTTATCTTATGTATGATTCTATCGATTCACATTTATCTGATTCCGATTCTCACGGCAATGCAACTTTTTTTGTTTATAAATTTTTCGGGAAAATATTACTTATACTTTGTGGAATCCTTTGTTTAATTTTACGGAAAACAAAAAGAACACGTTGTACTTATTTATAATATATCAAATCTAATAGCTTAAAGCTACAAATATGAGCTTTTAGCAGAGTCATTCGTCAGTCAATTTGACATGTCAACCGTAGCTTTATGGGTAAAAGCTCGCGTTTGTTTCGCAAATTGATTGCCCCTACCATGAGCGCTGGATACCAATTCAGCTGATTGGAAATTGAATACTGATTAATCTAGATAAAAATAGCTACCGGTCCGGTCATACATACCTAAGTCGAGTTTTATTGTTAACTAGCGGTCCCAGCGAACTTGGTTTCGCCCCGGCCCCGTCCCGCCCCAGCCCCGGCCCCGTAGAACGGGATAAAAAGGATCCTATGTCCTTCTCCTGGTTCTAAGCTACCTCCCCACCGTTTCGCCCCGGCCCCATCCCACCCCAGCCCCGGCCCCGTCTAACGGGATTAAAAGTATTCTATGTCCTTCTTCTGGCTCTAAACTACCTCCCTGCCAATTTTCAGCTAAATCAGTATAGCCGTTCTTGAGTTATAAGTGGAGTAACTAACACGACTTTCTTTTATATATATAGATTACCAGAATAAAAGTTAAAATTTTCGTTCAGTTGTAATCTTTTATGTAGTACCTAATCTTAGGGTTAGTTTAGGGCTCAGCTGTTTGCTACTAGCGGTGGCAAACAGTGAACGGCTACCAGATATATGGTCGTTAGCTGCGAATATGTTGAATAAGCAGTCCCAAGTAGCGGTGGGATTACTAGAATGTGGGAGTCTACTGGGATGGGCTTCTAAGCTACAATATTCAGTAACGATCCTGTGCTATGGCGAGTAAACTCCGCCATTAAATAAGCGTACCCCTATTGTTGGATAGCAGCAACATCAGTACTGGCAGAAGGCTGAAGATATAGTATATCAGGAAAAGCCTTATGGGAATTAAGAGGCAAAAACCCTCGGTTCTTAAGCTGCGGTGTGAAAGGCGAGTGCAACCATCACACTGTCTTCCCTAATACGGAGTTTTTATGGAAAAAAACTCCACCGCCAAGAGCCTAGCTCTTATTTTTTTTTTTCTCAACGTTCAATAAGAACTGCACCACGCCTTATGTGCCAACAGTACAGATCGGCTGCTTTTCGTGGTAGCTTTCGCTATGCTGCCACGAAATGTTGGAACGATCTACCGCCACCGATTAGAAACTCTAAATCTATTGCGTCTTTTAAATACCGCCTTAGAATGTTTCTTATCGAGAACCAAAGAGCTATGCCATAAGCAGCCGGCTGTAAACACACATGCATACACGCATAGACAGACACATTCGCACGCGCACTCTACACATATATATTTTTTTGTTCTGTTATATATTTTTAATTTTTATACTTTCTTCTTTCGCACTTTGTTACCTTCTTATGTGGGTCGGTGGTTGCCCTCTTTCTTAATCATAATGGTTTCCACAGAAAACCAGCGCCACTGGCTTGCCATGGCAAAGAGCTGAGTGGGGACCATTTTGGTTACACATCGTAATTGTAGGTATTTAATTTTTTTTGTTTTGTATTTTAAGTTTATGTCTTCACATGGTTTTACTTTTGTTTTTCTATTATGTTTGTAATTTGATGTGTACCAAATAAAAATGTTTTCTTTCTTTCTTTCTCTTTCTTAAATTAGATGATGATAATATCGAAACCATTAGTAGGGGACTGTCACAGTTAGTCTACTAGGTACGAGGAGACAAAGACTCAATTACCGATACACGGGTGAAAATGGGGTTGAATTCACCCCTGCAACCCTCCCCCTCCCCCCACACGTCTATCGTACGGTCTGTTCGAGTTCGTTAGTATCCATAAAGCTTTGAAGGAAATTAGGCGAAAGAGAATATCTTTTTCCTGCCTTTGACGACAACTGGACGATATTTTAGGATGCTTAGGCCCGATTTCCTCATCGATAGTAATGGTAAAATGTCGTTACCAGCCGTTGAATATTTATGATTGTGTGTATTTTGAAGAAAGGTGTTCCCCACGGTTTTCCACATAGACCGATTATAAGCGGTCTGCATCCAGTGTGGATCCTGCGATCTTTACAAAGTCGTCTGTCCATCTTTATAGTGGACGTCCTACGCTGCGTTTTTTGTCACAGAGTCTCCAATCTAGAACTTTTCTGCTCCAACGGCCATCAGTTCCATAGAATCATTGATCAAAACTTTTGCTCCTATTACAGGCCACACGCTGTATAAAGAAGTAGCTGCTATGAAAATGTTTGAGTTTGACAATTTATTGTTCGGTCATTAACAATAAATTGTCTCTCAAAGAACAAAGAACTCAAACAGCAGTCTATCTATATTCTATATTATAGCTAACTAGTGATATCTGTCGGGTGGAGGCGACAACACTTGGTCCATCAATTTGAAAACTCAATTTCGTTACAACTTCTCTGCTGGTTTGTTCAGGGCTGTGTTTTTGTTGACCAAATACTTTTAGTTATGGTTTAGAATGTCATTAAAGTAAAATAAAGTAAAGTTAGCCTGTAAGCATCCCACTGCTGGGCAAAGGCCTAACCTCAAATATGAGATAGTATGAGCCGTACTCCACCACGCGGGCTCAGTCGCTCAGTGCGGATTGGCGGAGGGTTGTTGGCAAGACAAGCAACCAACGTTGCTGTCAGATTTTATCAAGCCGCCCATAGGGCCTCTGACCAGGCTAACGAATAATATCAACCTATATTAGCCAGGACCAACTGCTTAACGAGCCTTCCGAAGCACGGAGATGCTCGTGATATACGTCACTTATATTTTCGGAATTGTCACCCATCCAAACACCGACCGCGCCGAAGTTCACTGCGCTACGAGCACCTTTATTTTCATTATTAAAGATGAAATAAGAAACAAAAAATTGCGCACGGGATGGACTTGAACCTGCAACTTTCTGGCTAAGTGCTCTATAAAAACGTTTTTTTTAAAACAAAAATTAATAGCCGTGACATCCCTATATCTAAACAAATTAATCCCAGCATAGGATCGGACGACGAATTGGGTGCGACCGGACAGAATATAAAGTGCTTCGCGATCGACAATAGAGCTTCGAAATGTTTTAGAACTCATTCATTTTGGATGGCAGATTGTTTTAAGGTCCATTTACATTAAGGTGGGTTTAGACCAAACGAACAAAGAACTAGAGTAAGAACAAAAACATTGTTTCTTGTTCTTTCGTTTTAAATGGATGTTCGATTTCAGCGTTTTATACCAAGATATTGAGCGAGCGTTCTTAGAATATTCTATAGAACGCAATAGAACAACGAACGAATGCTCTTGAGTAAAAGAATTTAATGAAGTTGAGCATTTGCTTGTCTGATTTAAATGGGCCTTTAGACGAGCAAATATTAATTCTAAATCTACTTTATTAAATTCTACATAATGTAAACCGACTCAGAGCATTCGTTCATTATTCAATCTATCTAATCGAGCTATCGTGTTCAATAAAAGATCAATAAATAATGTTCTTGTTCTAGTTCTTTGTTTGTTTGGTCTACACCAACCTTCAGAAATTGTCATTTTTTGCCGACTTAAGAAACATGAGGTTATCAATTCGACCTGTATGTATGTGATATTGTTAGAATTGGATAATATTTTAGTTTTTAGACCTAATTGAGCTTCCAAATACGTTTGCTAAATTTTGTAAGTGTATGTATGTTTGTCGGAGTTCACGAAGTTCTCGAAAACGAGAAGTCATAGCGTGAAATTTTGTAACAGTTCAATCAGCGAAGTCTGAAGTATTTTTTTTTGCATTTCGTGTAGACAATTTTTTTTGCGGCATTAAATATTTAATTATTTTAAAACATATTTGCTATTTTTAAAGATTAATTTTAAAAAAATATTCTTCAATTAATAAAACACCAATTTTGTCTCAGCGTTTTCGAGCGTAACCTGGTAGTTTTACAGGAAACTATGTCGAGATTTCCGCGGCTGGTATATTGCAACTTGTAACCGTCTGACTGTAAAGCTGAAAATAACGTATTGGAAGGCTATTTAGTTAAAGTTCTACAATTTCTTTTAAAAAGTAATCCAAAAATAATATCAAATTTATTTTTTCTTACACAGTCACTTTTATTTTTAAGTATAGAATTGGACACCTTTCGTTTCGTCAAAGATAGTATATAACTCTCTTCATATTAGATATACACGGGTATTTGTAAACGCAAATGTATTAGAAACTCTCAAAATATCATCTCATAAATATCTCACTCAATTAGATAGAGTAAACACAGCTAAATTAAGCGCTAAATTACATTTCGGTATCCCAGCATACACGAGGCACTGTAAGTAAATATTACGTGATGTCATTAGGTATGTGTAAGAAAGAAAACATCAATAATCTGCTGATGTGTGAACACAAGAATAAATTGAGTCGACGACGCGTTTGGTGTAGTGGTTAGAGTTCCTGACTACTATGCCGGCGGTCGCGGGGTCGAATCCCGCAAGGGGCAACATTTGTACCTAAGGTTCGAAATCAAGACAGTTGGTGTGTTGTCTAGCGCATATTTAATATTTTATTTTTTTTATTTATCAGTCATTCAATCGCTATCAAATAAAGATTCGCAAATAAATGGTAAACAATTTAAATATTTGTCACGAAGTACAATAAATAGACAAAGAGTATGTAAAGAGACAAAGAGTATTTTTTTGATTTTCTGCTAAATGCTAAGTTTTATTAAAAATAACTCCGTCAATAAATACATGAAAACACGAATTTCGGCTCAGTGATTTTCGAGAGCCACTTAGTGTTAGACATATAAAACCGGTTAAGTGCGTGTCGGACCCGCGCACTGAGGGTTCCGTGCCACCCTTAACTGAATTCAGGGTCCACTTACTTTCACTTAACGAAAACATCACAATATATTGCGACAGCAAAAATAACTTTGTTTTTCATAGTGTTTGTATGAAAGACAAAGTTATATTTGCGGTTGATAAAAATGTGCAATATCTCAAAAACTACTAGTTCGAACTCCTTCAAACCAATTATCGTTGCAAGTTTTTGTTGAGATCTACATCATATATTTTTTCCAAAATTTTCACTTTCTTAGTTCAAAAGTTAGATGGGGGGACGCCCATTTCACCACTTTGGAAGCGTCTATATCTCAAACCTTACACTTTTAGAAAAAATGGTTTTATAAACCTCAACATCATTTTAAAAGACCTATCCATAGACACCTTACACGCATAGGTTTGAGTAAAAAAAAATTTTTAGGTTTTAGTTTCATGTATAGGAGCCCCCCCTCAAATATTATATTTTCTTACTTTTTGTATCTGAATCGGAAAGCGGTGAACAAAATACACCTACCTACCAAGTTTCAGCTATGTAATGCTTATAGTTTCAGAATAAAGTGGCTGTGACATACGGACGGACAGACAGACAGACAGACAGACAGACTTGACGAAACTATAAGGGTTCCGTTTTTTGCCATTTGGCTACGGAACCCTAAAAATGTGTTGAGACTTACACAACAGGATGCGTATAATACTTATTAAAATATTTCAGTAATCTTTCACTCCCTCAAACTTACTAATTAGATTTGATTAACCAAAAGTTAATGGGATTATGCGTTAATTTTGAGGGTCCCCAATATTGCTAAGATTATTAAATCTTGTGTAATTAATGTTAATTACATAATATTTTTGGGTTAATTTCGCAATTTTATATTTATCTTAATTACAAAGATTGAGATTGATGAATTATCTTTTATCTACTCATATGTTTTAGGTATTGTGTCGAGTTTTTAATATAATTTACCTGACCTACGAATTTGAAGACCATTCTAAGCAAAAATACAGCCTTTATTTATATTAAATTCATCATACGCGTATTTCAAGTACAGGAAAAAAGTGAAAAATGTTTTAAAATGGTTTAAAGGTTTATTTACAATGTTAGTTCAAAACATAAAATTAATATTCCGAAAGGGATAATAATTTTAGGGTTCAAAACGAATTCTTTTCATCGCGTTCGTCTAGGGTTTATTTGATAACTAAGTCCGAGGCATATATATTTTTTTTATATTGAATGGGCTCACACAGAAGTAAATCAGTTGTAAAGCTGAAAATAACGTATTGGAAGGCTATTTAGTTAAAGTTCTACAATTTCTTTTAAAAAGTAATCCAAAAATAATATCAAATTTATTTTTTCTTACACAGTCACTTTTATTTTTAAGTATAGAATTGGACACCTTTCGTTTCGTCAAAGATAGTATATAACTCTCTTCATATTAGATATACACGGGTATTTGTAAACGCAAATGTATTAGAAACTCTCAAAATATCATCTCATAAATATCTCACTCAATTAGATAGAGTAAACACAGCTAAATTAAGCGCTAAATTACATTTCGGTATCCCAGCATACACGAGGCACTGTAAGTAAATATTACGTGATGTCATTAGGTATGTGTAAGAAAGAAAACATCAATAATCTGCTGATGTGTGAACACAAGAATAAATTGAGTCGACGACGCGTTTGGTGTAGTGGTTAGAGTTCCTGACTACTATGCCGGCGGTCGCGGGGTCGAATCCCGCAAGGGGCAACATTTGTACCTAAGGTTCGAAATCAAGACAGTTGGTGTGTTGTCTAGCGCATATTTAATATTTTATTTTTTTTATTTATCAGTCATTCAATCGCTATCAAATAAAGATTCGCAAATAAATGGTAAACAATTTAAATATTTGTCACGAAGTACAATAAATAGACAAAGAGTATGTAAAGAGACAAAGAGTATTTTTTTGATTTTCTGCTAAATGCTAAGTTTTATTAAAAATAACTCCGTCAATAAATACATGAAAACACGAATTTCGGCTCAGTGATTTTCGAGAGCCACTTAGTGTTAGACATATAAAACCGGTTAAGTGCGTGTCGGACCCGCGCACTGAGGGTTCCGTGCCACCCTTAACTGAATTCAGGGTCCACTTACTTTCACTTAACGAAAACATCACAATATATTGCGACAGCAAAAATAACTTTGTTTTTCATAGTGTTTGTATGAAAGACAAAGTTATATTTGCGGTTGATAAAAATGTGCAATATCTCAAAAACTACTAGTTCGAACTCCTTCAAACCAATTATCGTTGCAAGTTTTTGTTGAGATCTACATCATATATTTTTTCCAAAATTTTCACTTTCTTAGTTCAAAAGTTAGATGGGGGGACGCCCATTTCACCACTTTGGAAGCGTCTATATCTCAAACCTTACACTTTTAGAAAAAATGGTTTTATAAACCTCAACATCATTTTAAAAGACCTATCCATAGACACCTTACACGCATAGGTTTGAGTAAAAAAAAATTTTTAGGTTTTAGTTTCATGTATAGGAGCCCCCCCTCAAATATTATATTTTCTTACTTTTTGTATCTGAATCGGAAAGCGGTGAACAAAATACACCTACCTACCAAGTTTCAGCTATGTAATGCTTATAGTTTCAGAATAAAGTGGCTGTGACATACGGACGGACAGACAGACAGACAGACAGACAGACTTGACGAAACTATAAGGGTTCCGTTTTTTGCCATTTGGCTACGGAACCCTAAAAATGTGTTGAGACTTACACAACAGGATGCGTATAATACTTATTAAAATATTTCAGTAATCTTTCACTCCCTCAAACTTACTAATTAGATTTGATTAACCAAAAGTTAATGGGATTATGCGTTAATTTTGAGGGTCCCCAATATTGCTAAGATTATTAAATCTTGTGTAATTAATGTTAATTACATAATATTTTTGGGTTAATTTCGCAATTTTATATTTATCTTAATTACAAAGATTGAGATTGATGAATTATCTTTTATCTACTCATATGTTTTAGGTATTGTGTCGAGTTTTTAATATAATTTACCTGACCTACGAATTTGAAGACCATTCTAAGCAAAAATACAGCCTTTATTTATATTAAATTCATCATACGCGTATTTCAAGTACAGGAAAAAAGTGAAAAATGTTTTAAAATGGTTTAAAGGTTTATTTACAATGTTAGTTCAAAACATAAAATTAATATTCCGAAAGGGATAATAATTTTAGGGTTCAAAACGAATTCTTTTCATCGCGTTCGTCTAGGGTTTATTTGATAACTAAGTCCGAGGCATATATATTTTTTTTATATTGAATGGGCTCACACAGAAGTAAATCAGTTTTATTTCGGAGCAGAGGACAAACATATATTCACTTAAAAAAAAAATCGGTGCGGTGTTAATAAATCATCATCATCATCATCATCAGCAAAAGGACGTCCACTGCTAAACATAGGCCTTCCGCACAGTTTTCCATATCGACCGATCAAAAGCGGTCTGCATCCAGTGTGATCCTGTGATCTTTACAAAGTCTTCTGTCCATCTTGTCGGCGGTCGTCCTTTGGTCGAAGGGTCTCCAATCTAGAACTTTTCTGCCCCAACGGCCATCAGTTCTTCGCGCTTGCCCGTTGCCACTTGAGCTTACTGATTCTCAAGGCTATGTCCGTTATCTTAGTTCTTCTACGTATCTCCTCATTTCTGATTTGATCTCGTAGAGAAATACCGAGCATAAAGCCCTCTCCATCGCTCGTTGTGTTATCTTGGGCTTCTTTATAAGGCCCATAGTTACAGACCGTGTTTCGGATCCGTATGTCATCACTGGTAACACACACTGGTTGAAGACCTTCATCTTTAGATAAATAAATAAATGTCTATAGAAAAATTCTTTAGATTATTTACTTTTATATTTTTGATCATAATACAAAAAAGGTTACATCATCATTATATAATTGCAAGTTAGATTACACTGGCCTGCTTTGATTTTCACCCCATATCACCGCTCTTAATGTCTTTCACATGTGACCCATTTCCAAGTTTGTGATCACAATCCACATACACATAATATGTAATTGTTTGCAGCTGCTGTTTGTATTGTTTTAATTGTCTTACGTAACGATTGTTTGTGGATTTCGAAATAGCGAGACCAATCTGTAGAAACAAAGTAACAAACCGAACTTTAAATGTTGATGATATTTACTAAAATCGCAGTCCATTAAAGCAATTTTTTGAACTAGCACCATGTTTTAGTATAATAGAAGTTTACTAGATGTTGTACAAAAATAAATAAAAACCGACTTCGAAAACAAAATTTACTTAATCATAATAAACTCTTGACTCTTTAAAAGAAAGGTAGAACAATTGTTTTTTGGAGTCGGTGCCATCGCATTGGCCATCTCAAGCAAGATCCATTAGGGCACAGACTCTAAAAAGATATTATTCCCCCAAAATAGAATCCTTTCTTTTAAAAATTGAAGAGCTTATTATGACTTTATATTAAGTGTGTATTTTGTTTTGAAGTAGGTTTTTACTATTAAGATCTTCTTAAAGGATGAAATAAGAAACCGAAAATTCCGCTGTTGCATAAACAGACGGGTAGATGGTGCTAACGTCACGCAATTTCGCGCGGTCGGACCGACAGCACGGTAGCTCAATTGGAAGAGCATTTGGCCCGGTTAGCCAGAAAGATGCTGGTTCGAGTCCCGCCCGTGCGCAATTTTTGGTTTCTTATTTCATCTTTTAAGAATTCAAATATGACACTGTGAGTGGTAAAAACATTCTAAAAGTATTAAAATCTTATGAACATAAAATGTGGAATATTCTTATTTGTTAATATTGCTCATAATCAGTGACGACGATAAGACACTTTATTGCTTAGCTGTAAGTAAAGGCTATAATGTCGTTTTATTATAACAGACCTATAATTCCGTAATAATTTGAGCTTAAGTCATCAGGCCACAACACAAAAATAATCAGCCAGCTCATCGAATATGTTATTCAAAGGATTGGGCATTAGAAACATTAATTATACATGACTTAATTTTGACTTATGGTCCTATGTCCCCTAGATGGGGCAGAGAGCGTCCACAACAGTCCTCCATCGCGTTCGGTCTTGAGCTTCGCGCTTCATTTCACTCCACGTCTTGCCTATTCTCTTCGCCTCGTCTGCTGAAGTGCGCCGCCAAGTTTGTTTGGGGTGACCACGTTTGCGCCTCCCCCTAACTCCCCCTAACCTAACCTAACCTAACCCTCAAGGGTTCCAGTCCAGAGCCTGCTTGGGGATGTGATCCAGGTCCCTTCAGAGAGTGTGGCCAACCCAATTCCACTTGCGGCGCTTGATCTGCTGCTTAGTTATACATAACATAATATAGCCAAATCACGTGTGCCAAGGAAATTAGAAACAACAGTGGCTAGCTGTTACTGTCCCACTGCTGGGCAAAAGCCTCGAACAAACTTCTTCAGTGGTCGCGGTTACCGGTCTGAGCTGGCCAGTCTTCGCAGAAAATCATTTCTGCGAAGAATTACATGAAATTTTAAATAATAACAAAAACCTGTCGGATATTTAAAAATAATAACAAATAAATTGACATAAAGTTTAATATCTTTGAGGCGGTTGCTTTGATTTCCACCATACATAGAAATACCACCACTAAATTACCAACTTTCAAAGATAAACAGCGTACCAATCAGTTCACCCGATTAGAAACTCGGTGCCATAGGCATACACTTGTGTGTATGAACAGAAACAGACATAACGGTCAAACTTATTACACCCCTATTTTTGCGTAGAGCTTAAAAATTCAAGTGAAAAAACAGAGAGTACACTTGTTTATGGTGTAGGCATCTGTGTGTGAAGTTGGCTGTGTTTCACCCCCGTGCCTCGGAAAGCACGTAAAGCCGTTGGTCCTGCGCCTGATCTCTCTCCGGTCGTGTCAGATTGCTGTCCCATCGGGCTATGAGAGTGAAAGGAATAGCGAGTGCACCTGTGTTTGCGCACACACTTGTGCACTATAATATGTCCCGCGCAGTCGGTCACTTGTTGTGACTGGCTACCGTAGTCGAAATCGGCTAGTGGGACTATTACTAAAATAATTTTGAGAATTTATACGTTTTGTAGAATTTTTACTGATGGATTGGCCGTTTTGATCATACTATGTCACGGCATTTGATAGCATGGCGCAATATGTAAAGGAGGCTATAACAAAGGGTAAAGGCTTTCATAAATCGCTACTGATGTAAACTTAATCGACGAATAAAAGTTATTGTATAGCCTTCTTAATAGCATCGTAAATAATGTATTGTTTGCTTAGTAATAAGTAGTAAAGACGTAATAAAGAACAAGCCTTTAAAATACCCTACAAAGATTTAAGTACCTACCTACTTTAATTTCACTTCAAATCATCATTTATGGATTAAAATAAAATTGTAATAAAAATTTAATTAACTCGATCAACCTTTATAATGAAAGGTTTTTGGTCAAAAATGCCTGTCTATGTTTAAGGTCAAATCGTTTTAAGTGATAATATTTTAACAGTGGCTTTGTACACATCATAGAAACAGGAAACTATCATTATTTTTTGGAAAAGCGAGATTTAATTTTATAATTTTCTTTTGCTAAGACAATATCATTTTTTCAAAACAGCACCCTGACAATTTAAAAAAGTTTTCCACGTCATCGGCTTCGCCTCTCTCAATTTACTGCCCAAACCTTCTTTTTCCCTTATCTTAACCCTAATTAACAAAAATAATATTTGAAAAAAAAAATACCTTAGTCTCAAATTTTCTCAAAAACTAGCGGATAAAAACCCAGAGTGTTTTCTTCAAAAAATTATTACTTTATTGTGCTGAATCGGCCCTTTAAATATTATCACTTAAAACGAAGTGACCTTATAAATTATCAATAGTGTAAGCAGTTGTAGCAGTTCTGACGTGTAATAAATTAGAAAACAGTAATTTTATCAAAACTTAATCGCCCCTCAGTATACTTCCATAAAATTACAATATTATAAACGTTAACACGTTCACACCTGTAGCTGTGGGGCTACTACAAAAACTCATGACTCCATCGCGTTTGATACCTCGATCTTGTTGTTTGGTCGACACCATAATTTAATTAAAATTAAATAAGCATATTTAATTTTAATTTATTACAATATTTAATCGTTGCAACGCCCTTGCAGGGCGTCACATGTACTAAAACCCTACTATTGTCAACTGTATACCCATGTGACACGCAATAAAGATTTTGAGTTTGAGTTTGAGTTTGAGCAATCAGGTTACTCATCTATATCAAAGAAAGTCGTGTTTGTTACAAATAACTTAAGAACGTCTGAACCGATTTGGCTGAAAATTGGTGGGAAGGTAGCTTAGAACTAGGAGAAGGACATGGGATACTTTTTATCTTGTTAGACGGGTCTGGGATTGGGGTGAGACGGGGCTGGGTGAAGCTGTGGAGAGGTAGCTTAGAACCAGGAGCAGAACATAGGATACTTTTTATCCTGTTCGACGGGGCCGGGCTGGGATGGGACGGGGCCGGGGCGAAACAATGTTTACTGGGACCACTTAACTTTTAGAATTACGGGGCTGAGCGGGACGGGGCTGGGGTGGGACGTTGTTGGGGGCGAAACAAAGTTAGCTGGGTCCGCCGGTTTTTGTTAAAAGCTAGCCCTTATTACAACTTTTTTAGATACAGCGGTGTTAACCTTGACGTGCTGCTGTCCGTCTTAAAAAAACTGGCCAAGTGTGAGTCGGACTCACGCACTGAGGGTTCCGTGCCAACTTTAAATTAGGGGTCCACTTACTTCCACGTTACCACAATATTTAGTTGACAGCAAAAATAACTTTGTTTTTCGTAGTATTTGGACAAAGTTATATTTTGTTAAAAATTTGCTATATTTCAAAACTGGTTCAATCTCTTTCCAACACTTTCTGGCTAGATGTGATTTAAAGAACTGCACAAATGCAGGTTTGCACAATAGAAAAGCATACTCTTTTTTAAATAGAGGCTTAACATGCTGTCCGAGCACCTGTGCCGCCTCCTGAGTGTCACCATGTTTTATTTCTGACTCCGCTCTGCTGTTTAACTAGAACTTTGGGGCCCAAAGACTCGTGGTAGGACCACTGACCATTATTTTTAGGTACACCGATAATTTCGGTCGATACCATCTTAAGTGACGATATTATGGTCTGAACAAATTTGGTGTTAACGGTATTGCAAGGGCTTGATAGCTTTATTACAGTAAATTTTTGTTTTTAAAGTGTTTTGTCACTATACAAACTTAATGATATAAATTGCACTTGTAAAAAGAAACTGTGACTTTGTGACAGACGAAGAATCGAACCCCGTGTCTTACGCTATCCTGGCGTATACCTATTATGGCAATTTTAATTTACTTCTGAAGGCAGTTTCTGTAATGTATTTTAACTAGTCACGCATTTTTGTTGTATTAATCAGTCAGGTATCAAACGACTGCCGGGAGTCGCATAATAATGGAATTTCTATTGTGTCTCGTTCACACATACTTGACGAGTTAATATCTAATTAAAAACTGTAATTGGTGTTTTTGACCGACTAAAATATGATATAATAACAGATAAAACCACTAAACCAGGACTGCCTATTGTTATGATAGCGAAATATTAACAGGAAATGTTGTTTCTACGACGAAATATCGAGTTATGTTTATTTCTGCATCGGCAGTCAAAGTGTTAACATTATATTGCCTTTTTCCCAACCAGTGGTCCCAGAAAAGTGGCCTCGTTTTATGTTTATTATCCCATTCAGGACTAAGACTATCAACAAAGCGAAAATCATGAAAATCGGTTCACCCGCACTCGAGTTACAAATGGTGTTTGTGTGGTAGTGATACATGACTTTTTTATGTATATAGATTGTTATTTAGCAGTTTAATCTCTTCAAATTCCTTTAATAAAAAATATACAGGCATAAAAATTACCGCAATTAAACGTCAGAATCCAACTGTAAATGTTTTCCATATCGAATCTGAGTTCGGGATTTCGTTGCTCATTTGCTTACCACCCTCATTTTCCGCATTACTAATATTAATCCACAATCTAAAAATACTTTTTAAATAAAGTAACATGACGATGTAAGGGTGTGATTACACAGAGATATTATATTTCTCTACGTCGACGGTCTAAATCGTGCTAAAGTTGACAACAAACTTTCACCTAACTTCAGTTTAGGATTAATCACAATTTAACGTTAACCTTGATTCAACCTTATGGCTGTGCTTATAGTATATTCATTCTAGATTTTTTAGCGGCAACATTTATAATTTTAGTTTGTTGCTGCTGTGTCGTAGCTCCATGTGAGTACATTATAGAACACAACTCTAACTCTAAATTGCCTAACCTATTGAGGTTTAGCAATTGCCGCTAATTGCTTGCTAAGCTTGTTATGCAATGAACTTTGAATGACTCAAGCCAGGCCACTCACTGCAAGATCTCAAGACACGGTTAGCTCTTACTGCGTGGATAGGAACGTAAATTAATATTCAATGTGATGGTAGTTTAATATTTTTTTCAAAACTATGTTAATGACAAATAACATCTTAGTCTACCCCGTGAACGCTGTAAAGTGTTGGAATCGTCGGTATGAAAAATCTAATAAATTATCAAGAAAATATCCGTAAATTTTGTTTTATTCAATGAGCATTTATTTTTTGTTACACTGAAGCACAAGAAATGCATTGTTTTTTGTTTTTCTGATTTTCTGCATCTAGTATTCTTGTATCTTATGTACGACCCGCGAACTGAGGGTTCCGTGCCAATCTTAAACTGAATTCGGGGTCCACTTACTTACTTCCACCTAGCGATATTTTCGACAGTAAGAATAACTATAATTTTCATATTTTTGGTATGAAAAACAAAATTATATTTGCAGTTAATGAAAATATGTTTTATCTCAATAAACTATCAGTTTAATCTCGTTTAAACCAATTATCTTTAAATAGATTTGTTATGATCTACATAACGTATTTTTTACACTTTATGAGTTGGTTCAAAAATTTGAACTTTCTTATACATTTGTCTACTGTGTGCACACTCCTTAATGCTACGAAGATGGTATCACAGAAATAAAATTATGTCTCCATTCCTTTTAAATTATCCACGTCCCTTCGTGAATGCAATTACAGCCTCTAATTACATCATTCGTATAACTTACTGATCTTTTATCTTAATTAAAGAAATGGACAACGTAATTTATAATAGCGGTAAAAATAAAATATAAAAACAAAATCTAAGCAGACTTTGAGTGTATATTAAAAATTTTATTTGCGACGGAAGGGAGAACTTGTTTGTGTTTTTGGTGAGAGGTTGTTTGTGTGTTTGTGTCCGCAACTGAATCTTCTCATTAGCTCCAAACGGCTTGACCGATTGCCATGCAAATTAAACACGACTTTCTTTTATATATATGGATATACTCGTAGAAACAACTAAGTCAATTTCAATATCACACTCCTTGACTTCAATGTAACGAATATCACATTTTATATAACTTTGACGTGATGTATGACACTCAATATTGGCTAGAATTGTGTAAGAGAGGAATTCAATAGTCGAACTAAATTTCGCTCCCAGCGTGAGACATTTTTGCTGTTATGTAAGAAAAGTTGATGTGGCATTTTTCCATACAAAAAGCGACAACATTTTCGCTATAGGTCGAGCTTTGAATTGGGCCTTATCATCTAGTAATACAAAACTTGAACGTTGTCAATTTAAATATTTTTTACTTGTTTGGGATACTTTGTAAAACTATGCGATCACGTCTTGATTTTCAAAATTATTGGATGTATCAGTAAATGTAAGAACGATTTTTTTTTACAAAAAAGTGAAAGTTTTTTCTTTTTTGTCAAAAAAAAATCATTCATTTTTAAACATTCAAGCCTTAAGTTTAAAACGTTCCGGGACAGTGAACGCCTACAGGTGTGAAAACAATAAAACATCTATTGTGTCTAGAGTAGTGTCCCGGAACGTGTTAAAAATTAAAGACATACAATACAAGCTTAGTTTAGTATGTAAGAAAACGATTTCGAACAAATTTTTCCCATTCCAAAAAGGTTTTCGGGATAAAAAGGTTATCGCCAAGCATATTTCGACCGTTTTGGCGTTAGAAATGTAGGCAATTTTGAAAAAAAAAACCATCTGCACACAATAGTCTTTGACCCAATTGCGTGCTCAATAGTTAACTCAATGGTTAAATAGAATAAGAAACCAAAAATGCCGCTGTTGCATAAACAGACGGGTAGATGGCGCTAACGTCACGCAATGAAGTATCGATAAGAGACCAAGAATTTCGCGCGGTCGGACCGACAGCACGGTAGCTCAATTGGAATAGCATTTAGCCCGGCTAGCCAGAAAGATGCTGGTTCGAGTACCGACCGTGTGCAATCTTTGGTTTCTTATTTCATCTTTTAAGAATACAAATATGACACTGTGAGTGTTAAAAACATTGATGATAATGATGATGGTAGTACCTCGTCCATAGAGCTTTCTTAGTTCCCTTGTACCATATGTCTTGCCCGCATCTGGCGCGTTGCTAAGCAACTAATGGAGCTATCTACCGCTGCACTATCATAGCAATTATTGCTGGTTTATGGCAACCATAACCGTTCGAGATGACTTATTTGACATAGTGTTAGTTTGCGAAATGTGTGGGAAAATTACTGGCCTACAACATTTTGCTCAGGGCCCTAATTCTGGTGCAATTTACATTCGTATAAAGTTCGCTCAGGAATTTTCTTTTTCGAAGCATAAATAGTTTTTGACCGACTTCAAAAAAGGAGGGGGTTATCAATTCGACCGTATGTTTTTTTGTTTATATTTTACTTCATATCGCAGTCGTTTATGGACCGATTCGAAATTTTTCTTAGGGTCAGAATTTATAAGCAATTTATCTTCTCCTGTGTGTTTTGCCATCGTTCAATTGGAACTAACCAACGAATAATTCAATAATGGAACTTCATTTTAAACCGCTGAACAGATTTTCATGATCATGGCTAAGAACACGGGGCCAAATTATAACAAACAAACAAACAAAACAAACAATATATATTTATTTAAACAGTATCAGTACATGAATCGATGACCGCCTACACTAGGTAAAACCTGTATCGTAGGCAATTAAATACTTTCAATGTCATAGGTTGGACTGCGTTACAAAAAACTAGTACAAAAACGATTAAAAATAAAAAAAGAAGTTATATATAACAACATCCAAGAAAAATGAATGGATTTTCTATGGTAAAACTTAATTAAAATGCTAAGATA